>CM073741.1:3699193-4162120 GCA_037127355.1 Schoenoplectus tabernaemontani
AAGATTTAATTAATATATATTATTTTATTATATATATTCTTTATCTCTAATATTCTTTTAAATCTAAAAATAGAGAAATTGATTAATATATATATATATATAATATATATATATATACTAATATATATTCATTATATCCTAATTACTATTCTTATCAATTGCTTTTATTATTATGTATATATATATTTAACATTATATTTCATAAATTAGAAAAATAGTTTAAAATAAATTAAAACGGAAAACTTAAAAGAAAGATTAAAAATAAAAAAGAAGTAAACTAATTTAAGAAAATTATTATTGTTTTATTAATGTGTTGGTGTTTTAATGTGTTTGGGATCATAGGCTGCCTCCGAAACCACTGTATCTGTTCGGATTTTCATTATTGAGGCAGATCATTTAATCATCTCCCATATTCAGCTTTAAGTATTAATTAATTATTAGTTGCGCACGTTTTAAATTACGGCACTTACTAATTTATTAATTTTACTTTTGGTCCGCTTATACCTTTCGGCCCACTTAGTTAAGTTCAATATATTTTCTGCATTTATGATTATCCGTTCAGGTGATATTTTGCGCATATAACCCTTAAAAAGGGTTATTACCACAAATTTTCAATTTGATCTCTAAACTTATTTTCCAATACTAACATAGATCACAAGCCCGAATAAAGGAAATCAGGGAGCCAACCAAAGATAGGCGAAGAATATGACTAAGGGGGCATGCAAACTATAACCCATAATTCCAGACAGGCCGGCATATCATTTCAAAGAGTGAGTGCTAGCCAGAGAGATAATACCATGATTAAAATTCAATCCACACATTAACAACAATGATACAAATCAAATCAGCAAGAGGGACTAAGTCAGCTTATATCAGCAACGAGCTTGACCTTGCCTCACTGGGACCAACTGGTACCAGTGTACCAAGGTAAGTCGACAAGGCATAAGGCCGCTACGATTCGATTCATACCAAGACCATAAATCAAAGAACCGATACCAAAGATCGAAACAACAAATACCAAGATTAACAGTAAGTATCCAAATCGACCAACAATCAATGATTCACTCCACAAACAATCGATTAACCATAAAGTCAGAAAGAATCGGCCAACAAATAAATGGATCAACCAACATAGGGATCAGCCCTGGCACAACAAGGCCTACACGACCAGCGAGGCAAGAGGAAAGGTATTACCAATTGGGGCATGAGGCAGCAATGAAAACAATGATGGTCGGATAGAGGTGCTAGCACAGGTCTGGTCTGGGGCGCCGGCCACGGGTATGTGAGCTCAGACCAGAGAAGGGGAAAGATGGGTGTGGCTCGGCCAACTCAGCACAGAGAAGGCGTATCGGCCAGGGGTTGCCAGGACGATGATCTGCCACTGCCAAGACTTGGGTCGATGTGAGGATCGGGAAAGAGAGTGAGCACCGGGGAAGAGGAACCGAAGAAGGGTTTCCCTGTGCCGAGAGAGAGAGAGGGCATGCATATAGGCGATCAAGAAGTGAGGCGAGTGAGGGTTGGGAGAGGTCGGCTACGGAAATGGAGAGGAAGGGAAAAAGAGGGAGGGTTTTGCTGTCGCCAGGGAAAATCAAAAAGGGGAAAAGCAAAGAAAAAGGGAAAAGGGAGTTCACGGGCAGCGAAGGAGAGAGAAGGAGAGAGAGAGAGAAGAAGGAAGAAGGAAAAGAAAGAAAAGAAAGAAAAGAAAGGAAGAGAGAGAAATATTTTGACTTTGGCGTCGATCCGGATTTTCTGTGATCGAATTTGTGCGGCTATTCGTGCGTCAAGTTTTAATTGTTTAAATATGTTTATTCTCAGGACCAATTTGATTATTATATTTTTATTGCATCAAATAAATTAAATTGATGTCATTTAGACCATTAATTTAAACTTAACATTTGTAAATCTCTTAAGTCAATCGTGGTTAATTTAAACTTAACTCTCAATATTACGATTTTTTGGGTTTATAGTTAATCGACATTTCATTAATTTTATTCATCGTAATTTAACTTCACTAAGATATTATTGAGTGGTTATATTTGAAATCACTTATTTAAGGTTTCACAAATTTTAATTTGATTTTTGGCTTTGTTAATTGATAGTTAATCTCTTGATCCTTCCTAATCTCATTCAAATTCGTTTGATCAATTATGAGTTTGTATCGGCGATAATTTTCTTGATTTGTTTACGTTCTATGTAAACGTATTATTATAAGGTTTATTTATCTATTTATTTAATTATATATAAATATATTTCATTAAATATTGATTTAAGTTATTTATTAATTTATGTTAAATCATTGTAATTATTATCCTAATTATCATTATTTCTTAATTAAATTTCACGGTTTAACAGTTTTGACTTGGAATTCTAGTTCTTTGTCTCATCTAATAAAAGAGAATAGACTACCTAATTCATTTCTATCGAAAACTGGTTTGTCAAGACTCAAGAGTCAAGATTTTCATCATTATATCCGGTACATGTGAAAAATAATGATGTATTGTACAATGTTAATTATATGTCCAAATAAAAGTTATCAAATTATATTAAATTAAATAAGCTGCCAAAAATCAAACTGAGGCTTATACCCAGCTGCAAGTGGATGTGGAATCACAACGTGCTGAAATAGAAATCCAACGCAAAGCAATTGAAGCACAGAGTGGAGAAATGAGACTAAAAATTCAAGATGAAGTGCAGCGACAAGTATCAACGATTTTTACAAGCATCGCTTCTGAAAACTCTTTTATTAACTTCGAATCAAGTGCGCCAATTGATGCTTCGATAGAAAAAGTAAGTAGTATCAATTTACAAAAACTAAAGTAGAATTTGTATGGCTGGTATCCTAGAGTAGCTGCTTAGTCTTGAATAACCTATGTTACTGTAGCATGAATAAATTTATCTTGACAGTTATCCATCTACCTTACTTTGCCTAAGAGCTTATCAGTGTTGCCATATTATTTTTAGCAACGAGTAAGTAAAAAAGTATAATTAACTTATTTCTTTGTATGCTCATAGGTTCATGAGAAATGACTTCATTAGAAGACGCTTGAAGAAAAGTTGAAGTATCCAGAGAATAAAATTATCTTTTATCTTCTTAAAGTAGTTATAGGATTCAAATAGTTAAGTAATGATTAATGTTTTTTTTTCCTTTTACATAGGTCCATAGGCTTTATTGATATTTTATCCATGTGATCATCATAATGAATAATTAATGAAAATTTGTATTTTTCAATCATTATAATTGTTATTTTATTTCGTTTTTAGCATAAAATTTTAATGTGTTTGAAAAATAGTATTTATAAAAATATCCATATAATTTTCAAATATTTTATATATAATAATATAAAATAATAATATGAATTAGTGATAAAAAGAATTGGACAAAATTATATTTGTTGCATATGAAATTTTGTCATTGTCAAGTAACAATAGTGACAATATAATTCTCAACACAATTAAAAATATGTCAATCAATCTCATTATTATTAGCTATATAAGAGCATCATATTTTTTTGACATAGTTAATAGATAACTGTGTCATGAAAACTTCACTAATTAAAAATATTCATGACAAAGTGTAATGTCACAAATTCGAAATATTTTGATTGTGAATTTTTTATGTCACGATTATTATGATTATTAGTGAAGAACCTCAAAATCATCACAAATATAATAGTGAGGCTCGTATTAATGACGACCAGTGATAGACAAAAAAATCATCACAAAAATATTTTTGTATTGGAATTTGATACTTTAAGTGATGAATTTGTTGTTCACAAAAACCTTTAATTTTTGTAGCGAACCAAGATAAGATTGAACTTTATAGAACTTGCAAATTTGAAACAAAGTAAAATATTAATTATACTTTCGCTTTGTCTTCAAAATAAACAGGCGGAAACAAAAAAAAATATTTTTATTTCTTACAAATGAACATGATATATTTTTTTTATTTTCACTTTCCACAGGAAATTTATTTTCCACGAACGTGCTTTACTCTCCAAATAGTTTTGACTTGGAATTCTAGTTCTTCGTCTCATCTAATAAGAGAATAGACTACCTAATTCATTTCTATCGAAAACTGGTTTGTCAAGACTCAAGAGTCAAGATTTACATCATTTTATCCGGTACGTGTGAAAAATAATGATGTATTGTATAATGTTAATTATATGTCCAAATAAAAATGATCAAATTAGATTAAAATATTTTGCATATTAATGTCTTGTATAGGATGTCATTTTTATTGTATAGAATGTACAGTTATAATTTTATGATCTCAGTGATTATCTGAATTTTATAGAATTATATATTAACTCTATTGATTTCCGGATAACATAAGATTTCTATGTTGTCATAAATATGAGATATGAATGATTATAAAGCTTGTTTCATAAAAAAATTAAAAAACTGGAGGTGTCCGTTTTTTACTTAAACGGAGAAGATATCATGTACTTGAAAAGGTGAAAATTGAATTGCTATACATGCGATTTCTACGGTATTGAATTGAATTAATTCACAAGTTTAATTGACCATAGTTTCTAACCACTACCAAATGCCGTATGATTCCTATCTGTTAAAAGAAATTAACCGACTTTTATAAAAACAAGTGAAGTATAGTCTGTTAATAATGATTATAAAAGGCACGTATATGTTTAATTTTTTAGTCACAATCCGATTCAAAGTTTGTGAAATGATGTAAGATAAAAAAAAAAACTATTGAGCTATCAATTTATATCCATTTCTTTTGATCTTTTCACTGGATTTTGAGAAAAGCCACCGTAATAATTAAGAAATTCGGTGATTAATTAATAGAGTTGTATTTCTCTAAAAGAATCATACCATGAAACTCAGTTCTATCAAAAAAGGAGATCGACTAACATTCCTTCGGAACAAATCTCTTAAGAAAATCTCCTTACCTAACTTTCTATTTTGGATAAAAATGGTACATCCTCTGTAACTATGTTTTCATTTTTGGCAAAAATATATGTCCATCTACATAACTGAATCAGATAAACAAGTCACGTATTTATATAAGTGAGACAAATATTCATATAAGTGAGTCAAGTGTTTAGATATGTAACTCAATTATTTAGATATGTGATTTAGGCATTTAGATATGAGACTCAAAAATTTTAAAATGAGGTTAAGGTATTTAGATATATAACATAGATATTTAAATATGAGACTTAGGTAAGTAGATATGTGATTTAGTTATTTAGTAAAAAACAACGAGAGAGAAAAAGAGTCTCGGAAAACAAAGTCACATGAAAAAAACTGACAAACATCACATGAGTTGTATGAGAAAACACGTGTGGCAGATGAGAGAAAAAAATAACAAACATCATAAGCGAATTAGGTATTTAGATAGATAAATCATGTATTTAAATGAACTAGTTATTTAGATAGATGAGCTACGTATTTAGATAGGTGAATTAAATATTTAAGTAGAAAAAGACAAACATCACATAGATTGTACGGGACAACACTTGTGACAGTTAAGAGAGAAGAAAAACCTCAAAAAATAAAAAAAACTTGAGTATTTATATATATGTCTCACGTATTTAGATAAATGAACTAAATATTCGGATAAGTGAATTAGATATTCAGATAAGTGAACTGAGTATTTAAATAAGAAAACGATAACATCACATGGATTATATAGAGAGTCGTGTTGTACGGAAAAATGCATGGACGATTTTTTTGAGGATGAAGGCTTGGGAGATAAAAAAAAATTCTCTTTTGAAAATTGAGAACTTGATCCATAACAAATTTTCATAGCAAATTTCATCATACGGAACATCTGCATTCGGACGTCTTAATCGAAAGTCTATACTTATAGTTTGCATGCATATACAACTTTTTGTTAGAAAGAAGGTTGAAATGTTCTTTTATGCTTTGAAAAGTCAGTGATGGTGATCCATTCATAATTTTTTTTAAAAGTGATGATTAACATATGCAACTTATCCAATGTGCTGACAGCATGATGCTTTTATTAAGAATTATGTAATAAATAGTAAGAAATTACCTACTATTACTATATTAGTTATCTTTTTAAAGAAAAGATCAAAAATAATTAAAGACAAGGATTTCTGTCGTTAGTTGTTTATAACTTATCAGTAAGGGATCTGTCCATTGTGCGAGCCTTCAAAATTTTCATGATTTTTTTTATTATTAAAATCATAAAATAATAAATTGCTTTAATTAATTAAATATGAAATATACTGTTACACTTAACATCTTCTTTGATTTGTCGATTTGCAAAATAATCTTGAATTTTACAATTTGTTTTGTTGAGTTTTGTGCAGGGATTAATATGCAAATGAACTAGTGCACAAGAACCAAGACTAGTACTGAGATACAAGAGCTTAATCAAGACTGCACTAGGCTTAGGTTTAGTAAAACTCAAATTGGGTTGAATTGGTCAAGAGAAATTGAGCTTAGATAACAAGAAAAGTGCTTCTGCCCAGTGAATCGTTATAACGGTTAAGTAACCGTTATAACGGTTCATCTCGATACTCAAAAATACTCTAAGGCAGAAACATTCTCAAAGAAACCTGAGTGAGTCGTTATGTAACGATTACTGAACCGTTATAACGGTTTGTAAAACGTATAACGATTTTGTAATCGTTACAACGATTTCATAAAACGTATAACGATTTGATAAATCGTATGACGTTTAAGCTCAGTTGATCAAACGGCTATACAGCAGATCAACGGGCAAATTTCTCTGACAATCCTACCGTTTGAAACTTAATCCGGTATAACGATTTGTAAACCATTGTAACGGTTTTATAAACCGTTATAACGATTGGTAACTCGTTATAACGGTTCAGAGCGAAAAAGTAAGTTATGCTTAGTTTTCAGCTCTTTATAAAAGGGGGACCATCTCCTTTCTCCTACTGTTGTTGAATACACTTGCAAAATACATTCTTACAGCCACCATTAAAGAGCTTTGAGAAAACCTTGCTATACCTAGCTAAAGCTCAAGATCTTTGATCTAAACTTGTTCTAAACACTTGTGAGATTTGAGTGATTTGCTCCATTGCTAAATCTACTTCTAGCGTTTGCTACTTCATTAACCTTAGGCTTTGTCTCTCATCCTTTGTGTGTAAGAGGACAAAGTTCGACCTTGTACAAGACTTGTATTTGGTTAAATAGATCGGACCGGCTTTATTACCGTTAGACGGGGAGCCGGGGACCCGAGGAGTAGGCGCATAACGCCGAACCTCGTTACACCGCGTGTCAACTCAATCCTTTGATTGAGCATTTCTAAACTCTTTCTCTTTACTTTATTTCATCTATTTGGTTTAAGAAATTGCTTGTGCTTGATTGTTGTAGAACTTATTAAAATTGCAATTTAACCCTTGTACTTTTTATTAATTGACCAAATTAGTATTATTAGCGGTAATTAAGGGTTACATATACTAGTAGCGAAAGAACATTATTTTCAAAAACAAACAATAAAGAAATAATTATAAAGGATTGAATTGGTTTTTAAAGTGTGAAAGGCTCGAGCTTTTTTAGAAGTTTTTCTTTATTTTATAAAAAAATTAAGTAAAAATTTATCTACTTATCCCAGAAAAAAGAGCATGACGTCCCAACTAATTTTAACATGGTTATTCAACAACAGGGACCTAATGTAACTGATGTCATTGTGTCTATTTATTTATTTATTTATAATTTTTAAATATAAATCACTAGATATATTTTTTATTATCTCAATTATATATATAAAGAGGTTAAATCATATGTTGTGATTTTTTATCTTTGTCCAAAAATCCAACATGTAAAAATTTCAAATCAAAACTTTATATCCTTTCTATCAAAAATAAGTTTTCAGATTCCCTCTAATTTCATATACCAATCTTAATATGCCGATTACTTCTTTCGTGTTACGAAGAGCGAGCACCTTAAAGAACTCAAGCGAAGTATAGTCTGTTAAGAAATTAATTTCATCCACCTACTTTTTCACACCACAACATGTAGTATTGACATGTCTCTTATAAGAAATTAACCGACTTTATAAAACAAGTGAAGTATAGTCTGTTAATAATGATTATAAAAGGTACGTATATGTTTAATTTTTTAGTCACAATCTGATTCAAAGTTTGGGAAGTGATGTGAGATAAAAAAAAACCATTGAGCTATTTTTTTTATAACTATTTCTCTTGACTTTTTCACTGTATTTTTCTAAGAGAATCATATGATGAAACCCAATTCTATCAAAAAAGGGATCGACTAACGATCTTTCCAAAATAAATCTTTAAGAAAATCTCCTTATCTAACTTTTTATTTTTAACAAAAATGGTACATCCTCTGTAACTATTTTTCATTTTTTATAAAAATATACATCCATCTACATAATTGAGTCTGATAAACAAGTTAGGTATTTATATAAGTGAGTCAGGTATTTAGATATGTGTCTCAAATATCTAGACATATGACTTAGACATTTTGATATGAGACTCAAAAATTTAGATATGAAGTTCAGGTATTTAGATATATAACTTAGCTATTTAAATATGTCATTTAGGTATGTAAATATATGTGACTCAATTATTCAGAAAAAAAAACAACGAGTGAGAGGAAAAGTCTCGTAAAATAAAGTCACATGGGAGAAACTGACAAACATCACATGAGTTGCATAGAAAAATACGTGTGGCAGATGAGAGAAGAAAATAAAAAACATCTCAAGCGAATTAGGTATTTAGATTAGATGAACCAGATATTTAGATAAGTGAACTAGGTATTTAGATAGATGAGTCATGTATTCAGATAGGTGAATTTGATATTTAAATAAAAAAGACAAACATCACATGAATTTTATGGAAAAAAACACATATAACAGATGAGAGAGAAGAAAAATCTCAAAAAAATAAAAAAATGACATGAGTATTTATATATATATATATAGTAAATATATATATATATATATAGTAAATCTACGATGAGCTTAAGCTCACGGAAGAGCTCCATGAGTTTAGCTCATAAAATATAACAAATGATCTCCAAATTTTGATTTTTCACTCTCATTAAATTCATCATATTGAAATCTTGTAGGGTACAAAAATTTGAGATGTTTCGAGTTTTCTAAAACACTCTTTTCAATTTTTAAAAATCAGCTCCAAAAATAATAATAAAATATTTAATATTTGTACATTATTTTCAAAAATTGAAAAGAGTGACTTAAAAAACTCGAAACATCCCAAATTTTGTACTCCATAATATTTCAATATGAAGAATTTAATGAAATTGAAAAATTAAAATTTGGATATCATTTGATATACTTTTTGAGCTAAACTCACGGAGGTCTTCCGTGAGCTTAAGCTTGCCGTAGATTTACTTTTTCTTTCTCTCTCTCTCTCTCTCTATATATATATATGTCTCATGTATTTAGATAAATGAACTAGATATTTAGATAAGTGAATTAGATATTTCGATAAGTGAATTGGATATTTAAATAAAAAAATGACAACTTCACATGGATTATTTAGAGAGTCGTGCATGAAAAAAAAATTTGAGGATGAAACCTTGGGGATAAAAAAATTTCTCTTGAGAACTTAGATGCATAATAAATTTTGATAGTAAATTTCATCATACAGAACACTGCATTTGTACGTCTTAATCGAAAATCTATAATTATAGTTAGCATGCATCTACCACTTTTTGTTAGAAAGAAGGTTGAAATGTTCTTTTATGCTTTGAAAAGTCAGTGATGGTGATCAATTCATCATTTTCTTTAAATGACAGCATGATGCTTTTATTAAGAATTATTTTATAAATAGTAAGAAATTAATTACCTGCTATTACTATATTAGTTATCTTTTCTAAGAAAAGATAAAAAATAATTAAAGACAAGGATTTCTGTCGTTAGTACGTTTAGAACTTATCAATAAGGAATCTGCTCATTGTGCGAGCCTTCAATTTTTTCATGAATTTTCTAATATTAAAATCGTAAAATAATAAATTGTATTTAATGAATGTAACGTCAGCAGTCAACTAGATATATGAACCACTAATTTAACGTAATGTATCGGTTGTTGACATGCAAACTTAATTAAGAAACATCTCACACGTAATTAATCAATCATTTTCTTTTTGGACCTTTCAGATGTGTAAGCAGCTAATTTCATATCAAATAATTTTCGTTCGCTGTCATACACATATATATATATATATATATATATATATATATATATATAGTAAATCTACGGTATATGAGATTAAGCTCACGGAAAACCTCCGTGAACTTAGCTCAAAAAATATATTAAATGATCTCCAAATTTTAATTTTTCACTCTCATTAAATTCTTCATATTGAAATCTTATGTGGTACAAAAATTTGAGATATTTTGAGTTTTCTAAGTCACTCTTTTCAATTTTTGAAAATCAGCTCTAAAAATAATAATAAAATATTCAATGTTTGTATATTATTTTCAAAATTTAAAAAGAGTGACTTAAAAACTCGAAACATTCTAAAAATTTTGTACCCCATAAGATTTCAATATAAAAAATTTAATGAGATTGAATAATCAAAATTTAGAGATCATTTATTAAACTTTTTGAGCTAAGCTCACGGAGGTCTTCCGTGAGCTTAAACTCACCGTAGATTTACTCATATATATATATATATAGAGAGAGAGAGAGAGAGAGAAAGATACCGTGAGCTTAAGCTCACAAAGAGGCCTTCCGTGAGTTTAATTCAAAAAAAATATCAAATCATCTCGAAATTTTAATTTATCATTCTCATTAAATTCTTTATATAAAAATCTTGTGGGATGCAAAAATTTGGAGTGTTTTGAGATTTTTAAATCACCGTTTTTAATTTTTTAAAATGATGTTCAAGTATTGAATATATTATTATTATTTTTAGAGTTGATTTTCAAAAATTAAAAACCACGACTTAAAAATCTCAAAATGCTCCAAATTTTTGCATCCTATGAGATTTTCATATAAAGAATTTTATGAGAATGATAAATCAAAATTTCGAGATGATTTGATATGTTTTTTAAGTTAAACTCATGGAATGGTTCCGTAAGCTTAAACTCACGGTATATCCACTATATATATATATATATGTGTATGACAGCGAACGAAAATTATTTGATATGAAATTAGCTGCTTACACATCTGAAAGGTCCAAAAAGAAAATGATTGATTAATTACGTGTGAGATGTTTCTTAATTAAGTTTGCATGTCAACCACCGATACATTACGTTAAATTAGTGGTTCATATTTCTAGTTGCAGAGTATTTCTAACTAAAATAGTGTATGTAGGGCCATGATATATGCTATTACAATTTTATGAATAAAGATTACTTGCTATAAGAAAGTTTTCCCGAAATTAATCTAATGTCAACAGTCAAAATTATTTGCAGGTATTTCCATCCTTCAAATGGATAAGATCATTTTCTCCATCAATTGCAATTAGTCATGTTGCAGAGATGAAGATATCCAGCACGTGCGTCTGTATTTTTATTTTGAGATCACATATTCATTTATTCACATTTTTCTTTTTTGACAATTTAAAACCAATATAAAGTTAAACTGTATAGAAGTTGCAAATTTGAACTAAAGTTAAATATTGTACATTTGCTTTTTCGTCAAAATGAAAAGGCGGAAACGAAAATATGTTTTCACTTCTTTACAAATGAACATTAGATTATTTTTTTCCTTTACACTTTCCACTTCCCGGCGGCATATGATTTTTTCTTTTCTACTTAAACTACCTAATCTTAAAGCCGTTAACAAGTAAAACAAATCGGTATATACGTATACCATGCAACGATGTTTCTTGTGACATCGTGTGCATACGACTTTGTGGGTGTAAAACAATCCGTACCACGATCAATTTCCAAAATTCAAAGGCATGATCACGCTGCTTAATTTTGACTGCTGACATTACATTATATAACTAATTAGCTACAGTTCACTACCAGAAAAAATTGATTTAGAACCGCCTATTTAGAACCGGTTTTTTAAAAAACAGGCGTTAAAAGGTGATAGTGGCATATTTGTAAACTTTATTAAAATTATTAGAACCGGTTTTGTATAACAACCGGTTACAAGTTTTTTTATTAAAACCGGTTTTATAATAACCGGTTCTATTTGATTTAATTAAAACCGGTTTTAACAAAACCGGTTCTAAATTTTTTGTTTTAGAACCGGTTTTATAAAAACCGAATTCATAAAATTGAATTAGAACCGCTTTTTATAAAAACCGGTTCTAATTCAATTTTATGAATTAGAACCGCTTTTTATAAAAACCGAATTCAATTTTATGAATTAGAACCGCTTTTTAATAAAAACCGGTTCTAATTAATATGAATTAGAACCGCTTTTTAATAAAAACGGCTCTAAAGAAATTCTTTGCATCAACCAATAGATTTTCAGTTTTTTGCTCCCACGGATTGCTATGTTTTTCAATCTAACCGTTGGTTCATGCTTATCCGACGATCTAAAAACCAAAAATCAAAAATCTATATCCCACGGATTATCACTCTTCATCCTCCTATTTCATATATAAAAGAGATATTGAGAGACAGAGAAAGAGAAAGAGCAAAGGTCGTCTTGAAGAAAGAAAAAAGAAAGGGAATGAGAAAGACAGATTTGAAGTTCGTCTTGAAGCTCAAAAATGGATTTAATGTTTATTTGAAGTTTTTAGTTTAGTTTTTTTATTTTTTTTTAGAAATTGTAAAGATAGAAAATTTGTCAGATTTTCTTTTATATTTAAATTATATATAATTATTTTATTAATGAAATATATACTTTATTAGTTAATGATAAAATTAAATTATTTAATCAAAATTTAAAGAAATCAGAACTAGAGAATAATAAGAAAATTTTTTTTTTTTAGTAAATAGTACCATTACAAAATATTAAGAAACAAAGTTTACAAGATAATAATGTATTATTCAGACAGTGTAGTGTAGATATTTGAGAGAAATTGGCGAACTCAAATTATTTCTTTCTGAGGCATGTACAATGGTTTAGAACCGGTTATTTTGAAATAACCGGTTCTAAATGTTAGCACCGCATAGTTTTAGAACCGGTTGTATAACCGGTGCTAAATCCTTTATATAACCGGTTCTAAAACATTTTTTTGTGGTAGTGGTTGTTCAACCGAAGCAAAGATAAGCACAATATTATTGGGATTTATTCAGTATAGCCAGAAATTTAACCAACAGATAGTGAATTAATTAATTTTTTGGATCAAATCGTGAACTAATTAATAGTGTTGCACGTGTGTTTGACTGACCATGGAAATGTCGATGTACCGTTGAGTGCGACATTCATTGAATTTACATCATTTGAGTTTGTACGGTGTATTCTTCATTTCTTCTATTTAAACTCTTCGTATACCACTCGCTACTCCAACACATACTGGAAGCAATCCAATAATATTCACACACATCATTCATCTCCAACAATATTTACTATACTTGTCACTCCAAAGGTATTATTTTGGCGTTGTTGTGTTACCATGCATATATGTAGCAAAGTAGCAATCTTACCATGTTTGTCGTTGTGTCACTACTCACCATATATAAACGCATTTAACAAAATTTGTTGTTATGTTACAGTAATGCACTTACCGTTTTTTGGGTTTGTGTGACAACAACTGCCTCTCTAGGGTTCCGTCACAGTTCAAGAAAAAAAACAAGTGCCTTATCATATTTGTTGTGATGCTAGGCATCTCAATATATCAGTCACTGTATATATATATATATATATATATATATATATATATATATATATATATATATATATATATATATACACACACACACACGAGTTGCAAGCAATTCTTATTATATATACACGTATATGTCATGGGTTTCCAAAATTAATTCCTATTGTTTTTCCATTTAATAAATATCAGAAATATTACTAACTATATATAATCTGTATAATAGGCTGGGGAAGCAAATGGAAATTTTGAACAAGATACGTGAGGCACAGAGGTCTCAAGGAACAGCGGCAGTGCTCGCAATTGGCTCGGCGACACCCTCTAATTTCATATACCAATCCCAATATGCCGATTACTTCTTTCGTATTACGAAGAGCGAGCACCTTAAAGAACTCAAGCAGGAGTTTCAAAAAATCTGTAAGCTAGAAATCCAACAAATTAACACACACATTCATAATAGATTTCTTACATCACGTACATGCATACATTCACACATGCACATAACTAACATTAATTCATCATCCCAATTTATAGGTGATGACACAAAAATCAACAAACGTCACTTTCACCTCACGGAGGAAATGCTCAAAAAGCACCCAAAAATAACTTCAAATAAGGATCAAGAATCACTTGATGCTCGACAAGACATAGTATTAGGTGCGGTGCCCAGGCTTGGCCTCATGGCGGCAGAGAAGGCCATTAAAGAGTGGGGCCAGCCAAAGTCGAAGATCACCCACCTACTTTTTCACACCACAACAGGTAGTATTGATATGCCTGGTGCAGATCGTCAGATGGTGAGGCTCCTTGGTCTCTCTCCTTCTACCAAGAGGTCAATGATGTACCACCAAGGTCGCTCAAAGGCGGTGGCACGGTGCTCCGTCTTGCCAAGGATATAGCCGAGAATACTCGAGGCACTCGTGTCCTTATTATCTGCTCAGAGATTTCTCTGACAACCTTTCGTGGGCCATCAGAGGCAAACAAAGATACTCTCCTACCTCAAGCGATTTTTGGTGACGGAGCTGCAGCTGTGATTGTGGGAGCCCAGCCGAACATATCAGTTGAGCGTCCGATTTTTGAAATCATTTCAGCATGTCAAACCATCCTTCCTAGCACAGAGGATGCAATGGTGGGACACATCAGACAAGACGGTCTCACATTGCACATGTCACCTCCTGCGGAAAAACATATCTCGAATAATATCATTAGTATTCTTTCAGAGATCGTCGAACCACTCGGGATTATTACTGATTGGAATTCAGCCTTTTGGGCCATGAACCCAGGGTGGCCCACTATCCTTGAACAAATGCAGTCAGATTTGGTACTTGACAAGGAAAAGCTAAAGATGACGAGGCATGTACTTGCCGATTATGGCAACATGATGAGTGCAACCATATTTTTCATGCTTGATGAAATGAGGAAGCAGTCAGCCGGAGAGAGAAAGGCAACTGATGAAGAGTATGGTGTCCTTTTAGGATTTGGAGCTGGAATCACCATGGAGACTACCATCTTACGCGCCAATAAGTATAATGCGCGCGGTTTCACTGAATCAGAGGATGACGTCTGGACAATTTAATTGACTACATGTATTCTCGTAATAAATTAATTAAGCTCATGTGGTATAATGAGCAAAATTAATACTAGATATTTGAATACCCGCAAAAATATTTGTATTTTGTTTTGGTGCAGTCGCTTTCATTTCAAACGATTAGTTTATATTCAAATTTTTGCTTTGGTGTGCACAAGATCTGTTAGTAAGATTTTATCATGATGAATTTAGCGTTTCTTTCTGATCAACCTTATATCAAGAACGTAGCTAGTGCCAGTTTAAAAAAAAATGACAGTGAAATTTACTTATCAGTATTGACTTTTTTTTTATAAAATCAACACTAAAAATAAATAATCAGTGTCTGTTTTGTTATAACACCGATACTAATATCTTAAGCGTAATTTTTGTTTTGCTATCTGACACAAAACTGACGATAGTAATTAGCATTTCTGTACTTAATTATGTAAATATTTTTCATCATAATTATAAAGAGATCGATGGCAACCATATAAAGGAAAAAATAACAAAATGAGGTTTAGCCCACTAGTTATCTAGGGACTAATATACCGGGTCAACAAAAATGAGGTTGAACTCACTCTACCCAAAACCCTTTCTTGACAAATTGGATAGTTCTAAACTGATTTAACTGTATAGTTCGGTATGGAGTTGGCAAAAATTGATCATAATCTGTCCGACTCATTCGGATGTGAATTTAAATTCTGATTTTTTAAAAATCACATTAATCCAACTCAATCATATCCGATTTGAAATCAAATAACTTACAATCTAATTAAAATTAATTTAAAATTAAATAAAATCAATACATAAATTAACTTGACAAGATCAAATTTCTTCCGGTATCGATGGCACGAAGTCAATCCCAAAACCGATCCGGTCCATCCAAATCTGAATTCGACATGACACGTTTGTTTGCTACATCTAGTCCAGTAGGTCTTTTATCAATAGACATGAGGATTATCTCTCTTATCTACGGCGTTTTACTATTACCCACTCATCGATCCTTAGAACTTTCTACTATTTTCTACTTACCATATAAGTTCTGTTGTCCTTTCACAAGGAATGAGGCTGAACTGACTTGATTACCATGTTTTAATGTTTAGCAGTTCGCACAACATTTCCATATATTCGTCTTACTTTGACAAAAAGTCTACACTTATAGTTAGCATATACAATTTTTTGTTCGAAAGAAGGTTAGGAATATTCTTTTATGCCTTTGAAAAGTCGGTGATGGTGATCAATTCATCATTTTTTATTAAAAAAATTGATGATTAACATATCCAACTTATCCAATGTGTGCTGAGTGCTTTATTAAGAATCATTTTATAAATAGCAAGCAATTACCTACTATTAGTATATTAATTTTCTTTAAGAAAAGATAGAAAATAATTACGTACAAGTATTGGATGTCTTCCGTTTTTTGTTTAGAACTGATATTGATGATTCTGAAAGCAACTCGAACTCTAATTATACGTACTCTCGCCCAATCCCTTGTATTAGTTTCTCCGATGCCAATCTTTCACACATTTTTATTATGAAAACACTTATAGTTAGATAATGCTCAATTAGCATGTCATATTCTTAGAATAATCGAACGGGGAGATAAAATTACGTAATAGTGTGAGTAGTTTGGTATAATTTGGTAATTAATTCTAATTGGGATGAATGTCTGCATGAACACACCCCCATCTTACTTTGTAATACGTAGGCAATGAGCCATGAGAAATGAAAAAAATTATGTTAAGACACTACAATAGGAAGTATCTTAGATAACATTCTTTAACAATTGTTATAAGTCAAATTCAATGTAAAAAGAGTCAATGACATTACCGAAATATTGGGAACTTTTTATATAATGATTTTTAATAAAAAAAAAACATTATTAAAATAGAGTCCTGACATACCAACAAGTTAAATATTTCTTTAACAATGACTTCTCAAAAAAACGATAGTTAAATATCACTTTAACAATGATTTCTTATAAAGAATTATTGTTAAAGAAAGTATTTAGCTGCAATTTTGGTAAAAAAATTATTGTTAAATGTTGATATATGAATTTTGGTTAAAATAGAAAAGAATCCATTGATGGTATTCTAGCTTTTTGCTCCCCAAATTGCTAGATTTATTAATTTCACCACAAATCAAAATTAAAAAAATCTAAATCTCATGGAATACCAATTTTGTTCCTCAGTTTCATATATAAAAGTGAGGTGAGGGATAGAGAAAGAGAAAGAAATAGAAAAAGGAAAGAACCAAAAATAAATTAAAATAAAATTCGAACATTTCAACTTCAAAAGAAAATATTTTTTTATAAGAAATTTTGATTGAAGAATTCTATGTGGTCACGAAAATCTTGCAACGAACTCCAACGATCTTCGTGGCAAAAAAAACTCGCTTGACCCTGAAAAATGTATTTGAAGTTTCAATATCTTTTTTTTTCATTTTTTTCGGATAAATTGTGTTAATTTTGATACCATTAAATGATTAAGATGTATTGTTGAGTAAATATATTTTTTATTGAATTGAGTAATTTTATTTACAACCAAGGCGTGAGGCAGTGGAAGCCAAACCCTTCTTTCAAGAACACCACATTTTAGCAAAGAAAAACATAATATATAAATGTTTGTTCTTATATAATTAATTTACCTTCATTTTTCATTGTGTACTAATTATACTTGGTTAAAGTTTTTTTTTTAAATGACTTTTAATGATAATTTTTAACTAAGAATAATTGCTAAAGTATACTTTAATAATGATTCTTAGCTAGAAATATTATTAAAGATTCATTTAATAATATTTTTTTAACTAAGAGTTGTTGCTAAAGACTCTTTTAGCAATGATTCTGAGGTAAAAATATTTGTTAAAGGTACTCTTCCAAGAACATTTTAACAACACAATTTAACAATATTTGTTTATACTTTTTCTAATATCCCGCTTCAAAATCGTTGTTGAATCCAGAGGCAATTATCGGATTGTAATGCTTATCGGGTTCAAACTCATTAACTAATCAGGCACTAAATAAAAAATTAATAATTTAATATATATTCTTACCTAATAAAAACTATTAAAATAATAATATTTTATATATTAAAAATAACAACAAAATAAAACTCAAAGTAACTCAAAGTAATAGATAATCAAGTTGATGAAGAAAGTAATTTTGACATTTTTGCATAATTATTTTATTATGCAAGATATTAAATATTTTTCTCCATAAAAATACTCAGACAATTTAGGGAGTCTAGGGAGTCTAGGCTGGGGCCTGGGAATCTAGGCTGCCGGATGGCAACTTCGATTCACCAATCCGACAAAATGATTAATTTAACTGGACCGAAGAATTCGATCAATAATAACAATTAGCTCAGGTGATTTCAAAGGATTTAAGAATCAAGAAAGTAAACTTATTTTTTGGGTCAGGTGACGAAAGGAAAAAAACCTAGAAACTAATGGCAGACCATAATTGATTTCAAAGGATAGTATGAGGCGCCAATAGGAGAAGCATGATTATTTTAATGAAATTATGACAAGATCTTGATGTGTCTAAACTTTTAGGGCAAGGCATTGAAGGAAGGAAGAATCCTTAAAAGTTTAGGCATGATATTATTAAGCCACAAGTGTACTATATATATAGAGAGAGAGTAAAAATATCGTGAGCTTAAAGCTCACGGAGATCTTCCATGAGTTTAATTCAAAAATTATAACAAATAATTTTCAAATTTTAATTTATCATACTCATTAATTTTTTTATATGAAAATCTTGTGGGATGCAAAAAATTGGAGTGTTTTGAGTTTTTTAAATCACCATTTTTAATTTTTGAAAATCAGCTCTAAAAATAATAATAAAATTTTTAATATTTGGACATCATTTTTAAAAATTAAAAACAGTGACATAAAAATCTCAAAACACTCCAAATTTTTGCATCCCACAAGATTTTCATATAAAGGGTTTAATGAGCATGTTAAATTAAAATTTGGAGATGATTTAATGTAATTTTTGAGTTAAAATATAGAGAGAGTGTTTGGCTACAGTGATACGCGTAACACGGATGATCCGTGTGCTACGGATCGCTTCTCCGTCTTCAAAGTTTAAATGTGTGATCCGACTGGTCAAAAAGAAATTTATATGAAATCTAGTTGGAGACTAAATTTTATATTTTTTAGGATTTTTTTATTATTTTTTAAGATAGCTTGAAAATGACTTCTTTTGAATGGCTCATAATAATTAAATCAAGTAATTTTCTAGCTATCTTCAAAAATAGTAAAAAATTTCAAAAAAAATACAAAATTTAGTCCCCAACTAGAATTTCATATGAAAAATATTTTGACCGGTCGGAGCGACTATTTGAATTTTGAAGATGGAGAAACGGCCCGTAGCACACGGGCCATCTGTGCAACGCGTAGAACCATAGCCATATATATATATATATAAATATATATATAAAGTCCGACTATGGTGTTTTGTAAAGTAAAAGAGCATTGTGTGGTTTGGGCTCAATTCTTAATTTTAAGTCGGAAATGATCGATCTGAACTGTTCAATCTAATCTTCATATCAAAATCTATTAGGAAAACAAATTTTATATTTTTTTTAAAAAAAATTCTATTTTTTTGGTGAGGAGAAAATGAGTTGATCTGAAAATTATGGTTCATCCAAAAATAACAGTTTTCCCCATATCTAATAAAATAACAAATAAATTCTAAAAAATATAAAATTAGATTGAGCGGTTTCGATCGATTATTTTTGACTTAAAATTAATAATAGAGCACAAAGCACACAACGTTCTTGTACTTTGCAAAGCACCGTAGCCTAATTCTCTCTCTCTCTCTCTCTCTATATATATATATATATGTTTAGAGTTAGGTTATGGTGCTATGCGTAGTTAATGATCAAATTTGCTATGGACTCAAAAATATAATTAAAACATCTTCAAATATTGATTTATGAGTCTCAATAAATTCATTATATAAAAATATAATTGGATATAAAAAAACTCTATTTTTTGAATTTTTTTTAAGTATTAATTTTGGATTTTTAAAAATGACCTATATATTATATATTATATATTATTTTATTACTATTATTAAATCATCTTAAAAAACTCTGATCAGCGTGTGTCATGCGATCATGAAATGCTCATGATAAGATCTACATGATTTATGGCTAATATTGTAATGATAGTTTTTGAGGTCAAAAAAGCTTGTCATGCCTTATAAACTCATTTCAGATTTTATTAATCCATTTTTTCATTATTATTTTCTTGTCTTTTCTTAGAAATTTTAAGAAATTGTATATATTCCAGATTTTATTAATCCTTTTTTATATTTGTTGGCTTTTATTATGTATTAGTTGAATTAATTACTTTTATTTTTTGTATTTGTGTACCTAATTCTGCTATAATTTTAACATACATGATATATATATGTATATATATTTGATAATTATTTTCTCATTATTTTCTAGCTAAATAGTATTATTGAATATACAATATCGACTTATATTGTAAAAAAATATTATTGATTTTTAATAAATGACAAATTCATTCTTTCAAAAAATTTATGTATTTAATAGTATCGGATTTTGATGAAAAATCTGACAATAATTATCATATTGATTGTTAGTTACTTATTAAAAATCTGACATTAATTTTCACAATTTTTGTCATTTTTTTCCATAATTTCAGTTACATCAGTTTCAGATAATTTGTCCAACGCTAAGGGCTCAACAATCCAGCACTATTTCAAATTCTAGACTAAAGAATCAAACAAAAATTTGAATTTGAAATTATAACATTTGAAAAATGACAAACATCCTCCTCTTTAATTTATTAGTTACTTGGAGTACAAAACGTGATGAGAACTACACCCAAACAAAATACAAATATTTAACGGGTATTCCATCTGCTCAAATACCTAATATAAATTTAGCTCATTACACCACAAGAGCTTAATTTTAATTACGAAAATATATGAATATATTTCAGTTAAATTGTCCAGACGTCATCCTCTGATTCAGTGAAATTATGCGCATTATATTTATTGGCACGTAAGATGGTAGTTTCCATGGTGATTCCAGCTCCAAATCCTAAAAGGACACCATACTCTCCATCCAATGCATTTCCTTCTCCGACCGACTACTTCCTCATTTCATCAAGCATGAAAAATATGGTTGCACTCATTATGTTGCCATAATCGGCAAGCACATGCCTCGTCACCTTTAGCTTTTCCTCATCAAGTGCCAGATCTGACCGCACTTGTTCGAGGATAGTGGGCCACCCTGGGTTCACGACCCAAAAGGCTGAATTCCAATCAGTAATAATAATGAGTGGTTCGACAATCTCTGAAAGAGTACTGAAGATGTTATCCGAGATATGTTTTGGTGCAGGAGGTGACATGTGCAATGTGAGACCGTCTTGTCTGATATGTCCCACCATTGCATCATCTGTGCCAGGAAGGATGGTTTAACATGCTGAAATGATTTCAAAAATAGGACGCTCAACTGACAGGTTCGGCAGGGCTCCCACAATCACAGCAGCCGTCCCATCTCCGAAAATTGCTTGAGGTAGGAGAGTATCCTTATTCTCCTCAGATGGCCCACGGAAGGTTGTCAAAGAAATCTCTGAGCAGATTACAAGGACATGAGTACCTCGAGCATTCTCAGCTATATCCTTGGCAAGACGCAGCACCGTGCCACCACCCGAGCAACCATGGTGGTACATCATTGATCTTTTGGTAGAGGGAGAGAGACCAAGGAGCCTCAGCATCTGACGATCGGCACCAGGCATGTCAATACTACCTGTTGTGTTGTGAAAAAGTAGGTGGGTGATATTCGACTTTGGCTGGCCCCACTCTTTAATGGCCTTCTCTGCCGCCATGAGGCCAAGTCTCGGCACTGCACCTAACACTATGTCTTGTCGAGCATCAAGTGATTCTTGATCCTTATTTAAAGTTATTTTTGGGTGTTTTTTGAGCATTTCCTCCGTGAGGTGAAAATGACGTTTGTGGATTTTTGTGTCATCACCTACAAATAAGGATGATGAATTAATGTTAGTTATATGCATGTGTGAATGTGTGATGTACGTGATGTAAGAAATTTACTGTGAATGTGTGTGTTAATTTTTGAATTTCTAGCTTACAGATATTTTGAAACTCCTGCTTGAGTTCTTTAAGGTGCTTGCTCTTCGTAACACGAAAGAAGTAATTAGCATATTGGGATTGGTATATGAAATTAGAGGGAGTAGCTGAGCCGATTGCGAGCACTGTTGCTGTTTCTTGAGACCTCTGTGCCTCACGTATCTCATTCAAATTTTCCATTTGCTTCTTCCATTTGTAAGATTATATATAGTTAGTAACATATTTCTGATATATAGTAAATGAAAAAACACAAGGAAATAATTATGGAAACCACTGATATATATACATGTATATATAATAAGAATTGCTTGGCAACTCTGTAAACACACACACACATATATATATATATATATATATTTCAAAAAAGAAATGTCGTGAGCAGTACACATACAGTGACTGATGTAAAACAACAATAAATATGAGAAGGCAGTTTTTTTTCTTGAATTGTGAACGGAACCCTAGAAAAAGGCAGTTATTGGGACACAAGCACAAAGATGGTAATTAAGAGCATTACGGTAACACAACGACAAATATGATAAGATTTCTAGTTTACTAAATATATTCATGGTAACACAACAACGCCAAAACAATACCTTTGGAACGACAGGTATAGTAAATATTGTTGGATCAGATGTATGTTTCAAACGAAACACACGGATGAAAAATGTGTGTTATTGGTTTGCTTTCAGTATGTGTGAGTAGCGAGAGGTATACGAAGGGTTTAAATAGAAGAAGTGAAGAATACACTGTGCAATTCAAATGATGCAAATTCAATGAATGTCGCATGCATTCAACGGGTGCCACGTTGCTGTTTTCAATTCTATTAACGGTACATCGATATTTCGATGGCCAGTCAAACACAAGTTCAACACTTGATTACTTTATTCAGGATCTGGTGGCTTAAATATCTTGCACGGCCTTCATCCGTAAGTTACAATTCAAAATGCCGTTTGATGACTCTGTGCATATAATTGAGCTGCTCGATCAATTTTAATGTAACTCAGTAATCCACATGCCAATAAAATAAAAATACTAACAAAGCATTTTTGGTAGTTCTCACGTATACCTTGTAGTGCTGGTAATTTTTCTGCACTATATATATATAGAGAGAGAGTAAATCTACGGTGAGCTTAAGCTCATGGAAGACTTCCGTGAGCTTAGCTCAAAAAATATATTAAATGATCTTTAAATTTTGATTTTTCACTCTCATTAAATTTTTCATATTGAAATCTTATAGGGTACAAAAATTTGAGATGTTTTGAAATAATAATAAAATATTCAATGTTTATACATTATTTTCAAAAATTAAAAAGAGTGACTTAAAAAACTCAAAATATCTCAAATTTTTGTACCCCATAAGATTTCAATATAAAAAATTTAATGAGATTGAAAAATCAAAATTTGGAGATCATTTGGTATACTTTTTGAGTTAAGCTCACCGTAGATTTACTCTATATATATATAGAGAGAGAGAGAGAGAGAGAGAGATAGTAAAGATACCGTGAGCTTAAACTCACGGAGGCCTTCCGTGAGGTTAACTCAAAAAGTAAATCAAATCATCTCCAAATTTTAATTTATCATGCTTATTAAATTATTTATAATAAAATCTTTAGGGGTGCAAAAATTTGGAGTGTTTTGAGTTTTTTAACCCACCGTTTTTAATTTTCTAAAATGATATTCAAATATTAAATATTTTATTATTATTTCTAGAGTTGATTTTTAAAAATTAAAAACCATGACTTAAAAAGCTCAAAACGCTTCAAATTTTCACATCGCATGAGATTTTCATATAAAGAATTTAATGAGAATGATAAATTAAAATTTGGAGATGATTTAATATATTTTTTGAGTTAATCTCACGGAAGACCTCCCTGAGCTTAAGCACACGGTATCTTTACTCTCTCTATATATATATACTGAATAAAGCCCAGTAATATTGCGCTTATGTTTGCTATAATATGACCGTCCCAGGTTTATTCTTTTCTACGTTGATGTTGGTACGCACACGATGTTACTAAGAAACTTCGGTGGTAGCTTTAAGATTAATTAGATTGTTGAAGTAGCTACTAGCTAGAAAAGTTAAGTACGCAAATATATATGCCGCCAGGAAACTAATTGGGGAAAAACTACCTGTCACACGTATCTGTCAAAACTATATGGCACACGTACCTGTCAAAACAACAATTTTTATGAAAAACGAAGAAAATCTTGGTACTTGACAAACCAGTTTTCAACAGAAATGAATTAGGTAGTTTATTCTCTTAAGGGTCCGTTTGGCAAATTAAGGAATAACTTTGGAAGAGTTGTAATTTTGGAAGAGTGATAGAATAGTATTTTTTTTTTTTTGGAAGAGTGGTATTCTTGACTATTCGGAAGAGCGAAAATATCGTTTGGCAGTTGTTACTCAGAATAGTTAAAATATGAATAATTATGATACTAATAATGATGATGATAATAATAATAATAGTAAAATAATAATCATAATAGTAAGATAATAATAATAATAAAATAATAAAATATAATAATAATAAATAATAATATTATAATAGTAATATAATAAAAATATAAACATAATCATAATATAGTAATATAATAATAAAAAATTATAATTACAATCATAATTATAATAATATAATAATAATAATAAGTAATCATAATTTTAATAATATAATCATAATATAATCATAATCATAATCATGATAATAATAAATATAGTCATAATCAAAATAATATAACCATAATCATAATCATAATAATATAATAATAAAAATAAAATCATAATCATAAAAATAATTATAATTAAAATAATATAATAATAAATTCACCATAACTATAATCAACATATAATAATATAATACAACATAATAAAATAATAATAAAGTAAAAAAATAATCATAATAAATAATAATATTATAATTGTAATAAAATAAAAATATAAACATAATCATAATATAGTAATATAATAATAAAAAATTATAATTCCAATCGTAATTATAATAATATAATAATCATAAGTAATCATAAATTTGATAATATAATCATAATCATGATAATAATAATTATAGTCATAATCATAATAATATAACCATAATCATAATCAAAATAATATAATCATAAAAATATAATCATAATCATAAAAATAATTATAAATAAATATAATTATAATAATATAATAATAAATAATCTTGATCATAATAATATAATAATAAAATAATTATATTTATATTCATAATATAATAATATAATATTAAAATTATATTTATAATAATAATATAATAATATAATAATACTAATGGTAACGATAATATAATAACAATAATGATAATATAATGATAATAATACTAATAAATAACAATCATAATATTAATATAATAATAAATTATAATCATAAATATAATATAATAATACTAAATCTTAATAATAATCATAATATAATAATATAATATAATATAATCAAACAATAATCGCTATTCCGATTTAGAGCTAATCCGGTATTCCACCTATAAGTTGGTATACCGGATTAGCAGTATTCCGCACTCTTCTACTTAGTCTAAAATTCGTTTGGCAAATTAATTCGTCGGAATAGCTATTCTATTCCAACTTTTTGCTATTCCATTGAGTGCCAAACACTCCCTTATTACATGCGACGAAGAACTAGAATTCCATGTGGAATTAAAGGATCTGCACAAGGGACACATTGCTTACTAACAAGTTCTAAACAACCAACGACAAAATCCATGTCCGTAATTACTTCTTATCTTTTCTTATAAAGCGTTGCCTATAATCATTTCACAAAAATTGTATCAATTTGTGTCTATAAGATTAAAAATATACATGCCTTTTATAATCATTATTAACCGACTATAATACTTCACTTGTTTTATAATTAAGTCGGTCATCTTTTTATAAAGTATTAGAATTAATAGCACGGCATTAGATGCCGTGGTTAGAAACTATGGTCAATTAAGCCATTGACTTGATTCAATTCAATACCGTAGAAAATCACATGTATAGCAATTCAACTTTGAGTTTTTAAGTACATAATATCTTCTCCATTTAAGTCAAAAATGCACACCTCCAATTTATTAAAGTTTCTGTGAAACAAACTTTGTAATCATTCATATTTCATGTTTATGACAACTATATAAGTCTTTAGTTTTCTTGTGAACCAATAATTTCATAACATTAATATGTAATTCTGTAAAATTCAAATCATCGCTGAATCATAAAATTATAAATGTGCGTTCTACGGATTAAAAATTACACCCTATATGACATATTAATGTCCAAAATATTTTAATCTAAATTTGATCACTATAATTTGAACATATAATTAACATTATCCAACAGTGCAAACTACTAAACATGATAATTAAGTCAGTTCAACCATACTCCCTTGTGAAAGGACAGCAGAACCTATTGGCTAAGTAGAAAGGTGTGAGGAGATGAGTGGAAAATAGGAAAATAGGAAAATAGTAAAATATAGTAGATAATAGATGTAATAATCCTAATCTCTATTTGTAAATCGCCTACTGGGCCTATACAGATCCAAAAAAAAAAAAAAGTTTAGAGCTATCCATTCTGTCAAGAAAGGGTTCTCAATTGGGTGCTGACGTTCAATCTCATTTTTGTTGACCCGGTATTAATGTCTCTAACTAGTAGCTTTAACCTCATTTTACATCTTTTTCTAGTCACCAGCGATCTCTTTCTAATCAAGACATTTCTCCCCATCTGAAAAATAGCAAATTAATTCTAGAAAAATATAAAATTTGACTTGTTAATATATTTTCATATAGAGATTAGATTGAACAATCTGGATCAGTTATACCTAGTTTGAAATTAGATATTTGAGTATGAAACACTAGATCCATGATACTTCGCGAAGCATCATAACATAGTTCATAGTAATAATAATATAATAATATAAATACTAATAAGAATACACACATCCATAATATTTTTTTAACTCTTGATAACACATTAAATAATTTTTAACAATACAGTATTTCTTATTTATGTATAAATAAAGCGATATTGGTCCTAAATAAAGTGTTACCAAGAGAATTTTGAACGTACTTCCACTTGCTTCTTGTTCTGTACCGAACCGAATAAACTAATAATGGTACCAGTCTTGTATAGCTATTTAATTATACATACATGTCACGGTCATATTATTTGCTATTTTGACAATTGATTGAAAACCAGGATAAAATTGAACTTTATAGAACTCGCAAATTTGAAACAAAGTAAAATATTAATTATACTTTCGCTTTTTCTTCAAAATGAACAGGCGGAAACAAAAATATATTTATATTTCTTACAGATGAACATGATATTTTTTTTATTTTCACTTTCCGAAGGAAATTTATTTTCCACGAACGTGCTTTACTCTCCAAACAGTTTTGACTTGGAATTCTAGTTCTTTGTCTCATCTAATAAAAGAGAATAGACTACCTAATTCATTTCTATCGAAAACTGGTTTGTCAAGACTCAAGAGTCAAGATTTTCATCATTATATCCGGTACATGTGAAAAATAATGATGTATTGTACAATGTTAATTATATGTCCAAATAAAAGTTATCAAATTATATTAAATTAAATAAGCTGCCAAAAATCAAACTGAGGCTTATACCCAGCTGCAAGTGGATGTGGAATCACAACGTGCTGAAATAGAAATCCAACGCAAAGCAATTGAAGCACAGAGTGGAGAAATGAGACTAAAAATTCAAGATGAAGTGCAGCGACAAGTATCAACGATTTTTACAAGCATCGCTTCTGAAAACTCTTTTATTAACTTCGAATCAAGTGCGCCAATTGATGCTTCGATAGAAAAAGTAAGTAGTATCAATTTACAAAAACTAAAGTAGAATTTGTATGGCTGGTATCCTAGAGTAGCTGCTTAGTCTTGAATAACCTATGTTACTGTAGCATGAATAAATTTATCTTGACAGTTATCCATCTACCTTACTTTGCCTAAGAGCTTATCAGTGTTGCCATATTATTTTTAGCAACGAGTAAGTAAAAAAGTATAATTAACTTATTTCTTTGTATGCTCATAGGTTCATGAGAAATGACTTCATTAGAAGACGCTTGAAGAAAAGTTGAAGTATCCAGAGAATAAAATTATCTTTTATCTTCTTAAAGTAGTTATAGGATTCAAATAGTTAAGTAATGATTAATGTTTTTTTTCCTTTTTACATAGGTCCATAGGCTTTATTGATATTTTATCCATGTGATCATCATAATGAATAATTAATGAAAATTTGTATTTTTCAATCATTATAATTGTTATTTTATTTCGTTTTTAGCATAAAATTTTAATGTGTTTGAAAAATAGTATTTATAAAAATATCCATATCATTTTCAAATATTTTATATATAATAATATAAAATAATAATATGAATTAGTGATAAAAAGAATTGGACAAAATTATATTTGTTGCATATGAAATTTTGTCATTGTCAAGTAACAATAGTGACAATATAATTCTCAACACAATTAAAAATATGTCAATCAATCTCATTATTATTAGCTATATAAGAGCATCATATTTTTTTGACATAGTTAATAGATAACTGTGTCATGAAAACTTCACTAATTAAAAATATTCATGACAAAGTGTAATGTCACAAATTCGAAATATTTTGATTGTGAATTTTTTATGTCACTATTATTATGATTATTAGTGAAGAACCTCAAAATCATCACAAATATAATAGTGAGGCTCGTATTAATGACGACCAGTGATAGACAAAAAAATCATCACAAAAATATTTTTGTATTTGAATTTGATACTTTAAGTGATGAATTTGTTGTTCACAAAAACCTTTAATTTTTGTAGCGAACCAAGATAAGATTGAACTTTATAGAACTTGCAAATTTGAAACAAAGTAAAATATTAATTATACTTTCGCTTTGTCTTCAAAATAAACAGGCGGAAACAAAAAAAAATATTTTTATTTCTTACAAATGAACATGATATATTTTTTTTATTTTCACTTTCCACAGGAAATTTATTTTCCACGAACGTGCTTTACTCTCCAAATAGTTTTGACGTGGAATTCTAGTTCTTCGTCTCATCTAATAAGAGAATAGACTACCTAATTCATTTCTATCGAAAACTGGTTTGTCAAGACTCAAGAGTCAAGATTTACATCATTTTATCCGGTACGTGTGAAAAATAATGATGTATTGTATAATGTTAATTATATGTCCAAATAAAAATGATCAAATTAGATTAAAATATTTTGCATATTGTATAGAATGTACAGTTATAATTTTATGATCTCAGTGATTATCTGAATTTTATAGAATTATATATTAACTCTATTGATTTCCGGATAACACAAGATTTCTATGTTGTCATAAATATGAGATATGAATGATTATAAAGCTTGTTTCATAAAAAAATTAATAAACTGGAGGTGTCCGTTTTTTACTTAAACGGAGAAGATATCATGTACTTGAAAAGGTGAAAATTGAATTGCTATACATGCGATTTCTACGGTATTGAATTGAATTAATTCACAAGTTTAATTGACCATAGTTTTCTAACCACTACCAAATGCCGTATGATTCCTATCTGTTAAAAGAAATTAACCGACTTTTATAAAAAACAAGTGAAGTATAGTCTGTTAATAATGATTAAAAAAGGCACGTATATGTTTAATTTTTTAGTCACAATCCGATTCAAAGTTTGTGAAATGATGTAAGATAAAAAAAATATTGAGCTATCAATTTATATCCATTTCTTTTGATCTTTTCACTGGATTTTGAGAAAAGCCACCGTAATAATTAAGAAATTCGGTGATTAATTAATAGAGTTGTATTTCTCTAAAAGAATCATACCATGAAACTCAGTTCTATCAAAAAAGGAGATCGACTAACATTCCTTCGAACAAATCTCTTAAGAAAATCTCCTTACCTAACTTTCTATTTTGGATAAAAATGGTACATCCTCTGTAACTATGTTTTCATTTTTGGCAAAAATATATGTCCATCTACATAACCGAATCGAGATAAACAAGTCACGTATTTATATAAGTGAGACAAATATTCATATAAGTGAGTCAAGTGTTTAGATATGTAATTTATTTAGATATGTGATTTAGGCATTTAGATATGAGACTCAAAAATTTTAAAATGAGGTTAAGGTATTTAGATATATAACATAGATATTTAAATATGAGACTTAGGTAAGTAGATATGTGATTTAGTTATTTAGTAAAAAACAATGAGAGAAAAAGAGTCTCGGAAAACAAAGTCACATGAAAAAAACTGACAAACATCACATGAGTTGTATGAGAAAACACGTGTGGCAGATGAGAGAAAAAAATAACAAACATCATAAGCGAATTAGGTATTTAGATAGATAAATCATGTATTTAAATGAACTAGTTATTTAGATAGATGAGCTACGTATTTAGATAGGTGAATTAAATATTTAAGTATAAAAAGACAAACATCACATAGATTGTACGGGACAACACTTGTGATAGTTAAGAGAGAAGAAAAACCTCAAAAAATAAAAAAAAACTTGAGTATTTATATATATGTCTCACGTATTTAGATAAATGAACTAAATATTCGGATAAGTGAATTAGATATTCAGATAAGTGAACTGAGTATTTAAATAAGAAAACGATAACATCACATGGATTATATAGAGAGTCGTGTTGTACGGAAAAATGCATGGACGATTTTTTTGAGGATGAAGGCTTGGGAGATAAAAAAAAATTCTCTTTTGACTTTTTCACTGTATTTTTTTTATATCCATATCTCTTGACTTTTTCACTGTATTTTTCTAAGAGAATCATATGATGAAACCCAATTCTATCAAAAAAGGGATTGAGTAACGATCTTTCCAAAATAAATCTTTAAGAAAATCTCCTTATCTAACTTTTTATTTTTAACAAAAATGGTACATCCTCTGTAACTATTTTTCATTTTTACAAAAATATACATCCATCTACATAATTAGGTATTTATATAAGTGAGTCAGGTATTTAGATATGTGTCTCAAATATCTAGACATATGACTTAGACATTTTGATATGAGACTCAAAAATTTAGATATGAAGTTCAGGTATTTAGATATATAACTTAGCTATTTAAATATGTCATTTAGGTATGTAAATATATGTGACTCAATTATTCAAAAAAAAAAACAACGAGTGAGAGGAAAAGTCTCGTAAAATAAAGTCACATGGGAGAAACTGACAAACATCACATGAGTTGCATGGAAAAATACGTGTGGCAGATGAGAGAAGAAAATAACAAACATCTCAAGCGAATTAGGTATTTAGATTAAATGAACCAGATATTTAGATAAGTAAACTAGGTATTTAGATAGATGAGTCATGTATTCAGATAGGTGAATTTGATATTTAAATAGAAAAAGACAAACATCACATGAATTTCATGGAAAAAAACACATATAACAGATGAGAGAGAAGAAAAGTCTCAAAAAAATAAAAAAATGACATGAGTATTTATATATATATATAGTAAATCTACGGTGAACTTAAGCTCACGGAAGAGCTCCATGAGTTTAGCTCATAAAATATATCAAATGATCTCCAAATTTTGATTTTTCACTCTCATTAAATTCTTCATATTGAAATCTTGTAGGGTACAAAAATTTGAGATGTTTCGAGTTTTCTAAAACACTCTTTTCAATTTTTAAAAATCAGCTCCAAAAATAATAATAAAATATTTAATATTTGTACATTATTTTCAAAAATTGAAAAGAGTGACTTAAAAAACTCGAAACATCCCAAATTTTTTACTCCATAATATTTCAATATGAAGAATTTAATGAGATTGAAAAATTAAAATCTAGATATCATTTGATATACTTTTTGAGCTAAACTCACGGAGGTGTTCCGTGAGCTTAAGCTTGCCGTAGATTTACTCTTTCTCTCTCTCTCTCTCTCTCTCTATATATATATATATATATCTCATGTATTTAGATAAATGAACTAGATATTTAGATAAGTGAATTAGATATTTAGATAAGTGAATTGGATATTTAAATAAAAAAATGACAACTTCACATGGATTATTTAGAGAGTCGTGCATGAAAAAAAAATTTTGAGGATGAAACCTTGGGGATAAAAAAATTTCTCTTGAGAACTTAGATGCATAATAAATTTTGATAGTAAATTTCATCATACACAACATCTGCATTTGTACGTCTTAATCGAAAATCTATAATTATAGTTAGCATGCATCTACCACTTTTTGTTAGAAAGAAGGTTGAAATGTTCTTTTATGCTTTGAAAAGTCAGTGATGGTGATCAATTCATCATTTTTTTTAAATGACAGCATGATGCTTTTATTAAGAATTATTTTATAAATAGTAAGAAATTAATTACCTGCTATTACTATATTAGTTATCTTTTCTAAGAAAAGATAAAAAATAATTAAAGACAAGGATTTCTGTCGTTAGTACGTTTAGAACTTATCAATAAGGAATCTGCTCATTGTGCGAGCCTTCATTTTTTTCATGAATTTTCTAATATTAAAATCGTAAAATAATAAATTGTATTTAATGAATGTAACGTCAGCAGTCAACTATAGGGCTGCAAACGAATCGATCACGAACGAACTGACTTGTGTTTGAGTTTGATTTGAAATCTATTTCGAACTAGTTGATTTGAAATAGATAGGCAGTTTCGAACTTAAATCATTGTTTGAAATTTGATTCGTTAAATATTCGAACTGTTTGATTTGATTCGTAAATAGTTTAAAATAGAATTATTAGGTGAACAAATTCCACAATTCATATCAAAATAACATAATCAAATATAAAAAATGTCAATTTAATATAAATTCATACAAAACTAAAAGTTCATTCAACAAAAATTAATAAATTTTATATAAATTCATACTACTCAAAGTCTCAAACAATCAAATAATTAATACAAATTCAAACAAAAATAGTTTGCGAACACATTTCGAACGAACTCACCATGGTTTGAGTTTGATTTGATATAATTTCGAATCGAATCAGTTTGATTTGAAATTAATTTCGAAGTAGAATCGAACGAACTTTTTTCGAATCGAACACGAACGAACTACGAACTTCGAATATTTCTTGCAGCTCTAGTCAACTAGATATATGAACCACTAATTTAACGTAATGTATCGGTGGTTGACATGCAAACTTAATTAAGAAACATGTCACACGTAATTAATCAATCATTTTCTTTTTGGACCTTTCAGATGTGTAAGCAGCTAATTTCATATCAAATAATTTTCGTTCGCTGTCATACACACACACACATATATATATATATATGAGTAAATCTACGGTGAGATTAAGCTCACGGAAAACCTCCGTGAACTTAGCTCAAAAAATATATTAAATGATCTCCAAATTTTAATTTTTCACTCTCATTAAATTTTTCATATTGAAATCTTATGTGGTACAAAAATTTGAGATATTTTGAGTTTTCTAAGTCACTCTTTTCAATTTTTGAAAATCAGCTCTAAAAATAATAATAAAATATTCAATGTTTGTATATTATTTTCAAAATTTAAAAAGAGTGACTTAAAAAACTCGAAACATTCTAAAAATTTTGTACCCCATAAGATTTCAATATAAAAAATTTAATGAGATTGAATAATCAAAATTTAGAGATCATTTATTAAACTTTTTGAGCTAAGCTCACGGATGTCTTCCGTGAGACATCCGTGAGCTTAAACTCATCACCGTAGATTTACTCATATATATATATATATATATATATAGAGTAAAGATACCGTGAGCTTAAGCTCACAGAGGCCTTCCGTGAGTTTAATTCAAAAAATATGCCAAATCATCTCGAAATTTTAATTTATCATTCTCATTAAATTCTTTATATAAAAATCTTGTGGGATGCAAAAATTTGGAGTGTTTTGAGATTTTTAAATCACCGTTTTTAATTTTTTAAAATGATGTTCAAGTATTGAATATATTATTATTATTTTTAGAGTTGATTTTCAAAAATTAAAAACCACGACTTAAAAAGCTCAAAATGCTCCAAATTTTTGCATCATATGAGATTTTCATATAAAGAATTTTATGAGAATGATAAATTAAAATTTCGAGATGATTTGATATGTTTTTTAAGTTAAACTCATGGAATGGTTCCGTAAGCTTAAGCTCACGGTATATCCACTATATATATATATATATATATGTATGACAGCGAACGAAGCCATATATATATATATATATATATATATAAACATATATATAAAGTCCGACTATGGTGTTTTGTAAGGTAAAAGAGCATTGTGTGGTTTGGGCTCTATTCTTAATTTTAAGTCGGAAATGATCGATCTGAACTGTTCAATCTAATCTTCATATCAAAATCTATTAGGAAAACAAATTTTATATTTTTTTTAAAAAAAAATTCTATTTTTTTTGGTGAGGAGAAAATGAGTTGATCTGAAAATTATGGTTTCCTAAAAAATATAAAATTAGATTGAGCGGTTTCGATCGATTATTTTTGACTTAAAATTAATAATAGAGCACAAAGCACACAACGTTCTTGTACTTTGCAAAGCACCGTAGCCTAATTCTCTCTCTCTCTCTCTCTCTCTCTCTATATATATATATATATATATATATATATATATATATATATATATATGTTTAGAGTTAGGCTATGGTGCTATGCGTAGTTAATGATCAAATTTGCTATGGACTCAAAAATATAATTAAAACATCTTCAAATATTGATTTATGAGTCTCAATAAATTAATTATATAAAAATATAAATGGGTATAAAAAAAATTTATTTTTTGAATTTTTTTAAGTATTAATTTTGGATTTTTAAAAATGACCTATATATTATATATTATATTTTATTTTATTACTATTATTAAATCATCTTAAAAAACTCTGATCAGCGTGTGTCATGCGATCATGAAATGCTCATGATAAGATCTACATGATTTATGGCTAATATTGTAATGATAGTTTTTGAGGTCAAAAAAGCTTGTCATGCCTTATAAACTCATTTCAGATTTTATTAATCCATTTTTTCATTATTATTTTCTTGTCTTTTCTTAGAAATCTTAAGAAATTGTATATATTCCAGATTTTATTAATCCTTTTTTATATTTGTTGGCTTTTATTATGTATTAGTTGAATTAATTACTTTTATTTTTTGTATTTGTGTACCTAATTCTGCTATAATTTTAACATACATGATATATATATGTATATATATTTGATAATTATTTTCTCATTATTTTCTAGCTAAATAGTATTATTGAATATACAATATCGACTTATATTGTAAAAAAATATTATTGATTTTTAATAAATGACAAATTCATTCTTTCAAAAAAAAATTGTATTTAATAGTATCGGATTTTGATGAAAAATCTGACAATAATTATCATATTGATTGTTAGTTACTTATTAAAAATCTGACATTAATTTTCACAATTTTTGTCATTTTTTTCCATAATTTCAGTTACATCAGTTTCAGATAATTTGTCCAACGCTAAGGTCTCAACAATCCAGCACTATTTCAAATTCTAGACTAAAGAATCAAACAAAAATTTGAATTTGAAATTATAACATTTGAAAAATGACAAACATCCTCCTCTTTAATTTATTAGTTACTTGGAGTACATAACGTGATGAGAACTACACCCAAACAAAATACAAATATTTAACGGGTATTCCATCTGCTCAAATACCTAATATAAATTTAGCTCATTACACCACAAGAGCTTAATTTTAATTACGAAAATATATGAATATATTTCAGTTAAATTGTCCAGACATCATCCTCTGATTCAGTGAAATTATGCGCATTATATTTATTGGCACGTAAGATGGTAGTTTCCATGGTGATTCCAGCTCTAAATCCTAAAAGGACACCATACTCTCCATCCAATGCATTTCCTTCTCCGACCGACTACTTCCTCATTTCATCAAGCATGAAAAATATGGTTGCACTCATTATGTTGCCATAATCGGCAAGCACATGCCTCGTCACCTTTAGCTTTTCCTCATCAAGTGCCAGATCTGACCGCACTTGTTCGAGGATAGTGGGCCACCCTGGGTTCACGACCCAAAAGGATGAATTCCAATCAGTAATAATATTGAGTGGTTCGACAATCTCTGAAAGAGTACTGATGATGTTATCCGAGATATATTTTGGTGCAGGAGGTGACATGTGCAATGTGAGACCGTCTTGTCTGATATGTCCCACCATTGCATCATCTGTGCCAGGAAGGATGGTTTAACATGCTGAAATGATTTCAAAAATAGGACGCTCAACTGACAAGTTCGGCAGGGCTCCCACAATCACAGCAGCCGTCCCATCTCCGAAAATTGCTTCAGGTAGGAGAGTATCCTTATTCTCCTCAGATGGCCCACGGAAGGTTGTCAAAGAAATCTCTGAGCAGATTACAAGGACACGAGTACCTCGAGCATTCTCAGCTATATCCTTGGCAAGACGCAGCACCGTGCCACCACCCGAGCAACCATGGTGGTACATCATTGATCTTTTGGTAGAGGGAGAGAGACCAAGGAGCCTCACCATCTGACGATCGGCACCAGGCATGTCAATACTACTGTTGTCTTTGTGAAAAAGTAGGTGGGTGATATTCGACTTTGGCTGGCCCCACTCTTTAATGGCCTTCTCTGCCGCCATGAGGCCAAGTCTCGGCACTGCACCTAACACTATGTCTTGTCGAGCATCAAGTGATTCTTGATCCTTATTTAAAGTTATTTTTGGGTGTTTTTTGAGCATTTCCTCCGTGAGGTGAAAATGACGTTTGTGGATTTTTGTGTCATCACCTACAAATAAGGATGATGAATTAATGTTAGTTATATGCATGTGTGAATGTGTGATGTACGTGATGTAAGAAATTTAGTGTGAATGTGTGTGTTAATTTTTGAATTTCTAGCTTACAGATATTTTGAAACTCCTGCTTGAGTTCTTTAAGGTGCTTGCTCTTCGTAACACGAAAGAAGTAATCAACATATTGGGATTGGTATATGAAATTAGAGGGAGTAGCTGAGCCGATTGCGAGCAACCTTTATTGTTGTTTCTTGAGACCTCTGTGCCTCACGTATCTCATTCAAATTTTCCATTTGCTTCTTCCATTTGTAAGATTATATATAGTTAGTAACATATTTCTGATATATAGTAAATGAAAAAACACAAGGAAATAATTATGGAAACCACTGATATATATACATGTATATATAATAAGAATTGCTTGGCAACTCTGTAAACACACACACACACACACACACACACACACACACACATATATATATATATATATATATATATATATTTCAAAAAAGAAATGTCGTGAGCAGTACACATACAGTGACTGATGTAAAACAACAATAAATATGAGAAGGCAGTTTTTTTTCTTGAATTGTGAACGGAACCCTAGAAAAAGGCAGTTATTGGGACACAAGCACAAAGATGGTAATTAAGAGCATTACGGTAACACAACGACAAATATGATAAGATTTCTAGTTTACTAAATATATTCATGGTAACACAACAACGCCAAAACAATACCTTTGGAACGACAGGTATAGTAAATATTGTTGGATCAGATGTATGTTTCAAACGAAACACACGGATGAAAAATGTGTGTTATTGGTTTGCTTTCAGTATGTGTGAGTAGCGAGAGGTATACGAAGGGTTTAAATAGAAGAAGTGAAGAATACACTGTGCAATTCAAATGATGCAAATTCAATGAATGTCGCATGCATTCAACGGGTGCCACGTTGCTGTTTTCAATTCTATTAACGGTACATCGATATTTCGATGGCCAGTCAAACACAAGTTCAACACTTGATTACTTTATTCAGGATCTGGTGGCTTAAATATCTTGCACGGCCTTCATCCGTAAGTTACAATTCAAAATGCCGTTTGATGACTCTGTGCATATAATTGAGCTGCTCGATCAATTTTAATGTAACTCAGTAATCCACATGCCAATAAAATAAAAATACTAACGAAGCATTTTTGGTAGTTCTCACGTATACCTTGTAGTGCTGGTAATTTTTCTGCACTATATATATATAGAGAGAGAGAGAAAGTAAATCTACGGTGAGCTTAAGCTCATGGAAGACCTCCGTGAGCTTAGCTCAAAAAATATATTAAATGATCTTTAAATTTTGATTTTTCACTCTCATTAAATTTTTCATATTGAAATCTTATAGGGTACAAAAATTTGAGATGTTTTGAAATAATAATAAAATATTCAATGTTTATACATTATTTTCAAAAATTAAAAAAAGTGACTTAAAAAACTCAAAATATCTCAAATTTTTGTACCCCATAAGATTTCAATATAAAGAATTTAATGAGATTGAAAAATCAAAATTTGGAGATCATTTGGTATACTTTTTGAGCTAAGCTCACCGTAGATTTACTCTATATATATATATATAGAGAGAGAGAGAGAGATAGTAAAGATACCGTGAGCTTAAACTCACGGAGGCCTTCCGTGAGGTTAACTCAAAAAGTAAATCAAATCATCTCCAAATTTTAATTTATCATGCTTATTAAATTATTTATAATAAAATCTTTAGGGATGCAAAAATTTGGAGTGTTTTGAGTTTTTTAACCCACCGTTTTTAATTTTCTAAAATGATATTCAAATATTAAATATTTTATTATTATTTCTAGAGTTGATTTTTAAAAATTAAAAACCATGACTTAAAAAGCTCAAAACGCTCCAGGGGAAGCAAATGGAAATTTTGAACGAGATACGTGAGGCACAGAGGTCTCAAGGAACAGCGGCAGTGCTCGCAATTGGCTCGGCGACTCCCTCTAATTTCATATACAAATCCCAATATACCGATTACTTCTTTCGTGTTACGAAGAGCGAGCACCTTAAAGAACTCAAGCAGGAGTTTCAAAAAATTTATAAGCTAGAAATCCAACAAATTAACACACACATTCATAATAAATTTTTTACATCACGTACATGCACACATTCACACATGCACATAACTAACATTAATTCATCATCCCAATTTATAGGTGATGACACAAAAATCAACAAACGTCACTTTCACCTCACGGAGGAAATGCTCAAAAAGCATCCAAAAATAACTTCAAATAAGGATCAAGAATCACTTGATGCTCGACAAGACATAGTATTAGGTGCGGTGCCCAGGCTCGGCCTCATGGCGGCAGAGAAGGCTATTAAAGAGTGGGGCCAGCCAAAGTCGAAGATCACCCACCTACTTTTTCACACCACAACAGGTAGTATTGACATGCCTGGTGCCGATCGTCAGATGGTGAGGCTCCTTGGTCTCTCTCCCTCTACCAAGAGGTCAATGATGTACCACCAGGGCTGCTCAGGCGGTGGCACGGTGCTCCGTCTTGCCAAGGATATAGCCGAGAATACTCGAGGCACTCGTGTCCTTGTAATCTGCTCAGAGATTTCTCTGACAACCTTTCGTGGGCCATCTGAGGCGAACAAAGATACTCTTCTACCTCAAGCAATTTTCGGAGATGGGGCGGCTGCTATGATTGTGGGAGCCCACCCGGACCTATCAGTTGAGCATTCTATTTTTGAAATCATTTCAGCATGTCAAACAATCCTTCCTGGCACAGAGGATGCAATGGTGGGACACATCAGACAAGACGGTCTCACATTACACATGTCACCTCTTGCACAAAAACATATCTCAAATAATATCATCAGTATTCTTTCAGAGATCGTCGAACCACTCGGGATTATTACTGACTGGAATTCAGCCTTTTGGGCCATGAACCCAGGGTGGCCCACTATCCTTGAACAAATGCAGTCAGATTTGGTACTTGACAAGGAAAAGCTAAAGGTGACGAGGCATGTACTTGCCGATTATGGCAACATGATGAGTGCAACCATATTTTTCATGCTTGATGAAATGAGGAAGCAGTCGGCCGGAGAGAGAAAGGCAACTGATGAAGAGTATGGTGTCCTTTTAGGATTTGGAGCTGGAATCACCATGGAGACTACCATCTTACGCGCCAATAAGTATAATGCGCGCGGTTTCACTGAATCAGAGGATGACGTCTGGACAATTTAATTGACTACATGTATTCTCGTAATAAATTAATTAAGCTCATGTGGTATAATGAGCAAAATTAATACTAGTATTTGAGCGGATTGAATACCCGCAAAAATATTTGTATTTTGTTTTGGTGCAGTCGCTTTCATTTCAAACGATTAGTTTATATTCAAATTTTTGCTTTGCTGTGCACAAGATCTGTTAGTAAGATTTTATCATGATGAATTTAGCGTTTCTTTCTGATCAACCTTATATCAAGAACGTAGTGCCAGTTTAAAAAAAATGACAGTGAAATTTACTTATCAGTATTGACTTTTTTTTTTTATAAAATCAACACTAAAAATAAATAATCAGTGTCTGTTTTGTTATAACACCGATACTAGCTAATATCTTAAGCGTAATTTTTGTTTTGCTATCTGACACAAAACTGACGATAGTAATTAGCATTTCTGTACTTAATTATGTAAATATTTTTCATCATAATTATAAAGAGATCGATGGCAACCATATAAAGGAAAAAATAACAAAATGAGGTTTAGCCCACTAGTTATCTAGGGACTAATATACAAAATGAGGTTGAACTCACTCTAACCCAAAACCCTTTCTTGACAAATTGGATAGTTCCGTATGGAGTTGGCAAAAATTGATCATAATCCGTCCGACTCATTCGGATGTGAATTTAAATTCTGATTTTTCAAAAATCAAACTGAACCGACTCAATCATATCCAATTTGAAATCAAATAACTTACAATCCAATTAAAATCAATTTAAAATTAAAAAAAATCAATACATAAATTAAGTTGACTAGATCAAATTTCTTCCAGTATCGATGGCACGAAGTCAAACCAAAACCGATCTGGTCCATCTAAATCTGAACTCGACATACACATTTGTTTGCTTTATCTAGTCCAGTAGGTCTTTTATCAATAGACATAAGGATTATATCTCTTATCTACGGCGTTTTACTATTACCCACTCATCGATCCTAAGAATTTTCTACTATTTTCTACTTAGCATATAAGTTCTGTTGTCCTTTCACAAGGAATGAGGCTGAACTGACTTGATTACCATGTTTTAATGTTTAGCAGTTCGCACAACATTTCCATATATTCGTCTTACTTTGACAAAAAGTCTACACTTATAGTTAGCATATACAATTTTTTGTTCGAAAGAAGGTTAGGAATATTCTTTTATGCCTTTGAAAAGTCGGTGATGGTGATCAATTCATCATTTTTTTATAAAAAAAATGATGATTAACATATACAACTTATCCAATGTGTGCTGATAGCATGCTAACCAGTGCTTTATTAAAAATCATTTTATAAATAGCAAGCAATTACCTACTATTAGTATATTAATTTTCTTTAAGAAAAGATAGAAAATAATTACGTACAAGTATTGGATGTCTTCCGTTGTTTGTTTAGAACTTATATTGATGATTCTGAAAGCAACTCGAACTCTAATTATACGTACTATCGCCCAATCCCATGTATTAGTTTCTCCGATGCCAATCTTTCACACATTTTTATTATGAAAACACTTATAGTTAGATAATGCTCAATAAGCATGTCATATTCTTGGAATAATCGCATGGGGAGATAAAATTACGTAATAGTGTGAGTAGTTTGGTATAATTTGGTAATTAATTATAATTGGGATGAATGTCTGCATGAACACACCCCCATCTTACTTTGTAATATATATGCAATGAGCCATGAGAAATGAAAAAAATTATGTTAAGACACTACAATAGGAAGTATCTTAGATAACATCCTTTAACAATTGTTATAAGTCAAACTCAATGTAAAAAGAGTCAATGACATTACCGAAATATTGAGAACCTTTTATATAAAGATTTTTAATAAAAAAATATTATTAAAATAGAGTCCTGACATACCAATAAGTTATATATTTCTTTAACAATGATTTCTCAAAAAAAACCATAGTTAAATACCACTTTAACAATGGTTTCTTATAAAGAACTATTGTTAAAGATAGTATTTAGCTGCAATTTTGATAAAAATTTATTGCTAAATGTTGATATTTGAATTTTGGTTCTGATAGAAAAGAATCCATCAATGGTATTCTAGCTTTTTGCTCCCCAAATTGCTAGATTTATTAATTTCACCATTTATTCATCCCGATTCAACGATCCACAAATCGAAATTAAAAAATTCAAATCTCATGGAATACCAATTTCGTTCCTCAGTTTCACATATAAAAGTGAGGTGAGGGATAGAGAAAGAGAAAGAAAAAAAAAGGAAAGAACCAAAAAACAATAAAATTGAAATTCGACAATTTCTATTTCAAAAGACAATATTTTTTATGTGGTCACGAAAATCTTGCAACGAACTCCGGCAATCTTCGTGGCAAAAAAAACTCGCTTGACCCTGAAAAATATATTTGAAGTTTCAATATCTTTTTTTTTATTTTTTTTCTTATAAATTGTGTTAATATTGATATCATTAAATGATTAACATGTATTGTTGAGTAAATATATTTTTTATTGAATTGAGTAATTTTATTTACAACCAAGGCGTGAGGCAGTGGAAGCCAAACCCTTCTTTCAAGAACACCACATTTTAGCAAAGAAAAACATAATATATAATAATGTTTGTTCTTATATAATTAATTTATCTTCATTTTTCATTGTGTACTAATTGTTCTTGGTTAAAGTTATTTTTTTTTAAAATGACATTTAACGATAATTTTTAACTAAGAATAATTGCTAAAGCATACTTTAATAATGATTCTTAGCTAGAAATATTATTAAAGAATCATTTAATAATATTTTTTTAACTAAGAGCTATTGCTAAAGACTCTTTTAGCAATGATTCTGAGGTAAAAATAGTTGTTAAGGTACTCTTCCAAGAACATTTTAACAACGCAATTTAATAATAGTTGTTTATACTTTTTATAATATCCCGCTTCAAAATCATTGTTGAATCCAGGGGCAATTATCGGATTGTAATGCTTATCGGGTTCAAACTCATTAACTAATCGGGCACTAAATAAAAAATTAATAATTTAATATATATTCTTACATAATAAAAACTATTGAAATAATAATATTTTCTATATTAAAAATAACAACAAAATAAAACTGAAAGTAATAGATAATCAATTTGATGAACAAAGTTTTCCTCTACGGAACTTTATATTTTGACATCTTTGCATAATTATTTCATTATGTTTAAATATTTTTCCAATAAAAACACTCGGACAATCTAGAGAGGACAAAAAAAATTTCATTACCGAAAGCATTATCTAAATGTACATCTTATCTAAATGTACTATTTTTCAAAATCATAATCTCTTTTTCTAACACAATTTAAATTAGGGTTTGTAATTAATTAATTAATATCAAACAATGAAAGAGACTTTCTTTTTTAGAAAAATAATTGACTCCATCCCCACTCGTGATATTAAATATCTATATATATATATATATATATATATATATATATATATATATATCCTATGGTGCTACACGTAGTTAATGATCAAATTTACTATGGACTCAAAAATACAGTTAAAACATTTTCAAATATTGATTTATGGGTCTCAATAAATCCTTTATATCAAAATATAATTGGATATAAAAAATTTCTATTTTTCGAATTTTTTAAGTATTAATTTTGGATTTTTAAAAATGACCTATATATTATATATTATTTTATTACTATTATTAAATCATCTTAAAAAACTCTGAAGATGGTAATCATCTTAAAAATTTCTATTTTGCGCATTATATTTATTTGCACGTAAGATGGTAGTCTCCATGGTGATTCCAGCTCCAAATCCTAAAAGGACACCATACTCTTCATCCAATGCATTTCCTTCTCCGGCCAACTGCTTCCTCATTTCATCAAGCATGAAAAATATGGTTGCACTCATCATGTTGCCATAATCGGCAAGCACATGCCTCGTCACCTTCAGCTTTTCCTCATCAAGTGCCAGATCTGACCGCACTTGTTCGAGCATAGTGGGCCACCCCAGGTTCACGACCCAAAAGGTCGAATTCCGATCGGTAATAATCTTGAGTGGTTCGACAAACTCGAAAAGAGTACGATGATGTTATTCGAGATATGTTTTGGTGCGGAGGTGACATGTGCAATGTGAGACCGTCTTGTCGATATGTTTTGGTGCGGGATGGTTTGATATGCTTTGAAATGATTTCAAAAATAGGACGCTCAATCGACAGTCCTACTGGGCTCCCACAATCACAAGGCAGCCGCCCCCCATCTCCGAAAATTGCTTGAGGTAGGAGAGTATCTTTATTCACCTCAGATGGCCCACGGAAGGTTGTCAAAGAAATCTCTGAGCATATTACAAGGACACGAGTACCCTGAGTATTCTCAGCTATATCCTTGGCAAGACGCAGCACCGTGCCACCACCCGAGCAACCCTGGTGGTACATCATTGACCTTTTGGTAGAGGAGAGAGACCAAGGAGCCTCACCATCGACGATCCGCGCCGGGTATGTCAATACTACCTGTTGTGGTGTGAAAAAGTAGGTGGGTGATCTTCGACTTTGGTGGCCCCATTCTTTAATGGCCTTCTCTCGTTGCCATGAGGCCGAGCCTCGGCACTGCACCTAACACTATGTCTTGTCGAGCATCAAGTGATTCTTGATCCTTATTTGAAGTTATTTTTGGGTGTTTTTTGAGCATTTCCTCCGTGAGGTGAAAATGACGTTTGTCGATTTTTGTATCATCACCTACAAATAAGGATGAAGAATTAATGTTAGTTATGTGCACGTGCGAATGTGTGAATGTTTGATGTACGTGATGTAAGAAATCTATTGTGAATGTGTGTGTTAATTTGTTGAATTTCTAGCTTACAGATTTTCTGAAACTCCTGCTTGAGTTCTTTAAGGTGCTCGTTCTTCGTAACACGAAAGAAGTAATCGGCATATTGGGATTGGTATATGAAATTAGAGGGAGTAGCCGAGCCGATTGCGAGCACTGTCGCCGTTCCTTGAGACCTCTGTGCTTCACGTATCTCATTCAAAATTTCCATTTGCTTCTCCTGTTTGACAAATTATATATAGTTAGTAACATATTTCTTATATATAGTAAATGAAAAAACACAAGGAAATAATTTTGGAAACCACTGATATATATACATGTATATATAATAAGAATTACTTGGCAACTCCGTACATATATATATATATATATATATATTCAAAAAAGAAATGTCATGAGCTGTACACATACAGTGACTGATGTAAAACAACAATAAATATGAGAAGGCAGTTTTTTTTCTTGAATTGTGAACGGAACCCTAGAAAAAGGCAGTTATTGTGACACAAGCACAAATATGGTAATTAAGAGCATTACGGTAACGCAACAACAAATTTGCTAAGTGCGTTTTTATATGGTGAGTAGTGACACAACGACAAACATGATAAGATTGCTAGTTTACTAAATATATTCATGGTAACACAACAACGCCAAAACAATACCTTTGGAACGACAGGTATAGTAAATATTGTTGGATCAGATGTATGTTTCAAACGAAACACACGGATGAAAAATGTGTGTTATTGGTTTGCTTTCAGTATGTGTCAGTAGCGAGAGGTATACGAAGGGTTTAAATAGAAGAAGTGAAGAATACACTGTGCAATTCAAATGATGCACATTCAATGAATGTCGCATGCATTCAACGGGTGCCACGTTGCTGTTTTCAATTCTATTAACGGTACATCGATATTTCCATGGCCAGTCAAACACAAGTTCAACACTTGATTAATTTATTCAGGATCTGTTGGCTTAAATATCTTGCACGGCCTCCATCCGTAAGTTACAATTCAAAATGCCGTTTGATGACTCTATGCATATAATTGAGCTGCTCGATCAATTTTAATGTAACTCAGTAATCCACATGCCAATAAAAAAAAATACTAACGAAGCATTTTTGGTAGTTCTCACGTATACCTTGTAGTGCAGGTCATTTTGCTGCACTATATATATATATATATATGTATATATACTGAATAAAGCCCTGTAATATTGCGCTTATGTTTGCTATAATATGACCGTCCCAGGTTTATTCTTTTCTACGTTGATGTTGGTACGCACACGATGTTACTAAGAAACTTCGGTGGTAGCTTTAAGATTAATAAGATTGTTGAAGTAGCTACTAGCTAGAAAAGTTAAGTACGCAAATACATATGCCACCAGGAAACTAATTGGGGAAAACTACCTGTCGCACGTATCTGTCAAAACTATATGGCACACGTACCTGTCAAAACAACAATTTTTATGAAAAATGAAGAAAATCTTGGTTCTTGACAAACCAGTTTTCAACAGAAATGAATTAGGTAGTTTATTCTCTTATTACCTGTGACGAAGAACTAGAATTCCATGTGGAATTAAAGGATCTGCACAAGGGACAGATTGCTTACTAACAAGTTCTAAACAACCAACGACAGAAATCCATGTCCGTCATTACTTTTTATCTTTTCTTATAAAGCGTTGCCTATAATCATTTCTCAAAAATTGTATCGATTTGTGTCTATAAGATTAAAGATATACGTGCCTTTTATAATCATTATTAACCGACTATAATACTTCACTTTTTTTATAATTAAGTCGGTCATCTTTTTATAACGTATAAGAATTAATCGCACGGCATTAGATGCCGTGGTTAGAAACTATGGTCAATTAAGCCATTGACTTGATTCAATTCAATACCGTAGAAAATCACATGTATAGCAATTCAACTTTGAGTTTTCAAGTACATAATATCTGTAATTCTGTAAAATTCAAATTCAAATCATCGCTGAATCATAAAATTATAAATGTGCATTCTACGGATTAAAAATTACACCCTATATGACACATTAATGTCCAAAATATTTTAATCTAAATTTGATCACTATAATTTGAACATATAATTAACATTATCCAACAGTGCAAACTACTAAACATGATAATTAAGTCAGTTCAACGATACTCCCTTGTGAAAGGACAGCAGAACCTATTGGCTAAGTAGAAAGGTGTGAGGAGATGAGTGGAAAATAGTAAAATAGTAAAATAGTAAAATATAGTAGATAAGAGATGTAATAATCCTAATCTCTATTTGTAAATCGCCTACTGGGCCTATACAGATCCAAAAAAAAAAAAAGTTTAGAGCTATCCATTCTGTCAAGAAAGGGTTCTCAATTGGGTGCTGATGTTCAATCTCATTTTTGTTGACCCGGTATTAATGTCTCTAACTAGTAGCTTTAACCTCATTTTACATCTTTTTCTAGTCACCATCGATCTCTTTCAATTTATAATGATAATATTTTACCCTTAGTACAAAAATGCTAATCAATATCAGCAGCTTTATGCCAGATAAGAAAAAAATAACATTGAAAATATCAGTATGAGAGTTATAAGAAAACTGACACTGAAAGGAGATTTTTAGTATTAAATTTCTTAGAAAACCAAAACAAATATTAATGTCGATTTGTTTTTATAAAAAAAAAAAACTGACACTAAAAGGAGATTTTAGTCTGGATTTTTTATAAAAAAAACTGCACTACGTTATTCATATCAGTGGTTGATAAGAAAACAAGAAACGCTAAATTTGTTTTGCTAAAATCCTACTAACTGATATCTGGCATGGATCAAACAAAAATTTGAATATGAAACTATAACGTTTGGAGAAATGATAAAAATTCTCCTCATTATTAATAAAGAAACTATAACTTCTATGAATATGAAGAAATTCTTGATTCTTGACAAACCAGTTTTCAAGAGAAATGATTTTCTTTTCCATGCACACTACCACAAAAAAAAAAAATTCAGTAACGGTTATTTTTACCATTTAATAACGGTTTATGGACCATTATTGAATGGGGGTTACTAAAACTATATAAAAACCATTATAAAATTGTGTGGCGTTCAAATCCTATCAGGATCTTCAGAAACAGTTTTTATTTAAAAATCATTACTGAAACTTGGAGAATCAGTAACGGTTTTTAAATAAAAAGCGCTACTGAAACTGATTTTTTTTAAAAAAAATACTTTTCTAACGGTTTATTCAAAATAATCTTTACTAAAACTGATTTTTTTTATTTTTTAAACACTTTTGGTAACTTTTATTATTAAATAACTATTACTAAATTTTTTTTAAAATAAAGCTAAATTTTATTTTTTTTTAACGTTCTTGAACTAAAATATTGAAAGAAAAGAGATTGAATAACTAAAGAACAACAATGTAACATATTATTTATTCATTCAATAATTAAAATGAAAGAAATATAACTATTCATCAAATGAAAAAATATTTACTCAACAATACGTATATCTTGCTCATGCAATAATATGAAAATCTATACAATTTATAAGAAAAAACACAAAACACACAAAAAAACTTCAAATACATTTTTGAAGGTCAAGATGAGATTTTTGGCCCCGAAAATGGCGGTAATGGCAATAGACGTTAACTCTATAGATCTCATCGTGAGTTTTCCGTGGCCACGTAGCACGTCTCAATTGAAGTTTGCTATCAAAAGTTATGGCCGTTTAAAGTTTAGATGGTCGGATTTTGATTTTTATTTCTTCTATCTTATCTCTTCTTTCTCTCTGTCTCTGATCTCTTCTTTCTCTCTTTGTCTCTCATCTCTCATTTTATATGTGAAAATAGATAAAAAGATGTTGATAATCTGTGAAACTTCAGTTTTTGAATTTTGATTTTTGGATCGTTGAATTGGGATGAACGAACGGTGAGATAAAAATATTTCACAATCTGTGGGAGCAAATATCATTGGTGGAGAATAGAACAAACAGTAACGAGCGCTATAGTTAGAAACTTTTAATAACGGTTTATACTCAAAAATCGTTACTGAAACAATCAGTAATGGTTGTTAAACAATAACCGTTATTGATCTTTTATATTTAATAACGGTTTTTTAAAAAAATCGTTACTAAAAGTTCTGCCGAAAAAATAACCGAAAAACACACTTTTCAGTGACAATTTTTATTTTTAACCGTACCAAAATATTATCAAATATTACCAAAATGCCACCGACCTTTCCAACTAACGATTTTCTTAATAAACCGTTAATAATTGAATGTTAGCAAAAGTCATTTCTATTGTAGTGGCGGGTGCCAAATCGACCAAACATTGGTAACCTTCCTTCCCATGCTCCATTGAATCAGTAGTTTATTTTCTTATTAAATGAGACGAAGAAATACAGAATTCCATGTGGACAAGATTTGGAGAAAAAGTTTGTGGAAAATAAATTTCCCGTGGAAATTGAAAACAAAACAAAAATCCCGTGTTCATTGTTGTAAAGAAATGTCAGGGGCGCGCAAACTGATCGGGTCCGGTACAAATAGGTGCAGCAGATTCAATACTGGTACAATAGATATCAACTACCAGAACAACCCCAACAGCCACAAACAGAACAATAACAGCCATAAAAAGGACAATTCCGTACATATCTAATGCCCCATGCAGCATCACTCACCGTATATCCACGCCTACCTCCACTGATCCCAAGGTATCCACAAAATTCCAAATGGTCAAGTCTGCCGCCTCTAGCTACCCTCTGTCGAGGCAACTGTGCAATGGCACTCACTGCCACATGACATGTCTCAACCGTCGCAGCACCACTGCAACCGGTCATGTCATCACCTCCTACAACTCTCTAAGTAGGAGTGTCAGCCGATACAACAGTGGATGTGGACTCCATTGTACCGACTATCTCATAGAGACCACCGCGTCTAGTACCCCGAATGACAACCATGTCACGACGAAGTACCTCTATGGAACCACTGCGGATCCGTAGCTCATACCCGCGTGAATCCAACTCACTGAGTCACACAAAACTCCTCTGTACACCAGGTACATACCGAACATCGGTAACCGTACATATCATACCATCCCACATCCATAACCTAACCGCACCGACTCCGACAATCGACAAAGTCGATCCATCAGCCAAAGTCACGGTCCCACCGGACACCTCTCGAAAGGAATCAAACCCATCCCTCCGAGAATAAATATGGAATGTGCTCCCAGAGTATAACACCCAGCTACTGTCGGTGTCACCGCAACCGCTATCGCTGCCCGTCCCATCACCAATAGATCCATATACATCCTCCTTACCCATGCACACAATGACATCACCTCATCACCAATCGCAACAGTTGTGCGACCGGCTAGCTACAGGGATAGGTGGACAATCCCGTCAAAAGTGATCGGGCTTGCAGTACTTATGGCATGTACCGCAGCCTGATCTTTTCCATCGCCGTCAATCTCCTCATGCTGCCTCAAGGACTCGTAATCTATAAGTACACCGCCACCTCCGACATAGTTAGGTCACTCTTCTTCTCTAACAAAGGCATCGTAATCGGATCATACGACTTTGATAGGGATGCCATGAACAAACAAATTTGATCATCTTCCTCGATTTTATTTATAAACCTAAATAATTATTTCAAAAATGTGCAAAACATAATATCAATTTGCATTTCACTTAGATCTTTTTTTTAATCCTGACCAGATTAGTAATGCGAGCAAATCAATTTTAGTAATAATAAACTCAATCAAAAAAGCATTTCGTAGAAAAAAGAGTACGATTAAAGTATCAAGTTTTGAGGTTTACATGTATGATCGTAGAATAATTTACTCTCTCATGGACAAAAACAAATAAAAAAAATATGAGGTCAATAGAAAGAATGAAGTTACACCTAGTTTCGATCACTTCTCACTACAACAAAAATGACCTTAGATAATATCCATTTAATAACGATTATATGTCAAATTTATTGTTTAAATGATATAATGGTATCATTATAATATTGAGAACTTTTTAAATAATGAGTTATAATAAAACAAATATTATTCAAATAAACTCCCAGAATATCGAAAAGCAACCCAACCATTTAAAAACATTGTTAAGGAACCATTAATAAACACACTATTTAACAATGTTTTTGAGCCCACAACGGTTCTTAAAGGCAATTACTTGTTGGGTTTGACATTTTCTTTGATCAATGATATTTGCTCCGACCAATAACATTTGCTCCTATAGGTTGCTCATCTCATCGTTCATTCATCCCAATCCAACGATCCAAAAATTAAAATCTCACATATTACCAACTCCTTGTCATCTATTTTCATATATATAAAAGAGAGATGAGAGACAAAGAGAGAAAAAAGAAAGAAAGAAGAAGAGAGACAGAAGAAATAAAAACTGAAATCTGACCATTTCAACTTCAAAAGGTTATAACTTTTGATAGAAAACTCCGATTGAGGCGTGCTATAAGGCCACAAAAAGTATAAGATGAGATTTACAAGGTAAATGGCTATACTCATTTGACAACGGTTACATAGCAAATCTGTTGTTAAAATGGCTCAGTGACATCATTAAAATATTGAAAACTTCTTTAACAATAATTTAAAATTTAAAAATATTATTAAAATAGGCTCCGATAACACCAAAAAACAGACCAACCATTTAAAATATTATTAAGGAATCATTGCTAAATACACCATTTAAGAACGATTTTGTGCCCATAACAGTTCTTAAAGGCAATTACTTTTTGGGTTTGATATTTCCTTTGATCAATTATATTTGCTCCCACTAATAATATGATCATCTTACAGTTCGTTCATTCTAATTCAACGATCCAATAATCAAAATCAAAAAATTAGAATCCCACGAATTACCACCAACTCTTTGTCATCTGTTTTTATATATAAAAAGAGAGATTAGAGATATAGAGAGAAAGAAGAAAAAAATGAAAAAATTAATAGTAAAATTCGATAACCTCAACTTCAAACGGTCATAACTCTTTGTAGGAAACTCCGATTGAGACGTGCTATGTGGTCACAGAAAGCATATGATGAGATCTACAAGGTTAATGGCTATAACTAGTACGATCCTTTTTAGTGCCAAAAAATCTCATCATCAAGATTAAAAACGCACTTGAACTTTTTAAGTTCTATTTTTTCTGAATTTTCTTTGTTTTTTCTTAGAAATTATGTAGGTTTTCATATTACTACATAAGCAAGATGTATGTATTGTTGAGTAAATATTTTTTATTGGATGAGTAATAATATTACTTTCATTTTAATTATTAAATGAATGAATAATATGTCATATTATTATTCTTTAGTTATTTAATTTGTCTTCTTTCAATATTAATTATCATCTATTGTTTTCTTAGTTCAAGAATGTTAAAATTAAAAAAATAACCTTTAGCAGCAGTTTTTATGTCAGAATCATTGTTAAATACTCATTTAGCAACAGTTCTGACACAGAATCATTACCAAAGCTCATTTTAAAAAAATAATAATAATCTGAACACTTATGATTTGGTAACAGATTTGACAACAGTTACCACTACCACAAAAAAAGAGCTATCCTAACGATTTTAAAACACATTTAATAATGATTATAGACCTGTTAATAAAGGGGTTAGGAAAACTTATAAATGACCATTAACATAGGAAAGAAGTTGGGGACGACTCGTCACCGACTTTTTATAACAATTTTTAATTAAATTAAGGTCCATTTATCAACCAAATGCAATTGAACCCACTATTAATTTGCTTCTTTTTCTAAGTCGACACCGCTCAGCACTCGGACTTTTCACATGAACCAATTAATAAGTAAAGCTATAACAACAAGCTCAAATAAAAGCAGTAGTTTATTGATTTCGTCATAATTAAATTAATGACTTCAGAATTAAGGTCTCTCATTATTGAAAGCAAAAAGAGTAGAAAGTACTATAATCTCATAGTTTCCAAACTTTCCTCTAGTTTATACGAGTATATACAAAACTAGACATTGTTTTACTTTTATCCAACACACATTACAAGATTTTATACAGAAATTCTACAAAGCATGCTTTATAATCAAATATGTAAAGCATGCTATAATCCAACCATTATAGTATTGTTTTATCAAATACCGAAAAAATAAAAACCTAATTTCTTAAATTGATAAAAGTTAAGAGTGCTATCTTACTTAGAGTGAGGTGGAAGCAGGGGGGAAGGGTGACGCTGGAGGGAGTTTCATCCAGAGCTAGGACGGCCAAAGAGTGTGGGTCGGCACTAGAGGGAGGGGCAGAATGAGGGGCGATGTTGGAGTGTAGTGGAAGGAGAGACGACCGAAGATAGGGTTCTGGAGAGAGGTGGCCGGAGCTAGCGTATTGGAGGAGATGGTGGCCGAAAGCTAGGTTTTTTGGAGGTTTCAAAATACTTAGACAAAAATTCAACTGATAGAGAAGAGGGCAAAACGCGGATCGAGATTTTTTAAAAAAAAACTTTTCATAATGGTTTCTATCAATAAAACCGTTAGTAAAGGTTTTTGCAAACAGTTTTTTAAAACCGTTAGGAAAGATTCCGAAAAATTATTTATTATTTTTTCATTTATTACTTAATGTTTTTAATATTTACTATTTTTATTATTTCTTATTTGGTCATATTATTATAATTATTCTTAATTATTATAATTCATAAGAATTAATTTATTCTTAATTATATAATAAATTTTACAAAAATTATAAAATCTTACATAAGAATAATAAATATTACAATAACATTTAGTAGAATTACAACAACACAATGTAGTAAATAAAATTTTCAAATATAAATAGATGATTCTTGATGAAACTGCATTGCATATTTATATAATTATCAGTTTGTACTTATAATAAAAATAATTTAGATAATATTTATAATTTAAATTAAATTGACTAACATGCATATGAGCAGCTAGCTGCTTTGCTCCTTTATTTTTTTTTATTGTATCCACATGTTTTCTTCATGATCGGATCGTAAACAATTTATTACTTAATTATCGACAATTTCAACACCAGTGAAAAATGGCGGATTTTATGGAAATGATCATATTCTTTTTCATCCATGATATTTCCAACACCAACAATTCATCTTTTACCCGGTAGAACAACATATCATATTTTGTCGGTTGGATCTGTGATGTAAAATACATGCTTTGCTTATTTTGCCAGTATAAAAGGGTCGTATCGATAATCCACTCGGTTGAAATAGACAAATACAAGCCTTCCTTATATTTTTGAACTCCATGTCTATTCTCGATCCAATTGTAATTAAATAAAGGAATACTGAATTTGACATAATTTGTTTCTCGAATTTTCTCAATCAAACCATAATATGAGTCCGTTAATATACTTTCATTACCCGATGAAGCTATTAATGTGACTCCACTATTTTGAACGGTGCTCTTACTATCTTATCGCTTAGTGTAACAGATAAACTCATTTATGTCCTTGATAAGTATGAACTATCGTCCCGGGACTATATGCTAGCCATTTAACAATTTTATTAACAGTTTCTAATGGTTGAGATCTTACTATGTCTTCAAATCATTTTATAAATTTTAAATCATTCTATCTAATGACCTGATTTTCATCTCATAGAGGATTTGTTCTCGTATATAATATAAGTGCCCTATTGCATACGGAGCCACAACGGCGAGGTGTTTCAGGACTTTGAGATGTGATTTTTGCGCAATTTAAGACCCATGCATACAATTTTATATCAAATTATATCAGAACCTTGGAGTTTATCTTGATGCTGAGACTTAGGAAGACCAATAGATTCGACACCATCTAGGAAATCGGTATAGAACTATATTACCGTTTCTGCAACATACCCTTCAATAATACTTCACTCAGGTCAAGATCGACTTCGAACTAGTCCTTTTTAATCGATTCATTCCTCTCTAAGAAGGTTATATATATATATATATATATATATATATATATATATATATATATATATATATATATATAGAGAGAGAGAGAGAGAGAGAGAGAGAGAGAGAGAGAGAGAGAGAGTCCTACTATGGTGCTTTGCAAAGTACAGTAGGCGTTGTGTGCTTTGCGCTCTATTTTTAATTTTAAGTTAGAAATAATCGATCTAAATCATTCAATCTAATCTTCATATCAAAATCTATTAGTAAATCAAATTTTATATTTTTTAAATTTTTTTTTGCTATTTTTCCGATGAGAAAAAAATTATTTGATCTGAGAATTTTGGTTCATCTAAAAATGATGGTTTTTCCCCTATCCAAAAAAATAGTAAATAAACTCCAAAAAAATATAATTTGGTTTACTAATAGATTTTAATATGGAGATTAAATTGAGCGATTTGGATCGATCATTTCTGAACTAAAATTAATAATAGAGCACAAAACATACAACGTTCTTGTGCTTTGCAAAGCACCATAGCCTAATTATATATATATATATATATCATAATAATATGGATCTACACAATTTTATTTCTTGATCTAAATGAATGATTAAATACACCATGATATCAAAAAATGAGGAAGGAAAGTATATCGCGAGTTCATAGAGGGTAACCACGACGTCGCTTGTAATTTTTCTAATGTTTCGGATCGATCACTTTGGAACAAATAGAGTTAAAAAAGAACCACAAGTTGGTGATTGAGTGCCTAACATTTGAAAGCAGAAGTCCTCGCATTGCAACTGGAAAGCAACTGAGTCAACAAAATATGGTAATCATGTGACTTAATATCAATTAATTTTAATTCCTTAATTGACACCTTCTTGGAGATATTCAATGAAAGCCTAGTTGGAACCTTAATCATTTTCAGACACCCCAACATATTAAGTTTTTCTTTTTTTGATAAAGTATAGCATGTCGGGGAAGAAAAGTATATTTTTCACCTTTCCGCTAGCGCTAGCTCCGGACGAATCCTCATTTCAAACATATTTTTCTAGCTTTGACATCATCTTTAGTTTTTTTTTTAATATTCAATAAAAAATCAATCAGATTTTCACAAATATTCTTAATAATGTTTATCACATCCAAACAATGTCTAATTTCTAGACTTGACTAATATGAAAGATTTCAGAATATAGATTTGTTCTTTCAACTGATATTGTCTTTTATGAGTTTGACTACTTTATCAAACTACACATTTATATTTTTTTTACTTGATTATAAATTTCTTTCCCGAATAATAGCACTGGAGCTTGTCGGGTCTTCACTTTACTATTAAATTCTCATTTCTTCCGTCCATATGGGTGTTAACGAGCAAGGAACCTATGATGTCCTATATATATAGTATTGTTAAAGTTTTTTAACCTTATAAAATGAGTATAATCCCCACAAATAGAATATGCTTTGACTCTTTTTGTCTTTAAACAAGATATATTACCAAATACGAGAAAATTATTAATCGTGTAAAAAATCATGACTCGAATAATACAATGTTCTTTCATATATGCATCATATACACACACACACATACAATCACTCCATAATTTAGAAAGGTCTTCCATCAATGGTTTTAAAAATACATCTATATCATTACCTGATTGTTTAGGATCCGAAATCAACAATGATATCATCATATACCTTCTTTTCATACACATCAATCGAGAAAGATTATAAACACATAATATAACTAACTACATAATGTGACGGCTACACATATTCTCATAAGGATTCATCTTATCTGTACATAACCACAATCTCAAATTCCTTATTTCATCGCTGAAATCGGATCATTCTCTATTAATATTTCTCCATTCGGGAGAATTGACAAGGTGTCTAAGCATACCATCTTCTTTTCTATATTTGGCATGCCACCGTAGTAATTAGTGTCTCTTTGATTTGAAAAAAGATGCCATAAAATCTCAATATTATCTATAATTACCATAACACTTTTGCTGCTGACCTTTTCTGGTTGGCAGTCTCATCATCTCTCTCATTTTTAGCTTGATCATCTTTCAACTTATACCATGAAGCCTTACATTTCGGACATCTATTCATATCAATGTACTCATTTCAATATAATATACAATCATTCGGATATACATGAATTCTCTCTACTTCCAAACTTAAAGGACATAATAGTTTTCTTCATTTTATATGTCGAATCTGATAACTCATTATTATCCTGAATCATATCTCTTAAAAGTTCAAGTAAAGATACAAAAAATGTATCGCTTCATTCATTTTTTTACTTGTAGGTTATACAATTTAAAAATGACTGATATTTTTATAAATTTCGTACAATCAAAATATTACAGTACATTAGAGTTATTACATAATTTTTTTAAAAAATTTCAGGTATAAGAAGAAAACATGCAGCAATATCATTCATCATTTCATCCAAGTCATCATTATGTTCCATATATTTCAGATTATCCAAATTTTGTATATTTTCACCATCCGAGTCATCTTGTAAATCAATTACTGGATCAACAGTTTTCAAATTAAGTACAGTCCAGCTTGTCTCGACATTCATAGATACTTTAAAATTCTCCCCATGCTATATTCATTGGATGTACTGCTCCTTAAATCCACGTCTAATTAAATGAACTCTTACTTTTTTTGATAGTTTGAAATATTCATAATTTTTGACAATCCCCACAAACGAATTGTCTGATCATCCCTTCAACTCATATCATCAATTGCGCAATCCATAAATTCCTCAACACTTCTCAAATATTTAAATTAGAATAAGTTAGGAATAAAGCCCAATATTTAGATATCATATATCTCAAATATAAAAAATAATAAGGATAATAACAATGATACTGATAACATTGAGAATTATAACAATATTGATGATATGAATAATATATATATATATATATATACATAATAATAATAATAATAACAATAATAAGAGTAATAATAATAATAATAATAATAAGAGTAATAATAATAGCAATAAGAACAATGTTATGATAATTTTACGAAACACCATGGATTTGGCGCTTCAACAAAAATATCTAATTTCAAATTAGCTCTGACCAATCAGAACCATTTAATCTAATCTCCATATGAAAAGATATTAGCAATCGAAATATTTTTTTTGAATAGATTTGCTATTTTTTTGGATGTGGAGAAAATCATTGTTTTGGACGAACCAAATTCTCAAATCAAGACATTTCTCCCCATCTGAAAAAATAGCAAATTATTTCTAGAAAAATATAAAATTTAGCTTGCTAATATATTTTCATATAGAGATTAGATTGAACAGTCTGGATCAGTTATACCTAGTTTAAAATTAGATATTTGAGTATGAAACACTGGATCCATGATACTTCACGAAGCACCATAACATAGTTCATAGTAATAATAATATAATAATATAAATACTAATAAGAATACACACATCCAAAATGTTTTTTTAACTCTTGATAACACATTAAATAATTTTTAACAATACAGTATTTCTTATTTATGTATAAATAAAGCGATATTGGTCCTAAATAAAGTGTTACCAAGAGAATTTTGAACGTACTTCCACTTGCTTCTTGTTCTGTACCGAACCGAATAAACTAATAATGGTACCCGTCTTGGATACCTATTTAATTATACATACATGTCACGGTCATATTATTTGCTATTTTGACAATTGATTGAAAACCAAGATAAAATTGAACTTTATAGAACTCGCAAATTTGAAACAAAGTAAAATATTAATTATATTTTCGCTTTTTCTTCAAATTGAACAGGCGGAAACAAAAATATATTTTTATTTCTTACAGATGAACATGATATTTTTTTTATTTTCACTTTCCGAAGGAAATTTATTTTCCACGAACGTGCTTTACTCTCCAAACAGTTTTGACTTGGAATTCTAGTTCTTCGTCTCATCTAATAAAAGAGAATAGACTACCTAATTCATTTCTATCGAAAACTGGTTTGTCAAGACTCAAGAGTCAAGATTTTCATCATTATATCCGGTATGTTTGCATATATCCGGTACATGTGAAAAATAATGATGTATTGTACAATGTTAATTATATGTCCAAATAAAAGTTATCAAATTATATTAAATTAAATAAACTGCCAAAAATCAAACTGAGGCTTATACCCAGCTGCAAGCGGATGTGGAATCACAACGTGCTGAAATAGAAATCCAACGCAAAGCAATTGAAGCACAGAGTGGAGAAATGAGACTAAAAATTCAAGATGAAGTGCAGCGACAAGTATCAACGATTTTTACAAGCATCGCTTCTGAAAACTCTTTTATTAACTTCGAATCAAGTGCGCCCATTGATGCTTCGATAGAAAAAGTAAGTAGTATCAATTTACAAAAACTAAAGTAGAATTTGTATGGCTGGTATCCTAGAGTAGCTGCTTAGTCTTGAATAACCTATGTTACTGTAGCATGAATAAATTTATCTTGACAGTTATCCATCTACCTTACTTTGCCTAAGAGCTTATCAGTGTTGCCATATTATTTTTAGTAAAGAGTAAGTAAAAAAGTATAATTAACTTATTTCTTTGTATGCTCATAGGTTCATGAGAAATGACTTCATTAGAATACGCTTGAAGAAAAGTTGAAGTATCCAGAGAATAAAATTATCTTTTATCTTCTTAAAGTAGTTATAGGATTCAAATAGTTAAGTAATGATTAATGTTTTTTTTCCTTTTTACATAGGTCCATAGGCTTTATTGATATTTTATCCATGTGATCATCATAATGAATAATTAATGAAAATTTGTATTTTTCAATCATTATAATTGTTATTTTATTTCGTTTTTAGCATAAAATTTTAATGTGTTTAAAAAATAGTATTTATAAAAATATCCATATCATTTTCAAATATTTTATATACAATAATATAAAATAATAATATGAATTAGTGATAAAAAGAATTGGACAAAATTATATTTGTTGCATATGAAATTTTGTCATTGTCATAGTGACAATATAATTCTCAACACAATTAAAAATATGTCAATCAATCTCATTATTATTAGCTATATAAGAGCATCATATTTTTTTTGACATAGTTACTAGATAACTGTGTCATGAAAACTTCAGTAATTAAAAATATTCATGACAAAGTATAATGTCACAAATTCGAAATATTTTTATTGTGAATTTTTTATGTCACAATTATTATGATTATTAGTGAAGAACCTCAAAATCATCACAAATATAATAGTGAGGCTCGTATTAATGACGACCAGTGATAGACAAAAAAATCATCACAAAAATATTTTTGTATTGGAATTTGATACTTTAAGTGATGAATTTGTTGTTCACAAAAACCTTTAATTTTTGTAGCGAACCAAGATAAGATTGAACTTTATAGAACTTGCAAATTTGAAACAAAGTAAAATATTAATTATACTTTCGCTTTGTCTTCAAAATAAACAGGCGGAAACAAAAAAATATTTTTATTTCTTACAAATGAACATGATATATTTTTTTATTTTCACTTTCCACAGGAAATTTATTTTCCACGAACGTGCTTTACTCTCCAAATAGTTTTGACTTGGAATTCTAGTTCTTCGTCTCATCTAATAAGAGAATAGACTACCTAATTCATTTCTATCGAAAACTGGTTTGTCAAGACTCAAGAGTCAAGATTTTCATCATTTTATCCGGTACGTGTGAAAAATAATGACGTATTGTATAATGTTAATTATATGTCCAAATAAAAATGATCAAATTAGATTAAAATATTTTGCATATTAATGTCTTGTATAGGATGTCATTTTTATTGTATAGAATGTACAGTTATAATTTTATGATCTCAGTGATTATCTGAATTTTATAGAATTATATATTAACTCTATTGATTTCCGGATAACACAAGATTTCTATGTTGTCATAAATATGAGATATGAATGATTATAAAGCTTGTTTCATAAAAAAATTAATTAACTGGAGGTGTCCGGTTTTTACTTAAACGGAGAAGATATCATGTACTTGAAAAGGAAATTGAATTGCTATACAAGCGATTTCTACGGTATTGAATTGAATTAATTCACAAGTTTAATTGACCATAGTTTTCTAACCACTACCAAATGCCGTATGATTCCTATCTGTTAAAAGAAATTAACCGACTTTTATAAAACAACTGAAGTATAGTCGGTTAATAATGATTATAAAAGGCACGTATATGTTTAATTTTTTAGTCACAATCCGATTCAAAGTTTGTGAAATGATGTAAGATAAAAAAAAAAAAGACTATTGAGCTATCAATTTATATCCATTTCTCTTGATCTTTTCACTGGATTTTGAGAAAAGCCACCGTAATAATTAAGAAATTCGGTGATTAATTAATAGAGTTGTATTTCTCTAAAAGAATCATACCATGAAACTCAGTTCTATCAAAAAAAAAAGAGATCGACTAACATTCCTTCGGAACAAATCTCTTAAAAAAAATCTCCTTACCTAACTTTCTATTTTGGATAAAAATGGTACATCCTCTGTAATTATGTTTTCATTTTTGGCAAAAATATATGTCCATCTACATAATTGAATCAGATAAACAAGTCAGATATTTATATAAGTGAGACAAATATTCATATAAGTGAGTCAAGTATTTAGATATGTAACTCAATTATTTAGATATGTGATTTAGGCATTTAGATATGAGACTCAAAGATTTTAAAATGAGGTTAAGGTATTTAGATATATAACTTAGGTATTTAAATATGTGACTTAGGTAAGTAGATATGTGATTTAGTTATTTAGTAAAAAACAGCGAGAGAGAAAAAGAGTCTCGGAAAACAAAGTCACATGAAAAAAACTGACAAACATCACATGAGTTGTATGAGAAAACACGTGTGGCAGATGAGAGAAAAAAATAACAAACATCACAAGCAAATTAGGTATTTAGATAGATGAATCAGGTATTTAAATGAACTAGTTATTTAGATAGATGAGCTACGTATTTAGATAGGTGAATTAAATATTTAAATAGAAAAAGACAAACATCACATAGATAGTACGGGACAACACTTGTGACAGTTAAGAGAGAAGAAAAACCTCAAAAAATAAAAAATAACTTGAGTATTTATATATATGTCTCACGTATTTAGATAAATGAACTAAATATTCGGATAAGTGAATTAGATATTCGGATAAGTGAACTAAGTATTTAAATAAGAAAACGATAACATAACATGGATTATATAGAGAGTCGTGTTGTACGGAAAAATGCATGAGGATATTTTTGAGGATGAAGGCTTGGGAAATAAATAAAAAATTCTCTTTTGAAAATTGAGAACTTGATCCATAACAAATTTTGATAGCAAATTTCATCATACGGAACATCTGCATTCGGACGTCTTAATCGAAGTCTATACTTATAGTTTGCATGCATATACAACATTTTATTTAAGCTCACGAAAGACCTCCGTGAGGTTAGCTCAAAAAATATATCAAATGATCTCCAAATTTTGATTTTTCAATCTCATTAAATTCTTCATATTGAAATCTTACGGGATACAAAAATTTGAGATGTTTTGAGTTTTCTAAGTCGCTCTTTTCATTTTTTTAAAATAATGTACAAACATTGAATATATATAGAGTAAATCTACGGTGAGCTTAAGCTCACGGAAGACCTTCGTGAGCTTAGCTCAAAAAATATATCAAATGATCTCCAAATTTTGCTTTTTCACTCCCATTAAATTCTTCATATTGAAATCTTATGGGGTACAAAAATTTGGGATATTTTGAGTTTTCTAAATCACTCTTTTCAATTTTTGAAAATCAGCTCCAAAAATAATAATAAAATATTCAATATTTGTACATTATTTTCAAAAATTGAAAAGAGTGACTTAAAAAACTCGAAACATCCCAAATTTTTGTACCCCATAAGATTTCAATATGAAAAATTTAATGAGATTGAAAAATCAAATTTTGGAGATCATTTGATATACTTTTTGAGCTAAACTCACGGAGGTCTTCCGTGAGCTTAAGCTCGCCGTAGATTTACTCTCTCTCTCTCTATATATATATATATATATATATGTCTCATATATTTAGATAAATGAACTAGATATTTAGATAAGTAAATTAGATATTTAAATAAAAAAAATGACAACTTCAGATGGATTATTTAGAGAGTCGTGCTGTATAGAGAAACGCATGAAAAAAAAATTTGAGGATGAAACCTTGGGGATAAAAAAATTTCTCTTGAGAACTTAGATACATAATAAATTTTGATAGTAAATTTCATCATACAGAACATCTGCATTTGTACGTCTTAGTCGAAAATCTATAATTATAGTTAGCATGCATCTACCACTTTTTGTTAGAAAGAAGGTTGAAATATTCTTTTATGCTTTGAAAAGTCAGTGATGGTGATCAATTCATCATTTTTTTTAAATGACAGCATGATGCTTTTATTAAGAATTATTTTATAAATAGTAATAAATTAATTACCTGCTATTACTATATTAGTTATCTTTTCTAAGAAAAGATAAAAAATAATTAATGACAAGGATTTCTGTCGTTAGTACGTTTAGAACTTATCAATAAGGAATCTGCTCATTGTGCGAGCCTTCAATTTTTTCATGAATTTTCTAATATTAAAATCGTAAAATAATAAATTGTATTTAATGAATGTAACGTCAGCAGTCAACTAGAAATATGAACCACTAATTTAACGTAATGTATCGGTGGTTGACATGCAAACTTAATTAAGAAACATCTCACACGTAATTAATCAATCATTTTCTTTTTGGACCTTTCAGATGTGTAAGCAGCTAATTTCATATCAAATAATTTTTGTTCCGCTGTCATATATATATAGTAAATCTACGGTGAGCTTAAGCTCACGGAAGACATCCGTGAGTTTAAATCAAAAAAACATATCAAATGATCTTCAAATTTTGATTTTTCACTCCCATTAAATTCTTCATATTGAAATTTTTTGGGGTACAAAAATTTGGGATTTTTGACTTTTCTAAGTCACTCTTTTCAATTTTTGAAAATCAGCTCCAAAAATAATAATAAAATATTCAATGTTTATACATTATTTTCAAAAATTGAAAAGAATGAGCTAGTAAACTCAAAACATCCCAAATTTTTGTACCCAATAAGATTTCAATATGAAGAATTTAATGAGATTGAAAAATCAAAATTTGGATATCATTTGATATACTTTTTGAGCTAAACTCACGGAGGTCTTCCGTGAGCTTAAGCTCGCCGTAGATTTACTCTCTCTCTCTCTCTCTATATATATATATATATATATATATATGTTTCATGTATTTAGATAAATGAACTAGATATTTAGATAAGTGAATTAGATATTTAGATAAGTGAATTGGATATTTAAATAAAAAAATGACAACTTCACATGGATTATTTAGAGAGTCGTGCTGTATAGAAAAACGCATGAAAAAAAATTTTGAGGATAAAAAAATTTCTCTTGAGAACTTAGATACATAATAAATTTTGATAGTAAATTTCATCATACAGAACATCTGCATTTGTACGTCTTAATCGAAAATCTATAATTATAGTTAGCATGCATCTACCACTTTTTGTTAGAAAGAAGGTTGAAATGTTCTTTTATGCTTTGAAAAGTCAGTGATGGTGATCAATTCATCATTTTTTTAAATGACAGCATGATGCTTTTATTTGAAGTTTCAATATCTTTTTTTTTTCATTTTTTTCTTATAAATTGTGTTAATATTGATATCATTAAATGATTAAGATGTATTATTGAGTAAATATATTTTTTATTGAATTGAGTAATTTTATTTACAACCAAGGCGTGAGGCAGTGGAAGCCAAACCCTTCTTTCAAGAACACCACATTTTAGCAAAGAAAAACATAATATATAATAATGTATGTTCTTATATAATTAATTTACCTTCATTTTTCATTGTGTACTAATTGTTCTTGGTTAAAGCTATTTTTTTTTTAAATGACATTTAACGATAATTTTTAACTAAGAATAATTGCTAAAGCATACTTTAAAAATGATTCTTAGCTAGAAATATTATTAAAGATTCATTTAATAATATTTTTTTAAATAAGAGCTATTGCTAAAGACTCTTTTGGCAATGATTCTGAGGAAAAAATAGTTGTTAAAGGTACTCTTCCAAGAATATTTTAACAACACAATCTAACAATAGTTGTTTATACTTTTTTTAATATCCCGCTTCAAAATCGTTGTTGAATCCAGGGACAATTATCGGATTGTAATGCTTATCGGGTTCAAACTCATTAACTAATCGGGCACTAAATAAAAAATTAATAATTTAATATATATTCTTACCTAATAAAAAAATTATTAAAATAATAATATTTTATATATTAAAAATAATAATAAAATAAAATTCAAAGTAATAAATAATCAAGTTGATGAAGAAAGTTTTCCTCGACAGAACTTTATATTTTAATATCTTTACATAATTATTTCATTATGCAAGATATTAAATAATTTTCTCAATAAAAATACTTTCACAATCTAGGGAGTTTAGGCTGGGGCCTGAGAATCTAGGCTGCCGGATGGCAACTTCACCAATCCGACAAAATGATTAATTTAACTGGACCGAAGAATTCGATCACTAATAACAATTAGCTCAGTCCGTGTAGATACGCACACTGTAATCCACATGAACTGTAAAACTGTAAATTTGGACTGCTTTTATAAGATATAGTGTGTTCTCACTTCATTCTAATGACGTGGGACTAATGAGACGCATTAGTCCGGTTCCGGAAATCCTACTATCCCATTAATTGATTGGTTTAATAAATGATCAATTGATTTTTAGATTTTTGACATATATTTGCGTCTTGAGAATTTTATCATTTCTTCAATTGGATGTCTGATGCTTGCTCAATCAATCAATTATTTTTTTTCCCAAAAAAGTAAATTGATTCCCGAAAAGTAAAGTTTAGTATTACCTCACATGAAATACATAGGGAATATGCTAGCTAGGTGCCAAAATATGACGCTCAAACTTTTAAGAATCAAGAAAGTAAACTTATTTTTTAGGTCAGGCGACGAAAGGAAAAAACCTAGAAACTAACGGCAGACCATAATTGATTTCAAAGGATAGTATGAGGCGCCAATAGTAGAAACATGATTATTTTAATGAAATTATGACAAGATCTTGATGTGTCTAAACTTTTAGGGCAACGCATTGAAGGAAGGAAGAATCCTTAAAAGTTGAGGCATGATATTATTAACCCACAAGTGAGTTCTTGGGTAGAGTGAATTCAACCTCATTTTTGTTGACCCGGTATATTAGTCCCTAGCTAATTAGTAGGCTAAACCTCATTTTGGTCTTTTTTTCCTTTATATAGTTGCCATCGATCTCTTTATAATTATGATGAAAAATATTTACATAATTAAGTACAGATATGCTAATTATTATTAAGTACAGAGGCTTGCGTCAGGGTTGTCCTTTATCCCCATATCTATTTATTATAGCTATGGAAATCCTTACCAAGGGGATAAACAAGGTGCAGCAAGAGGGGGGAATCGAAGGGATACAACTGGTAGATAATGCACCAACGCTCACACATGCAATCTATGCTGATGATTTGGTTCTGTTTGGCAAAGCAAGTGCAAGGGAGGTAAATATTTTTCAAGGGGTGCTCGATGAGTTTGGGGCATGTTCGGGGCTAAAAGTTAACCCAGACAAATCCAAAATCTGGTTCAGTAAAGTGTGTGGCGATGGATGTCGAGAGGAGGTGCTAGCAGCTATGCATGCGAAGGTGGCGGGTAGGGAAGAGAAATACTTGGGGATTTATGTGACAGGGTGGACAAGAGGGCCAGACTTGACCCACAAATTACTGGATGATAGATTTTAGGACAAATTTGCAGGGTGGAAGCTACCACTGCTATCCCATCCAGGAAGGCTTACACTGTTAAAATCTATGTTAACATCTGTGCCAATATACTACATGAGTGTATCCCCTCTTCCTCAACGCACAATTACTAAGTTAACTTCACTCATGCGTAAGTTTCTCTGGGGGAAATTGGATAAGGACAGGTACATGTCCCTGGTAGGATGGGATAAGGTGTGCAGAGGCAAATTGGAGGGAGGATTGGAGATAAGGGACCTTAAGAAAATGAATGATGCTTTGATTCTGAAGTTATGCTAGCAAGTGGCTCAAGAGAGTGAGAAGCCTTGGGTACAAGTGCTGATTGCTAAATACTGTGACGGGGTAAGTTCTGGACGGGGGAGCTGAGGGTAGGATCAAGTGCGGTATGGAAAAAGATCTGTGATCTACGGAGTGAGCTGCAGCGGGATGTCATGTGGGCCATAGGCAATGGGCAGCATATAAAGATTGCGGCCCAACCGTGGTACGTGGGGTGGAAAGATGCAGCAGCAAGTGTAGTTATATCAACTGATGGTACTGTGGCAAGCTTAGCGGATTTGACAACAGGAGAATGGCGTGGAGAGGCTCTACGAGTAGTGGTAGGGGAGGAGAAAGCACAATTTATTATAGCTATCATCAAGGCGCCTAGAAATAACACTCTGGTAGCCGATCGGCTGATATGGAACCACGCGAAAATAGGCAATACTCAGTCCGGTTAGGCTATCAGATATTAAAAGGAAGGGCCGAAACGCAGGAACCAGAGGAGCCGATCTGGGAAGCGATATGGGGCATGAAGGGGGGTAATTCCACGGGTGAAAATGTTTTTATGGAGAGCGTGCCAAGGAGCACTGCCAACAGCTCATGAATTACATAGAAGATCGTCGAATACCGGCAAGCTGTGCCAGATGCAATCAGGAGAATGAGTTTCTAACTCACCTTCTGTTTTTCTGTCCCAACTCAAGGGCTACTTGGATTTCGGGTTGAGGAGTTGTCAATGGATATTAAACAAGCTTTCCTTCAATTGGCCAGTATGCTCACAGCTGATGATCAAATTAGGGCCGCAAATCTATTATGGTGTATATGGAAGGCTCGTAATGCAGAGGTCTTGGAGGGGAGAAGGATGAATCCACTTGCAATAGTCTGACAGGCACAGGTTATGGTAGATAGCTCCCAGAACCTGCCAACCGTTGAAAAATGATTGGGCACTCCTCATGTTCTCCCGAAAGGGAAAAAAGTAATATTAGTTGATGGCTCTTGGGACCAAACGAGGAGGGCAGAGGCAGCCATTGTCGGGTATGACATAAAGGATAAAATTGAAGCAATGAGGTGTTGGGCTTTCTTTGCAGTAGACGCCTTCTGTGTAGAAGCCAATGGGGCCTGGAAAGCTATAAACGGGCTCCAAACAGATGGAGTAGCGCATGGGGGTGGGACTATTATGGCGTCAGATTGTCTAATGTTGGTGCAGGCGGTCCAGAACAAGTATTATTGTAAAAATCAAGCAATTAATGATTTTTATTAAATGACAATTTCATTCTTTCCAAAAATTTATGTATTTAACTAATAGTGTCGGATTTTGATGAAAAATCTGATAATAATTATCATATTGATTGTTAGTTACTTATTAAAAATCTGACATTAATTTTCACAACTTTTGTCATTTTTTTCCATAATTTCAGTTACATCAGTTTCAGATAATTTGTACAACACTAAGGGCTCAACAATCCAGCACTAATTCAAATTCTGGACTATAGAATCATACAAAAATTTGAATTTCAAATTATAACATTTGAAAAATGACAAACATCCTCCTCTTTAATTTATTAGTTACTTGGAGTACAAAACATGATGAGAACTACACCCAAACAAAATACAAATATTTAACGGGTATTCCATCTGCTCAAATACCTAATATAAATTTAGCTCATTACACCACAAGAGCTTAATTAATTTATTACGAAAATATATGCATATATTTCAATTAAATTGTCCAGACATCATCATCTGATTCAGTGAAATTGTGCGCATTATATTTATTTGCACGTAAGATGGTAGTCTCCATGGTGATTCCAGCTCCAAATCCTAAAAGGACACCATACTCTTCATCCAATGCATTTCCTTCTCCGGCCGACTGCTTCCTCATTTCATCAAGCATGAAAAATATGGTTGCACTCATCATGTTACCATAATCGGCAAGCACATGCCTCGTCACCTTCAGCTTTTCCTCATCAAGTGCCAGATCTGACCGCACTTGTTCGAGCATAGTGGGCCACCCTGGGTTCACGACCCAAAAAGCTGAATTCCAGTCAGTAATAATCTTGAGTGGTTCGACAATCTCTGAAAGAGTACTAATGATGTTATTCGAGATATGTTTTGGTGCAGGAGGTGACATGTGCAATGTGAGACCGTCTTGTCTGATATGTCCCACCATTGCATCGTCTGTGCCAGGAAGGATGGTTTGATATGCTGAAATGATTTCAAAAATAGGACGCTCAACTGACAGGTCCGGCTGGGCTCCCACAATCACAGCAGCCGCCCCATCTCCGAAAATTGCTTGAGGTAGGAGAGTATCTTTATTCACCTCAGATGGCCCACGGAAGGTTGTCAAAGAAATCTCTGAGCATATTACAAGGACACGAGTACCTTGAGTATTCTCAGCTATATCCTTGGCAAGACGCAGCACCGTGCCACCACCCGAGCAACCCTGGTGGTACATCATTGACCTTTTGGTAGAGGGAGAGAGACCAAGGAGCCTCACCATCTGACGATCCGCGCCAGGCATGTCAATACTACCTGTTGTGGTGTGAAAAAGTAGGTGGGTGATCTTCGACTTTGGCTGGCCCCATTCTTTAATGGCCTTCTCTGCTGCCATGAGGCCGAGCCTCGGCACTGCACCTAACACTATGTCTTGTCGAGCATCAAGTGATTCTTGATCCTTATTTGAAGTTATTTTTGGGTGTTTTTTGAGCATTTCCTCCGTGAGGTGAAAATGACGTTTGTCGATTTTTGTATCATCACCTACAAATAAGGATGAAGAATTAATGTTAGTTATGTGCACGTGCGAATGTGTGAATGTTTGATGTACGTGATGTAAGAAATCTATTGTGAATGTGTGTGTTAATTTGTTGAATTTCTAGCTTACAGATTTTCTGAAACTCCTGCTTGAGTTCTTTAAGGTGCTCGTTCTTCGTAACACGAAAGAAGTAATCGGCATATTGGGATTGGTATATGAAATTAGAGGGAGTAGCCGAGCCGATTGCGAGCACTTGTCGCCGTTCCTTGAGACCTCTGTGCCTCACGTATCTCATTCAAAATTTCCATTTGCTTCTCCTGTTTGACAAATTACATATAGTTAGTAACATATTTCTGATATATAGTAAATGAAAAAACACAAGGAAATAATTTTGGAAACCACTGATATATATACATGTATATATAATAAGAATTGCTTGGCAACTCCGTACATATATATATATATATATATATATATATATATATATATATATATATATATTCAAAAAAGAAATGTCATGAGCTACACATACAGTGACTGATGTAAAACAACAATAAATATGAGAAGGCAGTTTTTTTAATTTCTTGAATTGTGAACGGAACCCTAGAAAAAGGCAGTTATTGTGACACAAGCACAAATATGGTAATTAAGAGCATTACGGTAACGCAACAACAAATTTGCTAAGTGCGTTTTTATATGGTGAGTAGTGACACAACGACAAACATGATAAGATTGCTAGGTTACTAAATATATTCATGGTAACACAACAACGCCAAAACAATACCTTTGGAACGACAGGTATAGTAAATATTGTTGGATCAGATGTATGTTTCAAACGAAACACACGGATGAAAAATGTGTGTTATTGGTTTGCTTTCAGTATGTGTGAGTAGCGAGAGGTATACGAAGGGTTTAAATAGAAGAAGTGAAGAATACACTGTGCAATTCAATTGATGCAAATTCAATGAATATCGCATGCATTCTACGGGTGCCACGTTGCTGTTTTCAATTCTATTAACGGTACATCGATATTTCCATGGCCAGTCAAACACAAGTTCAACACTTGATTAATTTATTCAGGATCTGGTGGCTTAAATATCTTGCACGGCCTCCATCCGTAAGTTACAATTCAAAATGCCGTTTGATGACTCTATGCATATAATTGAGCTGCTCGATCAATTTTAATGTAACTCAGTAATCCACATGCCAATAAAAAAAAATACTAACGAAGCATTTTTGGTAGTTCTCACGTATACCTTGTAGTGCTGGTCATTTTTCTGCACTATATATATATATATATATATATATATATATATATATATATATATATATATATATATATATATATGTATATATATATACTGAATAAAGCCCTGTAATATTGCGCTTATGTTTGCTATACTATGACCGTCCCAGGTTTATTCTTTTCTACGTTGATGTTGGTACGCACACGATGTTACTAAGAAACTTCGGTGGTAGCTTTAAGATTAATTAGATTGTTGAAGGTAGCTTTAAGATTAATTAGACTGTTGAAGTACGCAAATACATATGCCACCAGGAAACTAATTGGGGCAAAACTATATATGTCGCACGTATCTGTCAAAACTATATGGCACACGTACCTGTCAAAACAACAATTTTTATGAAAAATGAAGAAAATCTTGGTTCTTGACAAACCAGTTTTCAACAGAAATGAATTAGGTAGTTTATTCTCTTATTACATGTGACGAAGAACTAGAATTCCATGTGGAATTAAAGGATCTGCACAAGGGACAGATTGCTTACTAACAAGTTCTAAACAACCAACGACAAAATCCATGTCCGTAATTACTTTTTGCTTTTCTTATAAAGCGTTGCCTATAATCATTTCACAAAAATTGTATCAATTTGTGTCTATAAGATTAAAGATATACGTGCCTTTTATAATCATTATTAACCGACTATAATACTTCACTTGTTTTATAATTAAGTCGGTCAACTTTTTATAACGTATAAGAATTAATCGCATGGCATTAGATGCCGTGGTTAGAAACTATGGTCAATTAAGCCATTGACTTGATTCAATTCAATACCGTAGAAAATCACATGTATAGCAATTCAACTTTGAGTTTTCAAGTACATAATATCTTCTCCTGTTTAAGTCAAAAATGGACTCCTCCAATTTATCAAAGTTTCTGTAAAACAAACTTTGTAATCATTCATATGTCATGTTTTATGACAACTATATAAATCTTTAGTTTTCTTGTGAACCAATAATTTCATAACATTAATATGTAATTCTGTAAAATTCAAATCATCGCTGAATCATAAAATTATAAATGTGCATTCTACGGATTAAAAATTACACCCTATATGACACATTAATGTCCAAAATATTTTAATCTAAATTTGATCACTATAATTTGAACATATAATTAACATTATCCAACAGTGCAAACTACTAAACATGATAATTAACTCAGTTCAACCATACTCCCTTGTGAAAGGACAGCAGAACCTATTGGCTAAGTAGAAAGGTGTGAGGAGATGAGTGGAAAATAGTAAAATATAGTAGATAAAAGATGTAATAATCCTAATCTCTATTTGTAAATCGCCTACTGGGCCTATACAGATCCAAAAAAAAAAAGTTTAGAGCTATTAATGTCTCTAACTAGTAGCTTTAACCTCATTTTACATCTTTTTCTAGTCACCATCGATCTCTTACAATTTATAATGATAATATTTTACGCTTAGTACAAAAATGCTAATCAATATCAGCAGCTTTATGCCAGATAAGAAAAAAATAACATTAAAAATATCAGTACGAGAGTTATAAGAAAACTGACACTGATCGTCCATTTTTAGTATTAAATTTCTTAGAAAACCAAAACAAATATTAATGTCGATTTGTTTTTATAAAAAAAAAAAAACTGACACTAAAAGGAGATTTTAGTCTGATTTTTTATAAAAAAAACTGACACTACGTTATTCATATCAGTGGTTGATAAGAAAACAAGAAACGCTAAATTTGTTTTGCTAAAATCCTACTAACTGATATCTTGTATGGATCAAACAAAAATTTGAATATGAAACTATAACGTTTGGAGAAATGATAAAAATTCTCCTCATTATTAATAAAGAAACTATAACTTCTATGAAAATGAAGAAATTCTTGATTCTTGACAAACCAGTTTTCAAGAGAAATGATTTTCTTTTCCATGCACACTACCGCAAAAAAAAAAATCAGTAACGGTTATTTTTACCATTTAATAACGGTTTATGGACCATTATTGAATGGGGGTTACTAAAACTATATAAAAACCATTATAAAATTGTGTGGCGTTCAAATCCTATCAGGATCTTCAGAAACAGTTTTTATTTAAAAATCATTACTGAAACTTGGAGAATCAGTAACGGTTTTTAAATAAAAAGCGCTACTGAAACTGATTTTTTTTAAAAAAAAAACTTTTCTAACGGTTTATTCAAAATAATCTTTACTAAAACTGATTTTTTTATTTTTTAAACACTTTTGGTAACTTTTATTATTAAATAACTATTACTAAATTTTTTTAAAAATAAAGCTAAATTTTATTTTTTTTTAACGTTCTTGAACTAAAATATTGAAAGAAAAGAGATTGAATAACTAAAGAACAACAATGTAACATATTATTTATTCATTCAATAATTAAAATGAAAGAAATATAACTATTCATCAAATGAAAAAATATTTACTCAACAATACGTATATCTTGCTCATGCAATAATATGAAAATCTATACAATTTATAAGAAAAAACACAAAACACACAAAAAAACTTCAAATACATTTTTGAAGGTCAAGATGAGATTTTTGGCCCCGAAAATGGCGGTAATGGCAATAGACGTTAACTCTATAGATCTCATCATGAGTTTTCTGGCCACGTAGCACGTCTCAATTGAAGTTTGCTATCAAAAGTTATGGCCGTTTAAAGTTTAGATGGTCGGATTTTGATTTTTATTTCTTCTATCTTATCTCTTCTTTCTCTCTGTCTCTGATCTCTTCTTTCTCTCTTTGTCTCTCATCTCTCATTTTATATGTGAAAATAGATAAAAAGAGGTTGATAATCTGTGAAACTTCAGTTTTTGAATTTTGATTTTTGGATCGTTGAATTGGGATGAACGAACGGTGAGATAAAAATATTTCACAATCTGTGGGAGCAAATATCATTGGTGGAGAATAGAACAAACAGTAACGAGCGCTATAGTTAGAAACTTTTAATAACGGTTTATACTCAAAAATCATTACTGAAACAATCAGTAATGGTTGTTAAACAATAACCGTTATTGATCTTTTATATTTAATAACGGTTTTTTAAAAAAATCGTTACTAAAAGTTCTGCCGAAAAAATAACCGAAAAACACACTTTTCAGTGACAATTTTTATTTTTAACCGTACCAAAATATTATCAAATATTACCAAAATGCCACCGACCTTTCCAACTAACGATTTTCTTAATAAACCGTTAATAATTGAATGTTAGCAAAAGTCATTTCTATTGTAGTGGCGGGTGCCAAATCGACCAAACATTGGTAACCTTCCTTCCCATGCTCCATTGAATCGGTAGTTTATTTTCTTATTAAATGAGACGAAGAAATACAGAATTCCATGTGGACAAGATTTGGAGAAAAAGTTTGTGGAAAATAAATTTCCCGTGGAAATTGAAAACAAAACAAAAATCCCGTGTTCATTGTTGTAAAGAAATGTCAGGGGGCGCGCAAACTGATCGGGTCTGGTACAAATAGGTGCAGCAGATTCAATACTGGTACAATAGATATCAACTACCAGAACAACCCCAACAGCCACAAACAGAACAATAACATACATAAAAAGGACAATTCCGTACATATCTAATGCCCCATGCAGCATCACTCACCGTATATCCACGCCTACCTCCACTGATCCCAAGGTATCCACAAAATTCCAAATGGTCAAGTCTGCCGCCTCTAGCTACCCTCTGTCGAGGCAACTGTGCAATGGCACTCACTGCCACATGACATGTCTCATCCGTCGCAGCACCACTGCAACCGGTCATGTCATCACCTCCTACAACTCTCTAAGTAGGAGTGTCAGCCGATACAACAGTGGATGTGGACTCCATCGTACCGACTATCTCATAGAGACCACCGCGTCTAGTACCCCGAATGACAACCATGTCACGACGAAGTACCTCTATGGAACCACTGCGGATCCGTAGCTCATACCCGCGTGAATCCAACTCACTGAGTCACACAAAACTCCTCTGTACACCAGGTACATACCGAACATCGATAACCGTACATATCATACCATCCCACATCCGTAACCTAACCGCACCGACTCCGACAATCGACAAAGTCGATCCATCAGCCAAAGTCACGGTCCCACCGGACACCTCTCGAAAGGAATCAAACCCATCCCTCCGAGGATAAATATGGAATGTGCTCCCAGAGTATAACACCCAGCTACTGTCGGTGTCACCGCAACCGCTATCGCTGCCCGTCCCATCACCAATAGATCCATATACATCCTCCTTACCCATGCACACAATGACATCACCTCATCACCAATCGCAACAGTTGTGCGACCGGCTAGCTACAGGGATAGGTGGACAATCCCGTCAAACGTGATCGGGCTTGCAGTACTTATGGCATGTACCGCAGCCTGATCTTTTCCATCGCCGTCAATCTCCTCATGCTGCCTCAAGGACTCAGAATCTATAAGTACACCAGTCACCTCCGACATAGTTAGGTCACTCTTCTTCTCTAACAAAGGCATCGTAATCGATCATACGACTTTGATAGGGATGCCATGAACAAACAAATTTGATCATCTTCCTCGATTTTATTTATAAACCTAAATAATTATTTCAAAAATGTGCAAAACATAATATCAATTTGCATTTCACTTAGATCTTTTTTTTAATCCTGACCAGATTAGTAATGCGAGCAAATCAATTTTAGTAATAATAAACTCAATCAAAAAAGCATTTCGTAGAAAAAAAGAGTACGATTAAAGTATCAAGTTTTGAGGTTTACATGTATGATCGTAGAATAATTTACTCTCTCATGGACAAAAACAAATAAAAAAAATATGAGGTCAATAGAAAGAATGAAGTTACACCTAGTTTCGATCACTTCTCACTACAACAAAAATGACCTTAGATAATATCCATTTAATAACGATTATATGTCAAATTTATTGTTTAAATGATATAATGGTATCATTGTAATATTGAGAACTTTTTAAATAATGAGTTATAATAAAACAAATATTATTCAAATAAACTCCCAGAATATCGAAAAGCAACCCAACCATTTAAAAACATTGTTAAGGAACCATTAATAAACACACTATTTAACAATGTTTTTGAGCCCACAACGGTTCTTAAAGGCAATTACTTGTTGGGTTTGACATTTTCTTTGATCAATGATATTTGCTCCGACCAATAACATTTGCTCCTATAGGTTGCTCATCTCATCGTTCATTCATCCCAATCCAACGATCCAAAAATTAAAATCTCACATATTACCAACTCCTTGTCATCTATTTTCATATATATAAAAGAGAGATGAGAGACAAAGAGAGAAAAAAGAAAGAAAGAAGAAGAGAGACAGAAGAAATAAAAACTGAAATCTGACCATTTCAACTTTAAAAGGTTATAATTTTTGATAGAAAACTCTGATTGAGGCGTGCTATAAGGCCACAAAAAGTATACGATGAGATTTACAAGGTAAATGGCTATACTCATTTGACAACGGTTACATAGCAAATCTGTTGTTAAAATGGCTCAGTGACATCATTAAAATATTGAGAACTTCTTTAACAATGATTTAAAATTTAAAAATATTATTAAAATAGGCTCCGATAACACCAAAAAACAGACCATCCATTTAAAATATTATTAAGGAATCATTGCTAAATACACCATTTAAGAACGATTTTGTGCCCATAACAGTTCTTAAAGGCAATTACTTTTTGGGTTTGATATTTCCTTTGATCAATTATATTTGCTCCCACTAATAATATGATCATCTTACAGTTCGTTCATTCTAATTCAACAATCCAATAATCAAAATCAAAAAATTAGAATCCCACGAATTACCACCAACTCTTTGTCATCTGTTTTTATATATAAAAAGAGAGATTAGAGATATAGAGAGAAAGAAGAAAAAAAAGAAAAAATTAATAGTAAAAATCGATAATCTCAACTTCAAACGGTCATAACTCTTTGTAGGAAACTCCGATTGAGACGTGCTATGTGGTCACAGAAAGCATATGATGAGATCTACAAGGTTAATGGCTATAACTAGTACGATCCTTTTTAGTGCCAAAAAATCTCATCATCAAGATTAAAAACGCACTTGAACTTTTTAAGTTCTATTTTTTCTGAATTTTCTTTGTTTTTTCTTAGAAATTATGTAGGTTATCATATTACTACATAAGCAAGATGTATGTATTGTTGAGTAAATATTTTTTATTGGATGAGTAATAATATTACTTTCATTTTAATTATTAAATGAATGAATAATATGTCATATTATTATTCTTTAGTTATTTAATTTGTCTTCTTTCAATATTAATTATCATCTATTGTTTTCTTAGTTCAAGAATGTTAAAATTAAAAAAATAACCTTTAGCAGCAGTTTTTATGTCAGAATCATTGTTAAATACTCATTTAGCAACAGTTCTGACACAGAATCATTACCAAAGCTCATTTTAAAAAAATAATAATAATCTGAACACTTATGATTTGGTAACAGATTTGACAACAGTTACCACTACCACAAAAAAAGAGCTATCCTAACGATTTTAAAACACATTTAATAATGATTATAGACCTGTTAATAAAGGGGTTAGGAAAACTTATAAATGACCATTAACATAGGAAAGAAGTTGGGGACGACTGTCACCGACTTTTTATAACAATTTTTAATTAAATTAAGGTCCATTTATCAACCAAATGCAATTGAACCCACTATTAATTTGCTTCTTTTTCTAAGTCGACACCGCTCAGCACTCGGACTTTTCACATGAACCAATTAATCAGTAAAGCTATAACAACAAGCTCAAATAAAAGCAGTAGTTTATTGATTTCGTCATAATTAAATTAATGACTTCAGAATTAAGGTCTCTCATTATTGAAAGCAAAAAAGAGTAGAAAGTACTATAATCTCATAGTTTCCAAACTTTCCTCTAGTTTATACGAGTATATACAAAACTAGACATTGTTTTACTTTTATCCAACACACATTACAAGATTTTATACAGAAATTCTACAAAGCATGCTTTATAATCAAATATGTAAAGCATGCTATAATCCAACCATTATAGTATTGTTTTATCAAATACCGAAAAAATAAAAACCTAATTTCTTAAATTGATAAAAGTTAAGAGTGCTATCTTACTTAGAGTGAGGTGGAAGCAGGGGGGAAGGGTGACGCTGGAGGGAGTTTCATCCAGAGCTAGGACGGCCAAAGAGTGTGGGTCGGCACTAGAGGGAGGGGCAGAATGAGGGGCGATGTTGGAGTGTAGTGGAAGGAGAGACGACCGAAGATAGGGTTCTGGAGAGAGGTGGCCGGAGCTAGCGTATTGGAGGAGATGGTGGCCGAAAGCTAGGTTTTTTGGAGGTTTCAAAATACTTAGACAAAAATTCAACTGATAGGGTCCGTTTGGCAAATCAAGGAATAGCTTTGGAAGAGTGGTAATTTTGGAAGAGTGATAGAATAATATTTTTTTTGGAAGAGTGGTAGAAGAGTGGTATTCTTGACTATTCGGAAGAGCGAAAATATCGTTTGGCAGTTGTTTCTCAGAATAGTTAAAATATGAATAATTATGATACTAATAATGATGATGATAATAATAATAATAATAGTAAAATAATAATCATAATAGTAAGATAATAATAATAATAATAATAAAATAAAAAATAATCATAATAAATAATAATATTATAATATAATCTAATAAAATTATAAACATAATCATAATATAGTAATATAATAATAAAAAATTATAATTACAATCATAATTATAATAATATAATAATAAGTAATCATAATTTTAATAATATAATAATCATAATCATAATCATGATAATAATAATTATAGTCATAATCATAATAATATAACCATAATCATAATCATAATAATATAATAATAAAAATATAATCATAATCATAAAAATAATTATAAATAATTATAATTATAATAATATAATAATAAATTAATCATAACTATAATCAACATATAATAATATAATACAACAAAATAAAATAATAATAAAGTAATAAAAAATAATCATAATAAATAATAATATTATAATAGTAATATAATAAAAATATAAACATAATCATAATATAGTAATATAATAATAAAAAATTATAATTACAATCAAAAAATAATCATAATAAATAATAATATTATAATAGTAATATAATAAAAATATAAACATAATCATAATATAGTAATATAATAATAAAAAATTATAATTACAATCATAATTATAATAATATAATAATAATAAATAATTATAATTTTAATAATATAATTATAATATAATAATCATAATCATAATCATGATACTAATAATTATAGTCATAATCATAATACTATAACCATAATCATAATCGTAATAATATAATAATAAAAATATAATCATAATCATAAAAATAATTATAAATAATTATAATAATAATAATATAATAATAAATTAATCATCACTATAATCACATATAATAACATAATACAACATAATAAAATAATAATAAATAATAATAATCATAATCATAATCATCATAATATAATAATATAATAATAAATAATCTTGATCATAATAATATAATAATAAAATAATTATATTTATATTCATAATATAATAATATAATATTAAAATTATATTTATAATAATAATAAATAATATAATAATACTAATGGTAACGATAATATAATAACAATAATGATAATAATAATTTAATAATAATAATATAATGATAATAATAATAATAATAAATAATAATAATATTAATATAATCATAAATTATAATCATAAATATAATATAATAATATAATAATACTAAATCTTAATCATAATCATAATATAATAATATAATATAATATAATCAAACAATAATCTCTATTCCGACGAGAGCTAATCCGGTATTCCACCTATAAGTTGGTATACCGGATTAGCACTATTCCGCACTCTTCTACTTAGTCTAAAATTCGTTTGGCAAATTAATTCGTCGAAATAGCTATTCTATTCCAACTTTTTGCTATTCCATTGGGTGCCAAACACTCCCATAGAGAAGAGGGCAAAACGCGGATCGAGATTTTTTAAAAAAAAACTTTTCATAATGGTTTCTATCAATAAAACCGTTAGTAAAGGTTTTTGCAAACAGTTTTTTAAAACCGTTAGGAAAGATTCCGAAAAATTATTTATTATTTTTTCATTTATTACTTAATGTTTTTAATATTTACTATTTTTATTATTTCTTATTTGGTCATATTATTATAATTATTCTTAATTATTATAATTCATAAGAATTAATTTATTCTTAATTATATAATAAATTTTACAAAAATTATAAAATCTTACATAAGAATAATAAATATTACAATAACATTTAGTAGAATTACAACAACGCAATGTAGTAAATAAAATTTTCAAATATAAATAGATGATTCTTGATGAAACTGCATTGCATATTTATATAATTATCAGTTTGTACTTATAATAAAAATAATTTAGATAATATTTATAATTTAAATTAAATTGACTAACACGCATATGAGCAGCTAGCTGCTTTGCTCCTTTATTTTTTTTTATTGTATCCACATGTTTTCTTCATGATCGGATCGTAAACAATTTATTACTTAATTATCGACAATTTCAACACCAGTGAAAAATGGCGGATTTTATGGAAATGATCATATTCTTTTTCATCCATGATATTTCCAACACCAACAATTCATCTTTTACCCGGTAGAACAACATATCATATTTTGTCGGTTGGATCTGTGATGTAAAATACATGCTTTGCTTATTTTGCCAGTATAAAAGGGTCGTATCGATAATCCACTCGGTTGAAATAGACAAATACAAGCCTTCCTTATATTTTTGAACTCCATGTCTATTCTCGATCCAATTGTAATTAAATAAAGGAATACTGAATTTGACATAATTTGTTTCTCGAATTTTCTCAATCAAACCATAATATGAGTCCGTTAATATACTTTCATTACCCGATGAAGCTATTAATGTGACTCCACTATTTTGAACGGTGCTCTTACTATCTTATCGCTTAGTGTAACAGATAAACTCATTTATGTCCTTGATAAGTATGAACTATCGTCCCGGGACTATATGCTAGCCATTTAACAATTTTATTAACAGTTTCTAATGGTTGAGATCTTACTTTGTCTTCAAATCATTTTATAAATTTTAAATCATTCTATCTAATGACCTAATTTTCATCTCATAGAGGATTTGTTCTCGTATATAATATAAGTGCCCTATTGCATACGGAGCCACAACGGCGAGGTGTTTCAGGACTTTGAGATGTGATTTTTGCGCAATTTAAGACCCATGCATACAATTTTATATCAAATTATATCAGAACCTTGGAGTTTATCTTGATGCTGAGACTTAGGAAGACCAATAGATTCGACACCATCTAGGAAATCGGTATAGAACTATATTACCGTTTCTGCAACATACCCTTCAATAATACTTCACTCAGGTCAAGATCGACTTCGAACTAGTCCTTTTTAACTGATTCATTCCTCTCTAAGAAGGTTATATATATATATATATATATATATATATATATATATAGAGAGAGAGAGAGAGAGAGTCCTACTATGGTGCTTTGCAAAGTACAGAGGCGTTGTGTGCTTTGCGCTCTATTTTTAATTTTAAGTTAGAAATAATCGATCTAAATCATTCAATCTAATCTTCATATCAAAATCTATTAGTAAATCAAATTTTATATTTTTTAAATTTTTTTTGCTATTTTTCCGATGAGAAAAAAATTATTTGATCTGAGAATTTTGGTTCATCCAAAAATGATGGTTTTTCCCCTATCCAAAAAAATAGTAAATAAACTCCAAAAAAATATAATTTGGTTTACTAATAGATTTTAATATGGAGATTAAATTGAGCGATTTGGATCGATCATTTCTGAACTAAAATTAATAATAGAGCACAAAACATACAACGTTCTTGTGCTTTGCAAAGCACCATAGCCTAATTATATATATATATATCATAATAATATGGATCTACACAATTTTATTTCTTGATCTAAATGAATGATTAAATACACCATGATATCAAAAAATGAGGAAGGAAAGTATATCGCGAGTTCATAGAGGGTAACCACGACGTCAGCTTGTAATTTTTCTAATGTTTCGGGATCGATCACTTTGGAACAAATAGAGTTAAAAAAGAACCACAAGTTGGTGATTGAGTGCCTAACATTTGAAAGCAGAAGTCCTCGCATTGCAACTGGAAAGCAACTGAGTCAACAAAATATGGTAATCATGTGACTTAATACCAATTAATTTTAATTCCTTAATTGACACCTTCTTGGAGATATTCAATGAAAGCCTAGTTGGAACCTTAATCATTTTCAGACACCCCAACATATTAAGTTTTTCTTTTTTTGATAAAGTATAGCATGTCGGGGGAAGAAAAGTATATTTTTCAGCCTCCGCTAGCGCTAGCTCCGGACGAATCCTCATTTCAAACATATTTTTCTAGCTTTGACATCATCTTTAGTTTTTTTTTAATATTCAATAAAAAATCAATCAGATTTTCACAAATATTCTTAATAATGTTTATCAGATCCAAACAATGTCTAATTTCTAGACTTGACTAATATGAAAGATTTCAGAATATAGATTTGTTCTTTCAACTGATATTGTCTTTTATGAGTTTGACTACTTTATCAAACTACACATTTATATTTTTTTTACTTGATTATAAAATTGTCGGGTCTTCACTTTACTATTAAATTCTCATTTCTTCCGTCCATATGGGTGTTAACGAGCAAGGAACCTATGATGTCCTATATATATATAGTATTGTTAAAGTTTTTTAACCTTATAAAATGAGTATAATCCCCACAAATAGAATATGCTTTGACTCTTTTTGTCTTTAAACAAGATATATTACCAAATACGAGAAAATTATTAATCGTGTAAAAAATCATGACTCGAATAATACAATGTTCTTTCATATATGCATCATATACACACACACATACAATCACTCCATAATTTAGAAAGGTCTTCCATCAATGGTTTTAAAAATACATCTATATCATTACCTGATTGTTTAGGATCCGAAATCAACAATGATATCATCATATACCTTCTTTTCATACACATCAATCGAGAAAGATTATAAACACATAATATAACTAACTACATAATGTGACGGCTACACATATTCTCATAAGGATTCATCTTATCTGTACATAACCACAATCTCAAATTCCTTATTTCATCGCTGAAATCGGATCATTCTCTATTAATATTTCTCCATTCGGGAGAATTGATAAGGTGTCTAAGCATACCATCTTCTTTTCTATATTTGGCATGCCACCGTAGTAATTAGTGTCTCTTTGATTTGAAAAAAGATGCCATAAAATCTCAATATTATCTATAATTACCATAACACTTTTGCTGCTGACCTTTTCTGGTTGGCAGTCTCATCATCTCTCTCATTTTTAGCTTGATCATCTTTCAACTTATACCATGAAGCCTTACATTTCGGACATCTATTCATATCAATGTACTCATTTCAATATAATATACAATCATTCGGATATACATGAATTCTCTCTACTTCCAAACTTAAAGGACATAATAGTTTTCTTCATTTTATATGTCGAATCTGATAACTCATTATTATCCTGAATCATATCTCTTAAAAGTTCAAGTAAAGATACAAAAAATGTATCGCTTCATTCATTTTTTTACTTGTAGGTTATACAATTTAAAAATGATTCCGTACAATCAAAATATTACAGTACATTAGAGTTATTACATAATTTTTTTAAAAAATTTCAGGTATAAGAAGAAAACATGCAGCAATATCATTCATCATTTCATCCAAGTCATCATTATGTTCCATATATTTCAGATTATCCAAATTTTGTATATTTTCACCATCCGAGTCATCTTGTAAATCAATTACTGGATCAACAGTTTTCAAATTAAGTACAGTCCAGCTTGTCTCGACATTCATAGATACTTTAAAATTCTCCCCATGCTATATTCATTGGATGTACTGCTCCTTAAATCCACGTCTAATTAAATGAACTCTTACTTTTTTTGATAGTTTGAAATATTCATAATTTTTGACAATCCCCACAAATGAATTGTCTGATCATCCCTTCAACTCATATCATCAATTGCGCAATCCATAAATTCCTCAACACTTCTCAAATATTTAAATTAGAATAAGTTAGGAATAAAGCCCAATATTTAGATATCATATATCTCAAATATAAAAAATAATAAGAATAATAACAATGATACTGATAACATTGAGAATTATAACAATATTGATGATATGAATAATATATATATATATATATATATAGAGTGGAGATAGCGTGAGCTTAAGCTCACGGAGGCCTTCCGTGAGCTTAACTCAAAAAACATATTAAATTATCTTATAATTTTAATTTATCATTCTCATTAAATTCTTTATATGAAAATCTCATGGGATGCAAAAATTTGGAGCGTTTTGAGCTTTTTAAGTCACCGTTTTTAATTTTTGAAAATCAGCTCTAAAAATAATAATAATATATTCAATACTTGAACATCATCTTCAAAAATTAAAAACGGCGACTTAAAAAGCTCAAAACGCTCCAAATTTTAGCATCCCATGAGATTTTCATATAAAGAATTTAATGAGAATGATAAATTAAAATTTCGAGATGATTTAATATGTTTTTTGAGTTAAGCTCACGGAAGGCCTCCGTGAGCTTAAGCTCACGCTATCTCCACTCTATATATATATATATACATAATAATAATAATAACAATAATAAGAGTAATAATAATAATAATAATAATAATAAGAGTAATAATAATAGCAATAAGAACAATGTTATGATAATTTTACGAAACACCATGGATTTGGCGCTTCAACAAAAATATCTAATTTCAAATTAGCTATGACCAATCAGAACCATTTAATCTAATCTCCATATGAAAAGATATTAGCAATCGAAATATTTTTTTGAATAGATTTGCTATTTTTTTGGATGTGGAGAAAATCATTGTTTTGGACGAACCAAATTCTCAAATCAAGACATTTCTCCCCATCTGAAAAAATAGCAAATTATTTCTAGAAAAATATAAAATTTAGCTTGCTAATATATTTTCATATAGAGATTAGATTGAACAGTCTGGATCAGTTATACCTAGTTTAAAATTAGATATTTGAGTATGAAACACTGGATCCATGATACTTTGTCAAGTACCATAACATAGTTCATAGTAATAATAATATAATAATATAAATACTAATAAGAATACACACATCCAAAATGTTTTTTTAACTCTTGATAACACATTAAATAATTTTTAACAATACAGTATTTCTTATTTATGTATAAATAAAGCGATATTGGTCCTAAATAAAGTGTTACCAAGAGAATTTTGAACGTACTTCCACTTGCTTCTTGTTCTGTACCGAACCGAATAAACTAATAATGGTACCCGTCTTGGATACCTATTTAATTATACATACATGTCACGGTCATATTATTTGCTATTTTGACAATTGATTGAAAACCAAGATAAAATTGAACTTTATAGAACTCGCAAATTTGAAACAAAGTAAAATATTAATTATATTTTCGCTTTTTCTTCAAATTGAACAGGCGGAAACAAAAATATATTTTTATTTCTTACAGATGAACATGATATTTTTTTTATTTTCACTTTCCGAAGGAAATTTATTTTCCACGAACGTGCTTTACTCTCCAAACAGTTTTGACTTGGAATTCTAGTTCTTCGTCTCATCTAATAAAAGAGAATAGACTACCTAATTCATTTCTATCGAAAACTGGTTTGTCAAGACTCAAGAGTCAAGATTTTCATCATTATATCCGGTATGTTTGCATATATCCGGTACATGTGAAAAATAATAATGTATTGTACAATGTTAATTATATGTCCAAATAAAAGTTATCAAATTATATTAAATTAAATAAACTGCCAAAAATCAAACTGAGGCTTATACCCAGCTGCAAGCGGATGTGGAATCACAACGTGCTGAAATAGAAATCCAACGCAAAGCAATTGAAGCACAGAGTGGAGAAATGAGACTAAAAATTCAAGATGAAGTGCAGCGACAAGTATCAACGATTTTTACAAGCATCGCTTCTGAAAACTCTTTTATTAACTTCGAATCAAGTGCGCCCATTGATGCTTCGATAGAAAAAGTAAGTAGTATCAATTTACAAAAACTAAAGTAGAATTTGTATGGCTGGTATCCTAGAGTAGCTGCTTAGTCTTGAATAACCTATGTTACTGTAGCATGAATAAATTTATCTTGACAGTTATCCATCTACCTTACTTTGCCTAAGAGCTTATCAGTGTTGCCATATTATTTTTAGTAAAGAGTAAGTAAAAAAGTATAATTAACTTATTTCTTTGTATGCTCATAGGTTCATGAGAAATGACTTCATTAGAATACGCTTGAAGAAAAGTTGAAGTATCCAGAGAATAAAATTATCTTTTATCTTCTTAAAGTAGTTATAGGATTCAAATAGTTAAGTAATGATTAATGTTTTTTTTCCTTTTTACATAGGTCCATAGGCTTTATTGATATTTTATCCATGTGATAATCATAATGAATAATTAATGAAAATTTGTATTTTTCAATCATTATAATTGTTATTTTATTTCGTTTTTAGCATAAAATTTTAATGTGTTTAAAAAATAGTATTTATAAAAATATCCATATCATTTTCAAATATTTTATATACAATAATATAAAATAATAATATGAATTAGTGATAAAAAGAATTGGACAAAATTATATTTGTTGCATATGAAATTTTGTCATTGTCATAGTGACAATATAATTCTCAACACAATTAAAAATATGTCAATCAATCTCATTATTATTAGCTATATAAGAGCATCATATTTTTTTTGACATAGTTACTAGATAACTGTGTCATGAAAACTTCAGTAATTAAAAATATTCATGACAAAGTATAATGTCACAAATTCGAAATATTTTTATTGTGAATTTTTTATGTCACAATTATTATGATTATTAGTGAAGAACCTCAAAATCATCACAAATATAATAGTGAGGCTCGTATTAATGACGACCAGTGATAGACAAAAAAATCATCACAAAAATATTTTTGTATTGGAATTTGATACTTTAAGTGATGAATTTGTTGTTCACAAAAACCTTTAATTTTTGTAGCGAACCAAGATAAGATTGAACTTTATAGAACTTGCAAATTTGAAACAAAGTAAAATATTAATTATACTTTCGCTTTGTCTTCAAAATAAACAGGCGGAAACAAAAAAATATTTTTATTTCTTACAAATGAACATGATATATTTTTTTATTTTCACTTTCCACAGGAAATTTATTTTCCACGAACGTGCTTTACTCTCCAAATAGTTTTGACTTGGAATTCTAGTTCTTCGTCTCATCTAATAAGAGAATAGACTACCTAATTCATTTCTATCGAAAACTGGTTTGTCAAGACTCAAGAGTCAAGATTTTCATCATTTTATCCGGTACGTGTGAAAAATAATGACGTATTGTATAATGTTAATTATATGTCCAAATAAAAATGATCAAATTAGATTAAAATATTTTGCATATTAATGTCTTGTATAGGATGTCATTTTTATTGTATAGAATGTACAGTTATAATTTTATGATCTCAGTGATTATCTGAATTTTATAGAATTATATATTAACTCTATTGATTTCCGGATAACACAAGATTTCTATGTTGTCATAAATATGAGATATGAATGATTATAAAGCTTGTTTCATAAAAAAATTAATTAACTGGAGGTGTCCGGTTTTTACTTAAACGGAGAAGATATCATGTACTTGAAAAGGAAATTGAATTGCTATACAAGCGATTTCTACGGTATTGAATTGAATTAATTCACAAGTTTAATTGACCATAGTTTTCTAACCACTACCAAATGCCGTATGATTCCTATCTGTTAAAAGAAATTAACCGACTTTTATAAAACAACTGAAGTATAGTCGGTTAATAATGATTATAAAAGGCACGTATATGTTTAATTTTTTAGTCACAATCCGATTCAAAGTTTGTGAAATGATGTAAGATTAAAAAAAAAAAGACTATTGAGCTATCAATTTATATCCATTTCTCTTGATCTTTTCACTGGATTTTGAGAAAAGCCACCGTAATAATTAAGAAATTCGGTGATTAATTAATAGAGTTGTATTTCTCTAAAAGAATCATACCATGAAACTCAGTTCTATCAAAAAAAAAGAGATCGACTAACATTCCTTCGGAACAAATCTCTTAAAAAAAATCTCCTTACCTAACTTTCTATTTTGGATAAAAATGGTACATCCTCTGTAATTATGTTTTCATTTTTGGCAAAAATATATGTCCATCTACATAATTGAATCAGATAAACAAGTCAGATATTTATATAAGTGAGACAAATATTCATATAAGTGAGTCAAGTATTTAGATATGTAACTCAATTATTTAGATATGTGATTTAGGCATTTAGATATGAGACTCAAAGATTTTAAAATGAGGTTAAGGTATTTAGATATATAACTTAGGTATTTAAATATGTGACTTAGGTAAGTAGATATGTGATTTAGTTATTTAGTAAAAAACAATGAGAGAGAAAAAGAGTCTCGGAAAACAAAGTCACATGAAAAAAATGACAAACATCACATGAGTTGTATGAGAAAACACGTGTGGCAGATGAGAGAAAAAAATAACAAACATCACAAGCAAATTAGGTATTTAGATAGATGAATCAGGTATTTAAATGAACTAGTTATTTAGATAGATGAGCTACGTATTTAGATAGGTGAATTAAATATTTAAATAGAAAAAGACAAACATCACATAGATAGTACGGGACAACACTTGTGACAGTTAAGAGAGAAGAAAAACCTCAAAAAATAAAAAATAACTTGAGTATTTATATATATGTCTCACGTATTTAGATAAATGAACTAAATATTCGGATAAGTGAATTAGATATTCAGATAAGTGAACTAAGTATTTAAATAAGAAAACGATAACATAACATGGATTATATAGAGAGTCGTGTTGTACGGAAAAATGCATGGAGGATATTTTTGAGGATGAAGGCTTGGGAAATAAATAAAAAATTCTCTTTTGAAAATTGAGAACTTGATCCATAACAAATTTTGATAGCAAATTTCATCATACGGAACATCTGCATTCGGACGTCTTAATCGAAGTCTATACTTATAGTTTGCATGCATATACAACATTTTATTTAAGCTCACGAAAGACCTCCGTGAGGTTAGCTCAAAAAATATATCAAATGATCTCCAAATTTTGATTTTTCAATCTCATTAAATTCTTCATATTGAAATCTTACGGGATACAAAAATTTGAGATGTTTTGAGTTTTCTAAGTCGCTCTTTTCATTTTTTTAAAATAATGTACAAACATTGAATATATATAGAGTAAATCTACGGTGAGCTTAAGCTCACGGAAGACCTTCGTGAGCTTAGCTCAAAAAATATATCAAATGATCTCCAAATTTTGCTTTTTCACTCCCATTAAATTCTTCATATTGAAATCTTATGGGGTACAAAAATTTGGGATATTTTGAGTTTTCTAAATCACTCTTTTCAATTTTTGAAAATCAGCTCCAAAAATAATAATAAAATATTCAATATTTGTACATTATTTTCAAAAATTGAAAAGAGTGACTTAAAAAACTCGAAACATCCCAAATTTTTGTACCCCATAAGATTTCAATATGAAGAATTTAATGAGATTGAAAAATCAAATTTTGGAGATCATTTGATATACTTTTTGCGCTAAACTCACGGAGGTCTTCCGTGAGCTTAAGCTCGCCGTAGATTTACTCTCTCTCTCTCTCTCTATATATATATATATATGTCTCATATATTTAGATAAATGAACTAGATATTTAGATAAGTAAATTAGATATTTAAATAAAAAAAATGACAACTTCAGATGGATTATTTAGAGAGTCGTCTTTGTATAGAGAAACGCATGAAAAAAAAATTTGAGGATGAAACCTTGGGGATAAAAAAATTTCTCTTGAGAACTTAGATACATAATAAATTTTGATAGTAAATTTCATCATACAGAACATCTGCATTTGTACGTCTTAGTCGAAAATCTATAATTATAGTTAGCATGCATCTACCACTTTTTGTTAGAAAGAAGGTTGAAATATTCTTTTATGCTTTGAAAAGTCAGTGATGGTGATCAATTCATCATTTTTTTTAAATGACAGCATGATGCTTTTATTAAGAATTATTTTATAAATAGTAATAAATTAATTACCTGCTATTACTATATTAGTTATCTTTTCTAAGAAAAGATAAAAAATAATTAATGACAAGGATTTCTGTCGTTAGTACGTTTAGAACTTATCAATAAGGAATCTGCTCATTGTGCGAGCCTTCAATTTTTTCATGAATTTTCTAATATTAAAATCGTAAAATAATAAATTGTATTTAATGAATGTAACGTCAGCAGTCAACTAGAAATATGAACCACTAATTTAACGTAATGTATCGGTGGTTGACATGCAAACTTAATTAAGAAACATCTCACACGTAATTAATCAATCATTTTCTTTTTGGACCTTTCAGATGTGTAAGCAGCTAATTTCATATCAAATAATTTTTGTTCCGCTGTCATATATATATATATATATATATATATATATATATATAGTAAATTTACGGTGAGCTTAAGCTCACGGAAGACATCCGTGAGTTTAAATCAAAAAAACATATCAAATGATCTCCAAATTTTGATTTTTCACTCCCATTAAATTCTTCATATTGAAATTTTTTGGGGTACAAAAATTTGGGATTTTCGACTTTTCTAAGTCACTCTTTTCAATTTTTGAAAATCAGCTCCAAAAATAATAATAAAATATTTAATGTTTATACATTATTTTCAAAAATTGAAAAGAATGAGCTAGTAAACTCAAAACATCCCAAATTTTTGTACCCAATAAGATTTCAATATGAAGAATTTAATGAGATTGAAAAATCAAAATTTGGATATCATTTGATATACTTTTTGAGCTAAACTCACGGAGGTCTTCCGTGAGCTTAAGCTCGCCGTAGATTTACTCTCTCTCTCTCTCTCTCTATATATATATATATATATATATATATATATGTTTCATGTATTTAGATAAATGAACTAGATATTTAGATAAGTGAATTAGATATTTAGATAAGTGAATTGGATATTTAAATAAAAAAATGACAACTTCACATGGATTATTTAGAGAGTCGTGTTGTATAGAAAAACGCATGAAAAAAATTTTTGAGGATAAAAAAATTTCTCTTGAGAACTTAGATACATAATAAATTTTGATAGTAAATTTCATCATACAGAACATCTGCATTTGTACGTCTTAATCGAAAATCTATAATTATAGTTAGCATGCATCTACCACTTTTTGTTAGAAAGAAGGTTGAAATGTTCTTTTATGCTTTGAAAAGTCAGTGATGGTGATCAATTCATCATTTTTTTAAATGACAGCATGATGCTTTTATTAAGAATTATTTTATAAATAGTAAGAAATTAATTACCTGCTATTACTATATTAGTTATATTTTCTAAGAAAAGATAAAAAATAATTAAAGACAAGGATTTCTGTCGTTAGTACGTTTAGAACTTATCAATAAGGAATCTGCTCATTGTGCGAGCCTTCAATTTTTTCATGAATTTTCTAATATTAAAATTGTAAAATAATAAATTGTATTTAATGAATGTAACGTCAGCAGTCAACTAGAAATATGAACCACTAATTTAACGTAATGTATCGGTGGTTGACATGCAAACTTAATTAAGAAACATCTCACACGTAATTAATCAATCATTTTCTTTTTGGACCTTTCAGATGTGTAAGCAGCTAATTTCATATCAAATAATTTTTGTTCGCTGTATATATATATATATATGAGTAAATTTACGGTGAGATTAAGCTCACGAAAAACTTCCGTAAGTTTAGCTCAAAAAATATATTAAATGATCTCCAAATTTTAATTTTTCACTCTCATTAAATTCTTCATATTGAAATCTTATGTGGTACAAAAATTTGAGATATTTTGAGTTTTCTATGTCACTCTTTTCAATTTTTGAAAATCAGCTCCAATAATAATAATAAAATATTCAATATTTGTACATTATTTTCAAAAATTAAAAAGAGTGACTTAGAAAACTCGAAACATCCCAAATTTTTGCACCCCATAATATTTCAATATGAAGAATTTAATGAGAGTGAAAAATCAAAATTTGGAGATCATTTGATATATTTTTTGAGCTAAACTCACAGAGGTCTTCCGTGAGCTTAAGTTCACCGTAGATTTACTCTATATATATATATATATATGACAGCGAACGAAAATTATTTGATATGAAATTAGCTGCTTACACATCTGAAAGGTCCAAAAAGAAAATGATTGATTAATTACGTGTGAGATGTTTCTTAATTAAGTTTGCATGTCAACCACCGATACATTACGTTAAATTAGTGGTTCATATTTCTAGTTGCAGAGTATTTCTAACTAAAATAGTGTATGTAGGGCCAACTACTAGAATTGTTGTTATTACCGTGGAATGAAAAACGCTTGTTCCGTGGAGTCAAGCACGGAAAAGTCGTCATTTCCGTGAATTACCCACAGAAAGGCTTCCACGGTACTTTCATCATCATAACAAATACTATTTTCGTAGAATACCACGGAGATAATCCTTTTTCGAGGAATTAAGCACGGAAATGATTCTACAAAAATAGGTTCCCATCTGAGTGCTTCGGTTCTTAATTCCGTAGTAAATATTTGGCAGTTCCGAGGAATTGAGCAACGGAATAACTCATATTATTTTCATGGTTTTTACTTCCATGAAAATAACTTTAACAAGTCACAGAATAACTCTACTCATCCATATTATTATTTTTCTATTATTAATTAATTTACGCAAATTTTAAGAAAAATTACAATATGTGAACCCATTATTTCTGTTAGTAAAAGCATATTTCCGCAATAGTATGTTTGTCAAGAGATCTATTATTTATGGGAGTAACACCACTTATTCTGGTAATAAAACTCATTCCTGCACAAAATAGCATCCTTAATTTTTATTTTATTTTCTAATTGTCAACTGATGACAAATTAAAACAATCAAGCATTAAAAATAACTTCAGAAAAATAATATAGCATATAAAAACACCAATTGGAAGTACATCAAATCAAAAAATATAGGTATTGAACTGCCAAAATATAAACCCGTATATCAACTGCCATATTGCTATAATTGAAAAGCTGTTTGTCTGCTATATTGCTATAATTGGACATTCTATTACCAAAAAATTAAAAACCGTTAACCATACCAAACCTAACTACTGTATTTGTTGATTGTCCGAGTTCGATCCCCCGTACTATCGGTTCATGGCTGCCTCGCCTGTTGCAGCTTGCGTTATAAGTGCTTGTATCCCTCCCATCACATTTGATTGCGACATTGAAGATAATCTCTAGTATAAAACAAAAAAAATACTTAGGATCTTTTACTTTGAAGCATCAGTACAATTAAACAACCTACATTTATAAAATTGGGTCATTTGTATCTCTCTATTTTGAAGCATGTACAATACAGTTTTTTCTTCTTGCCCTCAAGCATGACTAATATAAATTTATAATATTTACCACTAAACGCATGCTTAAACCCAATATTGAAAATTGATCAAACCTTAGACATAACAACAAAGTTGAATCTATATGTTTTGTTCTTACTTGGTGCAGAGGCATTTGCATTCCAATAAGTGCACTGTAAGGAAAGGCCATATGACCCTAAGTAAATAATATGAAAATATTAATATTACGATGATATTCTTTTATGACTGCATAAGAGCCCTGAAATTTGTCATAATTCCTTCTTAGAAAATATATATATTTTTTAGTGAAACATGATAATTATCAACATTCATACCTATCTATTATATCAATTTCAGCAAAGTCTTAAAACACAAACTAAATCTACAGACTTTGACATGCATGAATCTCACAATACTAGTCCACTCTAATGTTAAAAACTATAAAAACCTTACACAACTCCCGTCAAACACCATCACTCATTCAAAATTGTTAGAAATTATACTTACCTGAAATAAAGGCATATGTTGTCCTTGAGTTGGCTGAGAAATGAGACCATGAGCCTACAAGCACAACATACAGTTAAAAATAAAAATTAGTATTGTGAAACATCAAAACCTGACTTGTTTGCACTCAATTCCCACTATAGAAAGCTGAAAATTCACCCCATGAGATAAAACTATGACTGCGTGACATTTCTCCCAAAGCTCGATATTTAAATTTGCTTTCTTCATTAATAAAATAACACAATAGCAATTTGATGAATACATTAATTAATCAATTACTGAGTTAATAAAATCTACTGATCTCCATTTGTATATAAATTATAAATTAACAATAATTTTTATTTACCAAAAATTGGATCTCCAAAGTATCTCTTGTGGTCTGATCAAATATGCGAAAACTTCTAAATGGTCCTGGCATGAGGTTCTAAATGGTCCTAGGATTCGTTTTATCTGTTTTTCGATCTTGAACTCTTACGGGACCACCGGCCACACTCGGCGGCGATTTGGCGGTCTTGATTGAACTATCTTTCCAAGACCTCTTCCCTTGCGCTTACGCACTTCATTGCCTGCCCTAGGTACTTCTGTGTGTGTGGAATCGTGCTCCAATGCAATAGAGCTATGGACGAGGCCCTGTTGGGTGTATTTAACCCTTTTTCCCCTTGGTAGAGAAGACTTTGTACCAGCCATATGAAGAAATATGTGTCATAAACAGCACGAAAGAGTGTTTGATTAAGGCAGAAAATAGTATATATGTGTTGTTTGAATAGAAATTAAAGTATCAAAAGTTATTTTGGGGCAAGCTAGCATATATATTATCAGTACAAAGAAATAACTATTTATATAGTAATGCTAATGTTTCTATCCGGCAGAGATTCTTTAGTTTTCACTTGAGTCTACACTAATATTTGTTCTTCAGTTAGAAGAGCAAATATGACACCAACTGTAAAAATAAAATTAGAGTCATTATTTCTGTGAGTAATGTCAATATTCCTGTGAATAATGTCAATATTTCTGTGAGTAATAATAAAAATGAAGTCAAACTGCTCAAATTCCAGAAAATAAGGTTTTCTAACAGAAGAAAAGGGGCACGGGGCTCAGTCCTTGGCACCGCGAGATGGCACACTAGGCTAGGAAAAGAAAAGAAAGGGAGTACCAGAATGTCAAGGCGATGACAGGGAGCAAGGTACAAGAATGGGGGCTTGGCCAAGATTAGCCCGAGATTGTGTCGACCGTGTCGAGGCGACCACAAGTGGGGAGGCGAATGGTGGTCAGCAAAGTGGGTAAGTCGAGGAAAAAAGGTGCTGGGATGAGCGCTCGACGACCACTAATGGCTGAGTGGTGAGGGTTTCACAGCGGAACCCTAACTTGGAGATGAGAATGATGGGGAAATGAAGGCGGAGAGCTAGTTTGGAGTATATATGTGTACTCTTTTTCAAAAGATGTCTCCTCTTTTCTAATTTTAGGCCCCTGAAATTGTTTATGGACCATTAGATTTATGATGTGATGCATTTCTGGGCGTTACGATTATCATTTTATGGTTTCTCTCTAATGCAATTTATTTATGGGTGAAATGATTAGGGGGAGGGGGGATTTCCAGCGGAGGGAAGTGAGAGTTTTGGCCTCCCTCCCAAAAATTTCACTCTCGCTGTGTTTTTCAAACATATAGAAAGTTCTGGAGTATTTCCGTGAAAAGATAGATTATATTCCGTGCAAATTTCTTCCGTGGACTTGTCTACAGAAATGATGAGCGTCACGCGCCAATCTCCTTATTTCCGTAGAACCCAGATTTACCACGGAAAAAATATCAACTAACCACGGTAATAACTCAAATTCTAGTAGTGACCATGATATATGCTATTACAATTTTATGAATAAAGATTACTTGCTATAAGAAAGTTTTCCCGAATTTAATGTAATGTCAACAGTCAAAATTATTTGCAGGTATTTCCATCCTTCAAATGGATAAGATCATTTTCTCCATCAATTGCAATTAGTCATGTTGCAGAGATGAAGATATCCAGCACGTGCGTCTGTATTTTTATTTTGAGTTCACATATTCATTTATTCCCGTTTTTCTTTTTTGACAATTTAAAACCAAGATACAATTAAACTGTATAGAAGTTGCAAATTTGAACTAAAGTTAAATATTTTACTTTTGCTTTTTCGTCAAAATGAACAGGCGGAAACGAAAATATGTTTTCACTTCTTTACAAATGAACATTAGATTATTTTTTTCCTTTACACTTTCCACTCGAAATTTATTTTCGAGTTACGTGGTTTACTCTCTAATATTTTCCACATATAATAAGAGAATAAACGACTAATTACTGTTGAAAACAGGTTTGTCAAGAATGAAGGTTTATTTTTTTCATTTTTCATAGGAATTGTCGTAATCACAGGTACGTGTGCCACTTCCCGGCGGCATATGATTTTTTCTTTTCTACTTAAACTACCTAATCTTAAATCGGTATATACGTATACCATGCAACGAAGTTTCTTGTGTGCATACGACTTTGTGGGTGTAAAACAATCCGTACCACGATCAATTTCCAAAATTCAAAGGCATGATCACGCTGCTTAATTTTGACTGCTGACATTACATTATATCACTAATTAGCTACAGTTGTTCAACCGAAGCAAAGATAAGCACAATATTATTGGGATTTATTCAGTATATCCTGTATTTGTTTTGAATTGTAACATATGGGTAGAGGCAGTGCCAGAAATTTAAGCCAACAGATAGTGAATTAATTAATTTTTTGGATCAAATCGTGAACTAATTAATAGTGTTGCACGAGTGTTTGACTAACCATGGAAATGTCGATGTACCGTTGAGTGCGGCATTCATTGAATTTACATCATTTGAGTTTGTACGGTGTATTCTTCATTTCTTCTATTTAAACTCTTCGTATACCACTCGCTACTCCAACGTACATACTGGAAGCAATCCAATAATATTCACACACATCATTCATCTCCAACAATATTTACTATACTTGTCACTCCAAAGGTATTATTTTGGCGTTGTTGTGTTACCATGCATATATGTAGCAAAGTAGCAATCTTACCATGTTTGTCGTCGTGTCACTACTCACCATATATAAACGCATTTAACAAAATTTGTTGTTATGTTACAGTAATGCACTTATCGTTTTTTGGGTTTGTGTGACAACAACTGCCTCTCTAGGGTTCCGTCACAGTTCAAGAAAAAAAAACAAGTGCCTTATCATATTTGTTGTGATGCTAGCATCTCAATATATCAGTCACTGTATGTATGTATATATATATATATATATATATACACGAGTTGCAAGCAATTATTATAATATATACACGTATATATCATGGGTTTCCAAAATTAATTCCTACTGTTTTTCCATTTAATATATATCAGAAATATTACTAACTATATATAATCTGTATAATAGGCCGGGGAAGCAAATGGAAATTTTGAACAAGATACGTGAGGCACAGAGGTCTCAAGGAACAGCGGCAGTGCTCGCAATTGGCTCGGCGACTCCCTCTAATTTCATATACCAATCCCAATATGCCGATTACTTCTTTCGTGTTACGAAGAGCGAACACCTTAAAGAACTCAAGCAGGAGTTTCAAAAAATCTGTAAGCTAGAAATCCAACAAATTAACACACATTCATAATATATTTCTTACATCACGTACATGCATACATTCACACATTCACACATGCACATAACTAACATTAATTCATCATCCCAATTTATAGGTGATGACACAAAAATCAACAAACGTCACTTTCACCTCACGGAGGAAATGCTCAAAAAGCACCCAAAAATAACTTCAAATAAGGATCAAGAATCACTTGATGCTCGACAAGACATAGTATTAGGTGCGGTGCCCAGGCTCAGCCTCATGGCAGCAGAGAAGGCCATTAAAGAGTGGGGCCAGCCAAAGTCGAAGATCACCCACCTACTTTTTCACACCACAACAGGTAGTATTGATATGCCTGGTGCAGATCGTCAGATGGTGAGGCTCCTTGGCCTCTCTCCTTCTACCAAGAGGTCAATGATGTACCACCAAGGCTGCTCAGGCGGTGGCACGGTGCTCCGTCTTGCCAAGGATATAGCCGAGAATACTCGAGGCACTCGTGTCCTTATTATCTGCTCAGAGATTTCTCTGACAACCTTTCGTGGGCCATCAGAGGCAAACAAAGATACTCTCCTACCTCAAGCGATTTTTGGTGATGGAGCTGCAGCTGTGATTGTGGGAGCCCAGCCGAACCTATCAGTTGAGCGTCCGATTTTTGAAATCATTTCAGCATGTCAAACCATCCTTCCTGGCACAGAGGATGCAATGGTGGGACACATCAGACAAGACGGTCTCACATTGCACATGTCACCTCCTGCACAAAAACATATCTCGAATAATATCATTAGTATTCTTTCAGAGATCATCGAACCACTCGGGATTATTACTGACTGGAATTCAGCCTTTTGGGCCATGAACCCAGGGTGGCCCACTATCCTTGAACAAGTGCAGTCAGATTTGGTACTTGACAAGGAAAAGTTAAAGGTGACGAGGCATGTGCTTGCCGATTATGGCAACATGATGAGTGCAACCATATTTTTCATGCTTGATGAAATGAGGAAGCAGTCGGCCGGAGAGGGAAAGACAACTGATGAAGAGTACGGTGTCCTTTTAGGATTTGGAGCTGGAATCACCATGGAGACTACCATCTTACGCGCCAATAAGTATAATGCGCGCGGTTTCACTGAATCTGAGGATGACGTCTGGACAATTTAATTGACTACTGTATTCTCGTAATAAATTAATTAAGCTCATGTGATATAATGAACAAAATTAATACTAGGTATTTCAGCGGTTGGAATACCCGCAAAAATATTTGTATTTTGTTTTGGTGCAGTCGCTTTCATTTCAAACGATGTAGTTTATATTCAAATTTTTGCTATGGTGTGCACAAGATCTGTTAGTAAGATTTTATCATGATGAATTTAGCGTTTCTTTCCGATTTTATCATGATGAATTTAGTGTTTCTTTCTTATCAACCTTATATCAAGAACGTAGTGCCAGTTTAAAAAAAAATGACAGTGAAATTTACTTATCAGTATTGACTTTTTTTTTTAAAAATCAACACTAAAAATAAATAATCAGTGTCTGTTTTGTTATAACACCGATACTAATATCTTAAGCGTAAGTTTTGTTTTGCTATCTGACACAAAACATTATTATCCGACACAAAACTGACGATAGTAATTAGCATTTCTGTACTTAATTATGTAAATATTTTTCATCATAATTCTAAAGAGATCGATTGCAACCATATAAAGGAAAAAATAACAAAATGAGGTTTAGCCCACTAGTTATCTAGGGACTAATATACCGGGTTTAAAAAAATGAGGTTGAACTCACTCTAACCCAAAACCCTTTCTTGACAAATTGGATAGTTCTAAACTGATTAAACTGAATAGTTCCGTATGGAGTTGGCAAAAATTGATCATAATCCGTCCGACTCATTCGGATGTGAATTTAAATTCTGATTTTTCAAAAATCAAACTGAACCGACTCAATCATATCCAATTTGAAATCAAATAACTTACAATTCAATTAAAATCAATTTAAAATTAAAAAAAATCAATATATAAATTAAGTTGACTAGATCAAATTTCTTCCAGTATCGATGGCACGAAGTCAAACTAAAACCGATCTGGTCCATCTAAATCTGAACTCGACATACACATTTGTTTGCTGCATCTAGTCCAGTAGGTCTTTTATCAATAGACATAAGGATTATATCTCTTATCTACGGCGTTTTACTATTACCCACTCATCGATCCTAAGAATTTTCTACTATTTTCTACTTAGCATATAAGTTCTGTTGTCCTTTCACAAGGAATGAGGCTGAACTGACTTGATTACCATGTTTTAATGTTTAGCAGTTCGCACAACATTTCCATATATTCGTCTTACTTTGACAAAAAGTCTACACTTATAGTTAGCATATACAATTTTTTGTTCGAAAGAAGGTTAGGAATATTCTTTTATGCCTTTGAAAAGTCGGTGATGGTGATCAATTCATCATTTTTTTATAAAAAAAAAATGATGATTAACATATACAACTTATCCAATGTGTGCTGATAACCAGTGCTTTATTAAGAATCATTTTATAAATAGCAAGCAATTACCTACTATTAGTATATTAATTTTCTTTAAGAAAAGATAGAAAATAATTACGTACAAGTATTGGATGTCTTCCGTTGTTTGTTTAGAACTTACATTGATGATTCTGAAAGCAACTCGAACTCTAATTATACGTACTATCGCCCAATCCCATGTATTAGTTTCTCCGATGCCAATCTTTCACTCATTTTTATTATGAAAACACTTATAGTTAGATAATGCTCAATAAGCATGTCATATTCTTGGAATAATCGCATGGGGAGATAAAATTACGTAAAAGTGTGAGTAGTTTGGTATAATTTGGTAATTAATTATAGAGTAGTGCTAACAGTACCCCTGATTAAATCCCCCGCCGGAGTCCCCCGAGACTAACACGTGCAGAACGTGTAAATTTGAGAGTAGCGACGGAAAAAAAGTCAAACTAATGGTCAAATTCATTCCATTACCGCTTTATTTTTACTGATTGGCGTATTTCATCCAATATTACTCTCTTGAACATATACATACTGCAAGTTATGTTTTTTTTTTAAACATTTAATTTCAAAATATAATAATCGCTTTATTGACTGTTAATCATTTCATGTATTCATTTCTAAATTACTAATGAATAAATTATTCAAATAAAAAAATAAATAAAACATAACAGAATAAAAATAAACAACAACAAACTATGTACCAGTTAATTCTCATACTTGTACCAGTACAATGAACACAAACTATATAAAGTCAAAATTAAAGTGTTTATATTAGAAATTAAAGTGATAATAGTACAATTACAAATATTATTATACATGATTCAAAATACCCAACAGTAGGATTCATCTTCTTTTTGAATGAGAGCGCAAGCAAGCACAACGGTTTATCCATGATGATTCACACCATCAAATAAAGCTAGAGGCATATCATATATGAAAATAAAATATGCAAAAATAAATAAATTATATACACTAAAGATGAGCATCAATAGTGTTCCAAAACAAATCTGATATACCCATATAGCTGAAGGACAATTTTGTCCATATGCACAAATTAATTATAACATGAAACTAAGATAAATTAAGTAAAATCCAGTGCAATATATTGCTTTCATTTATAAAAATAGTGTTCAGTTATCAATCAAAGTACAGTGTTCATAACAGATAATCAGGTGCTCATAAATACAATGTTCATAATTTAATTCCATATACTACATTAATAATAACTGATAATAAATTAATTGAACAATAATAGTTAAAAATTATGTTATTATAATTTATAATTAGGTGTTAATATTTGGATGTAAAGACTTTATATTTTTAATTCAATTACAAGCTTTTGTTTTTATATTTATAAATACAGTGCTTATATCTGCTTATCATGTTCTTACAATTTTGATTACAGTAAAGGAAAAGTGTAAAAAAAAAAAATTAGTACCTGTTTGTAAGATAAGTAGAATTAAAGACAATAACATCATAGAAATATTTATACGATGCCCTTCCTCTTCCATCTGCCCAAAAAATATTCTTCAATCATCCGTCCTCATGGTATGAACAAGTGAAGAAAAATCTCGGATCCTGAAGTTTCTTTTTCTCAAAATACTCCATCAAAACAGTTGCATCGTTACCAAGAAATGATTTATTTTTTGCATTTTATAACTATCAATGTAATTCCTTGCATCTTTACGAGTGAAAGTGCAATTTGAATAACCACCGGTATGTTTTATGACACTATTGATATTGTCACAGGCTCTCATTCCTTCATCTTCATTAAACTCCAGTTCTTTCTTAAAGCGTGATGGTATTACCCTAAATGTGGTAATTAAATCAGCGATCTCAGGAGTTAAAATATGATTATGCTCTAACTGAACCTTTATAATCACCCAATTGTTCACTAAATCATAATCACTTATGGTAATCTGAGTCTTACAATTGGTACCAAGAGTTGGATGTCTCCTATCTGGTAGAGGAGGTTTATCCTAATTCCTCTCTGCTGGTTTCTTCAATTTATTGTAAGAAAATGCATAATGATAGCAAGCATCTTTCTTTTTATGATTTGACCTCTTAACAACTCCAAATCCCTTTCTATATCCATAATATTTATAAAAATCTTGAGCCTCCTCTACAGAATCAAACTCCATCCCTACTGTTGGTTCAATTATTTCATCAGGTTCATTATTCTCTTCTTCCTCATCTTCTACTTCATTCTCAACTAGAGCAACATTCAAATCCAATAGTGATTCAGTTGAATCAAACGCAACAGTACCAGCAATTTCTTCAGGTTGAAAAACACTATCATTCAAGTCAAACTCCATTACAAAATATGTTATTACAAATGAATCATGATTACATTAAGAATAATAAAAATAGTATACATAACTTCATAACATATGTTTCAACTGTTGGTGTTCATATTTTAATTCGAGTATTTTTGAAACATTCCCAAAACCTGAAAAATCAAGTGTTATATTTTAAAATCAGGTACTTATATTTTAATTCAAGTGTTTGTATATTATTTCAAGGCTCTTAAAAGCTAAGAAATCAAGTATTTATATGTCAAGATCATATATTGATAATTTTAATTTCAGGTATTTATATCTTATTTTTGATTATTTATATTTCGATAGTAGATATTTATATATTGATTTCATATATTTATATTTTACTTTCAGGTGTTTATATTTTGATCCCAGGTGTTTATATTTCGATAGCAGATATTTATAACTTGATTTCATATGTTTATATTTTGCTTTCAAGTGTTTATATTTTGATCCCAGGTGTTTATATTTTGATTTCAAAAATTTATATCTTGCTTTTAAGACTTTATATCTTGTATTTAGTTGTTTGTCCATCATGTTTTAGTTGCATTCTAATATACAGGTACAACAAGGCAATGGTGTTTGATCAAACAGAATTTTTCTAAACCAATTATTCTCATATATTTACTCTAAAAATTTCTCTTTTTTACATCTCATATTAGAAAGTAGAGAGATTTAATTTTTTACATCTCATATTAGAAAGTAGAGAGATTTAGTTCAGAAATTTTGAAGATAAATCTGTAAGATGTCATATAGATGACATATAAGATGACATATAGATGAAATATATTGATGTTTCAAGGTGTTTTTTTTTTTTTTGAAAAGTTATCATTTAGAAACCCAGAGACACTAAAAGGAATTGAAAAAATGACATCTAAAGATAATAATAACCTGAAGATTAAACAAATCATCAATTCTTTCACCATCAAGCACACTTCTTTGCAAAGTCTTCTAGCACCATTATTTAAATTTTTTAATGTGTTATTTGAACCATCATGTGTACATTCAAAGATCCACCAATACCTTACAAAAATTTCAGTTGGTACCATTAAGTTTTAAAAAGTAAAAATAAGAAAGCCCGTGGTCGATTTAAAGCAAGGTTCAGAGAATGCATAAGCATAATTAAACTTCAACCAAATATTTATAGTTTACACAAGCTCGATTTCTCATTGTAATTTTGAATTCTCAAAATCTAAGGCATATATAACTTAATATATGCTCAATTTTGAAACTATAAAAAGGACGAAAGGAATTCAATTAGCAAGTCGGGTGTGTTTTCAACTTCTCATTGTTGAAGGTACATGACTACATATAAGGATGCATTAGTTCTAGAATCATCTTCCTAATTTTTGAACTAACTAGACTAACAAATATTGACTACGGTCAAAGGGAGCCTAATAGCGCACATGACAAATATGTCGGAGCTGATGAACACATAGCCCCTCTTAATTATAATTGGGATGAATGTCTGCATGAACACACCCCCATCTTACTTTGTAATATATATGCAATGAGCCATGAGAAATGAAAAAAAATTATGTTAAGACACTACAATAGGAAGTATATTAGATAACATCCTTTAACAATTGTTATAGGTCAAACTCAATGTAAAAATAGTCAATGACATTACCGAAATATTGAGAACCTTTTATGTAATGATTTTTAATAAAAAATATTATTAAAATAGAGTCCTGACATACCAATAAGTTATATATTTCTTTAACAATGATTTCTCAAAAAAACCATAGTTAAATACCACTTTAACAATGGTTTCTTATAAAGAACTATTGTTAAAGATAGTATTTAGCTGCAATTTTGATAAAAATTTATTGCTAAATGTTGATATTTGAATTTTGGTTCTGATGGAAAAGAATCCATCAATGGTATTCTAGCTTTTTGCTCCCCAAATTGCTAGATTTATTAATTTCACCATTTATTCATCCCGATTCAACGATCCACAAATCAAAATTAAAAAATTCAAATCTCATGGAATACCAATTTTGTTCCTCAGTTTCATATATAAAAGTGAGGTGAGGGATAGAGAAAGAGAAAGAAAAGAAAAAGGAAAGAACCAAAAAACAATAAAATTGAAATTCGACAATTTCTATTTCAAAAGACAATATTTTTTATGCGGTCACGAAAATCTTGCAACGAACTCCGGCGATCTTCGTGGCAAAAAAAACTCGCTTGACCCTGAAAAATATATTTGAAGTTTCAATATCTTTTTTTTCATTTTTTTTCTTATAAATTGTGTTAATATTGATATCATTAAATGATTAAGATGTATTGTTGAGTAAATATATTTTTTATTGAATTGAGTAATTTTATTTACAACCAAGGCGTGAGGCAGTGGAAGCCAAACCCTTCTTTCAAGAACACCACATTTTAGCAAAGAAAAACATAATATATAATAATGTTTGTTCTTATATAATTAATTTACCTTCATTTTTCATTGTGTACTAATTGTTCTTGGTTAAAGTTATTTTTTTTAAAATGACATTTAACGATAATTTTTAACTAAGAATAATTGCTAAAGCATACTTTAATAATGATTCTTAGCTAGAAATATTATTAAAGAATCATTTAATAATATTTTTTTAACTAAGAGCTATTGCTAAAGACTCTTTTAGCAATGATTCTGAGGTAAAAATAGTTGTTAAAGGTACTCTTCCAAGAATATTTTAATAACACAATTTAGCAATAGTTGTTTATACTTTTTATAATATCCCGCTTCAAAATCGTTGTTGAATCCAGGGGCAATTATCGGATTGTAATGCTTATCGGGTTCAAACTCATTAACTAATCGGGCACTAAATAAAAAATTAATAATTTAATATATATATTCTTACGTAATAAAAACTATTAAAATAATAATATTTTATATATTAAAAATAACAACAAAATAAAACTCAAAGTAATAGATAATCAATTTGATGAACAAAGTTTTCCTCTACGGAACTTTATATTTTGACATCTTTGCATAATTATTTCATTATGCAGGATATTAAATATTTTTCAATAAAAACACTCAGACAATCTAGAGAGGGACAAAAAAATTTTCAGAAAGAACAAATTACCGAAAGCATTATCTAAATGTACTATTTTTCAAAATCCAAAGGCAGCCCCGCCACACATATAGCAGCCCCTGGTTGAATCTCTTTTTCTAACACAATTTAAATTAGGGTTTGTAATTAATTAATTAATATCCAAACAAAGAAAGAGACTTTCTTTTTTAGAAAAATAATTGACTCCATCCCCACTCGTGATAGGCTGGGGCCTGGGAATCTAGGCTGCCGGATGGCAACTTCACCAATCCGACAAAATGATTAATTTAACTGGACCGAAGAATTCGATCACTAATAACAATTAGCTCAGTCCGTGTAGATACGCACAAACTGTAAAACTGTAATCCACATGAACTGTAAAACTGTAAATTTGGACTGCTTTTATAAGATATAGTGTGTTCTCACTTCAGTTCTAATGACAAGGGACTAATGAGACGCATTAGTCCGGTTCCGAAAATCCTACTATCCCATTCATTGATTGGTTTAATAAATGATCAATTGATTTTTAGATTTTTGACATATATTTGCGTCTTGAGAATTTTATCATTTCTTGAATTGGATGTCTGATGCTTGCTCAATCAATCAATTGTTTTTTTTCCCAAAAAAGTAAATTGATTCCCGAAAAGTAAAGTTTAGAATTACCTCAATCAATCAATTGTTTTTTTTCCTTTATATAGTTGCTATCGATCTCTTTATAATTATGATGAAAAATATTTACATAATTAAGTACAGAAATGCTAATTACTATTAAGTACAGAGGCTTGCGCCAGGGTTGTCCTTTATCCCCATATCTATTTATTATAGCTATGAAATTCCTTACCAAGGGGATAAACAAGGTGCAGCAAGAGGGGGGAATCGAAGGGATACAACTGGTAGATAATGCACCAACGCTCACACATGCAATCTATGCTGATGATTTGGTTCTGTTTGGCAAAGCAAGTGCAAGGGAGGTAAATATTGTTCAAGGGGTGCTCGGTGAATTTGGGGCATGTTCGGGGCTAAAAGTTAAACCAGACAAATCTAAAATCTGGTTCAGTAAAGTGTGTGGCGAAGGATGCCGAGCGGAGGTGCTAGCAGCTATGCATGCGAAGGTGGCGGGTAGGGAAGAGAAATACTTGGGGATTTATGTGACAGGGCAGACAAGAGAACCAGACCCGACCCACAAATTACTGGAAGATAGATTCTGGGACAAATTTGCAGGGTGGAAGCTACCACTGCTATCCCATCCAGGACGACTTACATTGTTAAAATCTGTGTTAACATCTGTGCCAATATACTACATGAATGTATCCCCTCTTCCTCAACGCACAATTACTAAGTTAACTTCACTCATGCATAAGTTTCTCTGGGGGAAATTGGATAAGGACAGGTACATGTCCCTGGTAGGATGGGATAAGGTGTGCAGAGGCAGATTGGAGGGAGGGTTGGAGATAAGGGACCTGAAGTTATGCTGGCAAGTGGCTCAAGAGAGTGAGAAGCCTTGGGTACAAGTGATGATTGCTAAATACTGTGACAGGGGTAAGTTCTGGATGGGGGAGCTGAGGGTTGGATCAAGTGCGTTATGGAAAAAGATCTGTGATCTACATAGTGAGCTGCAGCAGGATGTCATGTGGGCCATAGGCAATGGGCAGCGTATAAAGATTGCGGCCCAACCCTGGTACGCGGGGTGGGAAGATGCAGCAACAAGTGTAGTTACATCAACTGATGGTTCTGTGGCAAGCTTAGCGGATTTGACAACAGGGGAATGGCGTGCAGAGGCTCTACGAGTAGTGGTAGGGGAGGAGAAAACACAATTTATTATGGCTACCGTCAAGGCGCCTAGCAATAAAACTCTGGTAGCCTATCGGCTGATATCGAACCACACGAAAAATGGGCAATACTCAGTCCGGTTAGGCTATCAGATATTAAAAGGAAGGGCCGAAATGCAGGAACCGGAGGAGCCGATCTGGGAAGTGATATGGTGCATGAAGGGGGTAATTCCACGGGTGAAATTTTTTTTGTGGAGAGCGTGCCAAGGAGAACTGCCAACAGCTCATGAATTACATAGAAGAATTCGTCGAATACCGGCAAGCTGTGCCAGATGCAATCAGGAGAATGAGTTTCTAACTCACCTTCTGTTTTTCTGTCCCAGCTCCAGGGCTACTTGGTTTGCTTCTTCCCTAGGATTTCGGGTTGAGGAGTTGTCAATGGATATTAAACAAGCATTCCTGCAATTGGCCAATATGTTCACAGTTGATGATAAATTTAGGGCCGCAAATCTATTATGGTGTATAAAGAAGGCTCGTAATGGAGAGGTCTTGGAGGGGAGAAGGATGAATCCGCTCGCAGTGGTCCGACAGGCACAGGCTATGGTAGATAGCTCCCAGAACCTGCCAACCGTTGAAAAACGATTTGGCACTCCTCATGTTCTCCCGAAAGGGAAAAAAAGTGATATTAGTTGATGGCTCTTGGGGCCAAACGAAGAGGGCAGGGGCAGCCATTGTCGGGTATGACATAAAGGATAAAATTGAAGCAATGAGGTGTTGGGCTTTCTATGCAGTAGACGCCTTCTGTGTAGAAGCCAATGGGGTCTGGAAAGCTATAAACGGGCTCCAAACAGATGGAGTAGCGCATGGGGGTGGTCTAATGTTGTTGGTGCAGGCGGTCAGATTGTCTAATGTTGGTGCAGGCGGTCCAGAACAAGAATATACAAGGCATACCATCGTGGCAGGTTGTTGAGGCGATCCTAAGAATTATTGAGGGGCTTACAAAGCTAGGGGACCAAGTCCAACTGATTCAAATAAGGAGAGAAGCGATTAAGCCAGCACACCTTCTGGCTAATTGGATTCGTCGAAGAGGTGGTGCCCAGCACGGCGCAGAAGCGATGGAGCGGGTGGCTGGCAAAGAAGAGTATAAACTGAGAATAGGAAGCCATTTTTTTAGGGAACCAGATTAGAACCTGTAAAACTAATGTATGTATGTGTTTGTTAAATCAATAGTGTGGATGGCAGAAATTCAGCCAACAGGCATTTACCCCTCAAAAAAAAAGGAAAAAAACCTAGAAACTAACGGCAGACCATAATTGATTTCAAAGGATAGTATGAGGCGCCAATAGGAGAAACATGATTATTTTAATGAAATTATGACAAGATCTTGAAGTGTCTAAACTTTTAGGGCAAGGCATTGAAGGAAGGAAAAATCCTTAAAAGTTTAGGCATGATATTATTAAACAACAAGTGTACTATATATATAGAGAGAGAGAGAGTTTGGCTACGGTGCTACGCGTAGCACGGATGATCCGTGTGCTACGGATCGTTTTTACGTCTTTAAAGTTTAAATGTTCGATCCGACTGGTCAAAATTTTTTATATGAAAATATAGTTGGAGATTAAATTTTATATTTTTTATTATTTTTTAAGATAGCTAGAAAATGACTTCTTTTGAATGGCTCATAATAATTAAATCAAGTGATTTTCTAGTTATCTTAAAAAATAGTAAAAAAATTTTAAAAAATATAAAATTTAGTCCCCAACTAGATTTTCATATAAAAAATATTTTGACCGGTCGGATTGACTATTTGAACTTTGAAGACGGAGAAATGGTCCGTAAAGGGATTATCCGTGCTATGCGTAGCACCGTAGCACATTGAGTCATCCGTGCTTCGCTTAACTCAAAAAACATATTAAATCATCTCAAAATTTTAATTTATCATTCTCATTAAATTCTTTATATGAAAATCTCATGGGATGCATATATATAAAAGCTCTAAAAATAATATATAAACATACATATATATAGTCTGACTACGATGTTTTACAAAGTACAAGAGTATTGTGTGCTTTGCGTTCTATTCTTAATTTCAAGTCAAAAATAATCGATCTGAATCATTCAATCTAATCTTCATATCAAAATCTATTAGGAAATCAAATTTTATATTTTTTAGAATTTGTTTGCTATTTTTTATGGTGAGGAGAAAATGACTTGATCTGAAATTTATGGTTCATACAAAAATGACGGTTTTCCCCCTATCCAAAAAAATAGCAAATAAATTCCAAAAAATATAAAATTAGATTGAGCGGTTTGGATCGATCATTTCTGACTTAAAATTAATAATAGAGTGCAAAGCAAACAACGCTCTTGTGCTTTGCAAAGCACCATAGCATAATTCTCTCTCTCTCTCTCTCTATCTCTCTCTCTCTATATATATATCCTATGGTGCTACACGTAGTTAATGATCAAATTTATTATGGACTCAAAAATATAGTTAAAATATCTCCAAATATTGATTTATGGGTTTCAATAAATTCTTTATATCAAAATATAATTGGATATAAAAAATTTCTATTTTTCGGATTTTTTAAGTATTAATTTTGGATTTTTAAAAATGACCTATATATTATATATTATATATTATTTTATTACTATTATTAAATCATCTTAAAAAACTCTGATCGGCGTGTGTCATGCGATCATGAAATGCTTTTATTATGTATTTGTTGAATTAATTACTTTTATTTTTTGTATTTGTGTACCTAATTCTGCTATAATTTTAACATACATGATATATAAATGTATATATATTTGATAATTATTTTCTCATTATTTTCTAGCTAAATAGTATTATTGAATATACAATATCGACTTATATTGTAAAAAAAATATTATTGATTTTTCATAAATGACAATTTCATTCTTTCAAAAAATTTATGTATTTAACTAATAGTGTCGGATTTTGATGAAATATCCGATAATAATTATCATATTGACATTAATTTTCACAACTTTTGTCATTTTTTTCCATAATTTCAGTTACATCAGTTTCAGATAATTTGTCCAACACTAAGGGCTCAACAATCCAGCACTAATTCAAATTCTGGACTATAGAATCATACAAAAATTTGAATTTCAAATTATAACATTTGAAAAATGACAAACATCCTCCTCTTTAATTTATTAGTTACTTGGAGTACAAAACATGATGAGAACTACACCCAAACAAAATACAAATATTTAACGGGTATTCCATATGCTCAAATACCTAATATAAATTTAGCTCATTACACCACAAGAGCTTAATTAATTTATTACGAAAATATATGTATATATTTCAATTAAATTGTCCAGACATCATCCTCTGATTCAGTGAAATTGTGCGCATTATATTTATTGGCACGTAAGATGGTAGTCTCCATGGTGATTCCAGCTCCAAATCCTAAAATGACACCATACTCTTCATCCAATGCATTTCCTTCTCCAGCCAACTGCTTCCTCATTTCATCAAGCATGAAAAATATGGTTGCACTCATCATGTTGCCATAATCGGCAAGCACATGCCTCGTCACCTTCAGCTTTTCCTCATCAAGTGCCAGATCTGACCGCACTTGTTCGAGGATAGTGGGCCACCCTGGGTTCACGACCCAAAAGGCTGAATTCCAGTCAGTAATAATCTTGAGTGGTTCGACAATCTCTGAAAGAGTACTAATGATGTTATTCGAGATATGTTTTGGTGCAGGAGGTGACATGTGCAATGTGAGACCGTCTTGTCTGATATGTCCCACCATTGCATCGTTTGTGCCAGGAAGGATGGTTTGATATGCTGAAATGATTTCAAAAATAGGACGCTCAACTGACAGGTCCGGGTGGGCTCCCACAATCACAGCAGCCGCCCCATCTCCGAAAATTGCTTGAGGTAGGAGAGTATCTTTATTCGCCTCAGATGGCCCACGGAAGGTTGTCAGAGAAATCTCTGAGCATATTACAAGGACACGAGTACCTTGAGTATTCTCAGCTATATCCTTGGCAAGACGCAGCACCATGCCACCACCCGAGCAACCCTGGTGGTACATCATTGACCTTTTGGTAGAGGGAGAGAGACCAAGGAGCCTCACCATCTGACGATCCGCGCCAGGCATGTCAATACTACCTGTTGTGGTGTGAAAAAGTAGGTGGGTGATCTTCGACTTTGGCTGGCCCCATTCTTTAATGGCCTTCTCTGTCGCCATGAGGCCGAGCCTCGCATCGCTTGCACCTAACACTATGTCTTGTCGAGCATCAAGTGATTCTTGATCCTTATTTGAAGTTATTTTTGGGTGTTTTTTGAGCATTTCCTCCGTGAGGTGAAAATGACGTTTGTGGATTTTTGTGTCATCACCTACAAATAAGGATGAAGAATTAATGTTACTTATGTGCATGTGCGAATGTGTGAATGTGTGATGTACGTGATGTAAGAAATCTACTGTGAATGTGTGTGTTAATTTGTTGGACTTCTAGCTTACAGATTTTCTGAAACTCTTGCTTGAGTTCTTTAAGGTGCTCATTCTTCGTAACACGAAAGAAGTAATCGGCATATTGGGATTGGTATATGAAATTAGAGGGAGTAGCCGAGCCGATTGCGAGCACTGTCGCCGTTCCTTGAGACCTCTGTGCCTCACGTATCTCATTCAAAATTTCCATTTGCTTCTCCTGTTTGACAAATTACATATAGTTAGTAACATATTTCTGATATATAGTAAATGAAAAAACACAAGGAAATAATTTTGGAAACCACTGATATATATACATGTATATATAATAAGAATTGCTTATATATAACTCCGTACATATATATATATATATATATATATATATATTCAAAAAAGAAATGTCATGAACTACACATACAGTGACTGATGTAAAACAACAATAAATATGAGAAGGCAGTTTTTTTTTCTTGAATTGTGAACGGAACCCTAGAAAAAGGCAGTTATTGTGACACAAGCACAAAGATGGTAATTAAGAGCATTACGGTAACACAACAACAAATTTGCTAAGTTCGTTTATATATGGTGAGTAGTGACACAACGACAAACATGATAAGATTGCTAGGTTACTAAATATATTCATGGTAACACAACAACGCCAAAACAATACCTTTGGAACGACAGGTATAGTAAATATTGTTGGATCAGATGTATGTTTCAAACGAAACACACGGATGAAAAATGTGTGTTATTGGTTTGCTTTCAGTATGTGTGAGTAGCGAGAGGTATACGAAGGGTTTAAATAGAAGAAGTGAAGAATACACTGTGCAATTCAAATGATGCAAATTCAATGAATGTCGCATGCATTCAACGGGTGCCACGTTGCTGTTTTCAATTCTATTAATTCCATGGCCAGTCAAACACAAGTTCAACACTTGATTAATTTATTCAGGATCTAGTGGCTTAAATATCTTGCACAGCCTTCATCCGTAAGTTACAATTCAGCTGCTCGATCAATTTTAATGTAACTCAGTAATCCACATGCCAATAAAAAAAAATACTAACGAAGCATTTTTTGGTAGTTCTCACGTATACCTTGTAGTGCTGGTCATTTTTCTGCATATATATATATATATATATATATATATATACTGAATAAAGCCCAATAATATTGCGCTTATGTTTGCTATACTAAGACCGTCCCAGGTTTATTCTTTTCTACGTTGATGTTGGTACGCACACGATGTTACTAAGAAACTTCGGTGGTAGCCATTTGTGTGGCAGCTTTAAGATTAATTAGATTGTTGAAGTAGCTACTAGCTAGAAAAGTTAAGTACGCAAATATATATGCCGCCAGGAAACTATTTGGGGAAAAACTACCTGTCATGTCACACGTATCTGTCAAAACTATATGGCACACGTACCTGTCACACGTATCTGTCAAAACTATATGGCACACGTACCTGTCAAAACAACAATTTTTATGAAAAATGAAGAAAATCTTGGTTCTTGACAAACCAGTTTTCAACAGAAATGAATTAGGTAGTTTATTCTCTTATTACATGTGACGAAGAACTAGAATTCCATGTGGAATTAAAGGATCTGCACAAGGGACAGATTGCTTACTAACAAGTTCTAAACAACCAACGACAGAAATCCATGTCCGTAATTACTTTTTATCTTTTCTTATAAAGCGTTGCCTATAATCATTTCACAAAAATTGTATCGATTTGTGTCTATACGATTAAAGATATGCGTGCCTTTTATAATCATTATTAACCAGCTATCACTACAACACAATCAGTATTTAACAGTGGTTTTTTGGGGTCATTAACAACAATTCTACAACCGCTGTTATTGATCATGCTGCTAATTTATATAAATAACCGCTGTAGAAAATGGTGTTTTGAGTTAAATTTGTGTATAAATTAATAACGATTATTAGCAGAAAACCGCTACTAACATAACGTCTCAACAGCGGTTATTTATAAAAAAACCGCTGCTAACATTTATTTAGCAGCGGTTATTTACAAACAACCGTTGTTGTTCTCGACTCAACAGCGATTTTTTATAAATAATATATGTTAGCAGTAGTTTTTTTTAAATAACTGCTATTGAGGCGTAATGTTAGCAACGGTTTTCTGCTAATAATCGATGTTGATCTTAAAAAAAATTTGGGTTTATTTGATTTTTTGTGACTAGCTCACATGCTAGCCGTATAAAATTTCATTCATCGAATTCACACACATACAATCGATACAATAATCAATTCTATTCAATAAATAATTCACACAGATATAAGACACACATACATAAATATAAATTAAAACATAACATAAATAATCTCAACAAATGTATACATAACACCACAAAAAGTATTGCATATATCCAACAAACATTAAAGTATCTCGTACAATCTCAGAATATAGACTTCAAAAATTCTATCAATCATATTTTTACCTGTTGGAGATCCTCAGGCGGCAAAAGCGCAAATGATCTGAGAGACTGCAAAAAGTAAAAACATACATGGTTAGTAATTTTATAATCCTAGGTAAATGAACGAAACTAATTAAGTAATTATTATCTTACAAATTATACCTTTGGAAGATTTGTCTCCGGATCCACATGCTTTAGGATTATGTCAATCATGTTTCGCATGACATAATACCCACACTCACCGGTGCCCTTACTTGGACTCTAATATAGGAAAAAATTAATTTGAATAACCCTATAAGTAGTGATTAATTAATAAGTTTAGCAAATCCTTAAAGAAATTTGTTTATCATACCGTAATCTGTCGAAACTATAATATATGCAATTGTCATGCATATCTACTATTGCCCTTGAGTTGCCAATAATGTCGTGTTGCACTAAAATCAAATTAAATCAAGTGATTAGTAAATTAATAAATAAGTATTCATATAATTTATAATCAATTACAAGAAAATATATGTTTCCAAATGATGTCTGAGAGCTAAATCAGATGGATTCAACAGATAGTTCAAAGAGTCAACATAATGAACAATCTTTTTCTCAAATGACACTATCAAAGAATCCAATGCGATCTACAATTAAAGTTATCATCAGCAATATATAAAGAAAGCTTGGACAAATAAAAACACGATTGTATAAGTAGATTACTAATTATGGATACTTAAGTTCATTATTACCCGGTGCAATAAGGCGCTAAGATGTACTGGTGAGGCTTTACTATCCCGGCAATTAAGATGAGGTACTTGGTCGCCCCTCCGGTGTACAAATCGAGACTCATTGTGCAAACAACTTCTGGATCCATAAATAAAAACTTATCGCTTACCAAGAAGTTATCAAACTTGTCCTTGCAATACCTGCATACATTTGTATAACACAGCTATAATATCACTAACTATATTTGACTAAGTTATTAGATTTGAAAGTACGTACATGCACCATATCTGCATGATCTGAATGTCGAGCCACTCATTCTTGTAGACCTCCATGATGTCCGTCAACCTAAGAGCAATGAGCTTCTGATAGTCCTCATGGTTGAAAAGCTCTTTTTTGTAATTTATCTCCCAAGAAGTGCAGGGCTGCCCCATAAGCATCCGATGAAGGTCGTGGTAGGGCTTAGGTAATCCGGACATTACTTTATCTAGAATCATCGATGGCATCTCGACATTTGACCCTGCACTTGGCGCCTTTGCCACATCCTTCCTCTTCGCGCACGTACCGGCTTCTCAGAGGTATTCTCCTACGCATAATAATGTATTGCTTAGCTAGTGCGGGTTTGAAGTAAAAAATAAGTTAGTATAAATATTATATGATACCTGACCGTGAATTTTCTCTGCTTTCATACTCAAAGGACATAACATTCTTCTCGCCCTATACGTCGACTCGGGCAACTCATTTTTTTCTGAGAGCATTTCTCATAAAAGATCGAGCAAGGAGTCAAAACTCTTGTCACTCCATCCATTTTTTCTTCAAATTATACAATTTAAAAGTAGCAGTCATTTTTGAAAAATTTATACAACCGGAAATAAGGGTATGTTTTTTTCCATAATCAAAGTTCCAAACAATCCAGGAGTATCAGCAAAATTAGGCTCAACATCAGTAATCATTTCATCTAGTTTATCATTAATACACTGATCATCAAAATTTTGTACATTAATTTCAGCATTTTCAACCATCACTTCTTCCCGCACATCAGAACTTGAATCTACATCTACTGCATTATCATCACTATTAGTGTTTGGTACTATCCTAATAGGCCTTACAATATTGCACGTGTCTTCCTTGGACTCTCCGTGCTTCACCCATTGAGTGTAACCCAACACAAATCCACGAGCAATCAAGTGATCTAAGAATATTCTGGCAATCAATGCAAGGGCACGGGATAGAACGAGCAGCATGATAAGCCTCATTTATATATTATATTCAATTAGGGTTTTATCTCAAAAACTATGTATTTTATGTTAATTATTAAGAATTTATTTAGTTCTTATGTCGAGTTCGAGATACTGCTGTATTTCTTATTATTTTGCAGGTTATTGAGTGTAAACAAGGATTCAACATGAGAAATAATGCTTGGAACGAGATGGGTCAGATTTACACGAGGAATCAAGTTAAAAGCATTCCCATAAAACAATTCCGGACCGCAATTATCAATTGTGGACCGCAAATGCTCTCTGATTCGTTCTGGAAAAAAATATTAAAATTGCGGACCGTAATTTTTGGGCTGGCAGCGCGAATTGGCAGTTTTAAAGCGATTTTCTCATTAGAATTAATAGATTTGGATACCCCTGCGTCCCAGACATCTCTCAACTGACTGGAGAAGAGATATAAAGCAAGAAAGAAGAGAAAGAACACCATTAGAAGGAGAATTTGAAGAAGAACTCAAAACCGAGCGAGAAATCGTAGATCTTCTTGGTTTATTCTTTTCTTTACTCTTTTCTCATGATGTACTATTGTTTAAACATGAATCTTGATACAATCTTTGACATGATTTATGGTTAGACACCCTTCTAGGGGTCTAGGTTTAAACTCAATAACTCGAATGGTTTAATTTACTCGTTTGATAATCTTTTAGTTCTTGTTGTTTGTGATTGTTATTTTGTCTAAATTGAATGCTTAGTTTTAATCAACTGCATGTTATCATAGAAGTGAAAGCGGAAACCGAAAGGTGGAACTGAATCTTCTAATCCAAAATAATGATTTAGATCGTAGGCCAAGTACTTAATCGTGAAACTTATTACCTAAGGGAAAACCGAGGAAACCCTAGAAATTGTGTGAAGTACCGAAAGGAGAAGTATAAAATTTAGGTTATGCCAAAGTGATTCACCGATCTTAATGGGCTTAGACTTGTAAGGTGAAGTACTTAATCGTGAAACCCGAATTGTTTAGGTATGGTATCAAGCCACGAAAGTGTAAATTTGGTACTAAATCTGAGATTGAATCCCCGACAAACACAAGAACAAACTAAAAGATTAATAGAGTGAATTAACTAAACGAGTGAGAGTGAAGCCGAAAACCCCTAGGATCCTCAATTTAATAAACTTTTCAGTTATTGTTGTTAGATTAATGCACTTTTATTTTGAAACAAAAACTCTCGATCAATTATCTAGATTAGTGAAACTTGTTAGAAATGGTAATTCACCATTGTCTTTGTGGTTCGACACCCCAATTACTACTTGACTAGGTCGTACGCTTGCGGCTGAAATTGAGTAAAATTAGGGTATTTATTAGTTTAGAAAAATACACATCACAGCACGGACCCTCATATCTTCCCTAGCACATTCCACAAATTTCTCAACTCCTTCCAGATATTCAAATGTGTCCCGCTTCCCATACATCCAGCTCCGTGAATCCATCTGTACGAGTTAAAAATATTCTCACGTCATGATAGTCATATAACAATGATTGGTTTTGGGCCGGCCAACCATCCTAACCCACTCTTTGAATACATTATCTCAATAGTGAATGTACGCTCGTCAATCTGTTGTCTGAGAAAAATTCAGCAGTATTTCCCCTTAGCTCCCCGAGTACGCCAACGCACGCTTATATATACGTGCGTACTCGTGGGAACATAAGGGAAAATGCTAGACCGAATCCTTCTCAGACACCAGATTTCTAAGCGTACACCCACTAATCCTAATTGAGATAAAGTATTCAAAGAGCAGTCCCAAAAGGGGACTATTCGAGATTGATCCCTATCAGATTAATCTCGAATGGGTACCGACCTAAAATAGTTTAAGTAACGGTATAATATTTGGTTTCTACAAGACTATTTCTAATCATGCAAATACTAATTAACACATAATATAATACAAATTAAAAATACTAAATTATTTTTCCTTTTTATTAGTTAAAGTTCAAGTGTCGACCTTAAATTAGATTGCGCTCCGAACCGCTGTCGTTGCCGCTCTGAACCGTTGTCGCTGCTTTTTCGTACCGCTGTCCTTGTCGCTCTAACCCGCTACCTCTCTCGCTACATCTTGTTTTTGATCCCACTCTCTCGGAGATGGATGTAAATAGATGGAACAAGTTAAATAAGAAAGAGACAATTTTTTTGAGTTTGGGATGTTGTTGGATGAGCTGAATAAATTGAGCTCGTTAATGGTGCTGGTGCTGGCGGTTGTAGGGTTCTAGAACGAGTGAGAGAGAGGCTTATATATATATATATAGGTTTAACAGCGGTTATTATAAATAAACCGCTGCAAAATAATATTTTACAACGGTTGTACAGGAAAACCGTTGTAGAATGCAAAGATTTAATATTGGTTATTACTAAATAATCGCTGCTAAGTTTTTAACAACGGTTATTTAGTAATAACCGCTATTAAATCTTTACATTCTACAGCGGTTTTAATTTTAAAACCGTTGTAAAGTTAATTTAGCAACAGTTCTTTCAAAAAACCGCTATAAACGTGCGTTGTTAAATCCCTTATTCTTATAGTGTATAGTACTTCACTTGTCACTACAACAGAAGGGATCTTTGCTAACACTCAATTACTAATGGTTTATTAAGAAAAACATTTAGCAGAGAAGGTCAGTGGCATTTTGGTAATATTTGATAATATTTTGATAACGGTTATAAATAAAACTGTTACTGAAAAGTGTGTTTTTCGAATATTTTTTTGACAGAACTTTTAATAATGGTTTTTTTAAAAACCGTTATTAAATATAAAATATCAATAACGGTTATTGTTTAACAACCGTTATTGATTGTTTTAGTAACAATTTCTGAGTATAAACCGTTATTAAAAGTTTCTAACCCTAGCACTTGCATATTTCTAGGGCGTCTATGCTCAGTCTTTGTTGTTTGTTCTATTCTCCACCAATGATATTTGCTCCCACGGATTGTGAGATATTTTCATCTCACCGTTCGTTCATCCTAATCCAACGATCCAAAAAATAAATTTCAAAAACTAAAATTTCACAGATTACTAACACCTTTCATCTATTTTCATATATAAAATGAGATGGGAGAGAGAGATAGAGAGAAGAGATCAGATAGAAGAAATAAAAATCGAAATTTGATCATCTCAACTTCAAATAGCCATAACTTTTGATAGGAAACTCCGATTGAGTCATGCTACGTGGCCACGGAAAGCTCATGACGAGATCTACAGCCATTACTACCATTTTCGGGGCCAAAAATCTCATCTTGACCTTCAAAAACGCATTTGAATTTTTTTCTCTTCTTTTGTGTTTTTTTTCTGTTTTTTTCTTATAAATTGTATAAATTTTCATATTATTGCATGAGCAAGATATACGTATTGTTGAGTAAATATTTTTTCATTTAATGAATAATTATATTTCTTTCATATTAATTATTGAATGAATAAATAATATTTTATATTATTGTTCTTTAGTTATTTAATCTCTTTTCTTTCAATATTTTAGTTCAAGAACATTAAAAAAATAATATTTAGTTTTATTTAAAAAAATAGCAACAGTTATTTAATAATAACAGTTACCAAAAGTGTTTAAAAAATTAAAAAAATCAGTTTCAATAACGGTTATTTTGAATAAACCGTTAGAAAAGTGTTTAAAAAATAAAATAAAAAATTTGTTTCAGTAACGGTTTTTATTAACAACCATTACTGATTCTAATAGTTTCAGTAACGGTTTTTAATAAAAAAATCGTTACTGAATGTTAACAAAGCGCAACGCAATTTAATAACGGTTCTTATAAGTTTTAGTAACCCCTCATTCAATAACGACTCATGAACCGTTATCAAATGGTAAAGAATGTTTTTTTTTTGGTGTAGTATGTTTTATAATTACGTCGGTCAACTTTTTATAACGTATAAGAATTAATCGCATGGCATTAGATGCCGTGGTTAGAAACTATGGTCAATTAAGCCATTGACTTGATTCAATTCAATACCGTAGAAAATCACATGTATAGCAATTCAACTTTGAGTTTTCAAGTACTTAATATCTTCTCCATTTAAGTCAAAAATGGACTCCTCCAATTTATCAAAGTTTCTGTGAAACAAACTTTGTAATCATTCATATGTCATGTTTTATGACAACTATATAAGTCTTTAGTTTTCTTGAGAACCAATAATTTCATAACACATTAAAATCATCGCTGAATCATAAAATTATAAATGTTCATTCTATGGATTAATAATTGCATCCTATATGACACATTAATGTCCAAAATATTTTAATCTAAATGTGATCACTATAATTTGAACATATAATTAACATTATCCAACAGTGCAAACTACTAAACATGATAATTAAGTCAGTTCAACCATACTCCCTTGTGAAAGGACAGCAGAACCTATTAGCTAAGTAGAAAGGTGTGAGGAGATGAGTGGAAAATAGTAAAATATATAGTAGATTAGAGATGCAATCCTAATCTCTATTAGTAAATCGCCTACTGGGTCTATACAGATAAAAAAAAAAAAAGTTTAGAGCTATCCATTCTGTCAAGAAAGGGTTCTCAATTGGGTGCAGTCAGTTCAATCTCATTTTTGTTGACCCGGTATTATTGTCTCTAACTAGTAGCTTAAACCTCATTTTACATCTTTTTCTAGTCACCATCGATCTTAAGATTGTTTTACATCCACAAAGTCGTAGGCACACGATGTTACTAAGAAACTTCGGTGGTAGCTTTAAGATTAATTAGATTGTTGAAGTAGCTACTAGCTAGAAAAGTTAAGTACGCAAATATATATGCCACCAGGAAACTATTTGGAACGATCCATTCTGTCAAGAAAGGGTTCTTGGGTCAAAACTATTTGCTCAACAAACTCTTTATATTAAAATCCTCTGGAGTACAATATTTTCCATTTTTAGAGCTTTTTTTTAAGTATTTATTTTTGATTTTTTTTCAAAATTAAAATCGACTCAGATCCGATTATATTATAGCTACTGTTATACAATTAATATTTTAATATCCGAGCCGAACTAGAACAAAATCTCGTATTATAATTGGTAGGATATGGGTATGGTTCAAATTACCCAATCCAAAATCGGACCCAACCCAATACCAATATCAATACCCTATATTATACTAATAAAAAACATATATAATTTAATGAATACAAATGAAAGCGGTAAAATGGGGAGTAAATCAAGAAAGGGAATATTGTGATTTGTGAGTTTATTTAGATGATTACACTTTTCTTTAATTGGCATTTCAAAATCTCCATCATTGTTCATGTTCCTCTCCCTTCTTATTTGAAATGAAAAATTAAGAAACAAACTTTAATTTCTGATTACTGTTGTATTATTTTAACAGTAGACTTTTTATTGGATATATACCCCTCAACACATTCCAATTTAGATATTTACCCCTTCAAATTTAAAAATTAGATATTTATCCCTAAAAATATTAAAACCTTAGATATTTACCCATAACTAGTATTATCCTCATAAAAATTAAATTAGCAATAAATTAAAATTATAATATAATAAAAATACCGCTCTATATTTTTTCGTCATCCATACAACTTGTACCGCAACAAAATCAATGACAATGCATTGAATTATTTCATTTTGCTATGCACATTGTATGTTGCTATATTGCTACTTTATCATTACTCTTTCTCCTTGAGCTCTAGTTATGTCTCAAATAAAGTAATAAATTTCTACGAATTGGAACTGACACAATACAAAACTAGTACAAATTAGACCTGACCGTAACTAGTGTCTACCCAATGATATTGGTATTTATAACAATAAAAATAGTTTCATAGTTATGATAATTTTGTGCATCGCTGAAGTAATAAAATTAGTAAGAGATTTATATATAAATAAAAAATACCTTGAATCATCAAAAGGGGTAATTTTATCTTAGTATAATTTTAATTAATTGTTAGTTTGATTTTTATGAGGATAATATTAATTATGGGTAAATATCCAAGATTTTGACATTTTTAGGGAGAAATACTCAATTTTTAAATTTAAAGGGGTAAATATCCAAATTAGGATGTATTGAGGGGTATATATCTAATTTTGCTTTTATATTATATTGTTATAGTAATATATATATATTCTATGTGAGATGTTTAGGAAATTATAATTGTAGGTCTATTTTGGATCCAATTTTCATCCCGGAACCAAACCAGATCCAATAAGTTACCAATATCTATATATCCAGAATTGAAATATTAGACCCAAAACGTCTACTATTAGATGGGCATACATAAATGGAACTAATCCGATTTGAAATAATAAGTATACATTTACGTTTCTAAATTTTTACCCGAATACTTCTAGAATATGATAGTACTATATCCATTATTATTATTATTATTATTACTACTATTTTTGGTATCTTTCTTGTTTTCCATTTTTTTTTGACATGTTCCAGGTAAACACCCAGCATATATATCTGCGATTAAAACCCTTCGCCTCCGAGGATGGTAACGCCTTGAACCGCTGCACTAAACAGTTGTGTTTTTCATATTCAAAATGTTTTCATGTGATCCAAGCAATATCCTTTCATAGATATACAAAATAAAATAATTCATGGGCTGTATAATTGCTCTTATGTTTAATTTTTGTTCTTTACTTTTGGGTTAAATACAGTTCTTCATTTTATATGAGGGGACATGATGCGAGTAAACCCCCATTTTCTTTCATTGTCATTGAGCTGCCATATGAATGTGGTTCGTTTCGCAAATTAAGAAATAGTTTTGGAAGAATGATAGAATAGTGTTTTTTTAGAAGAGTGGTATTCTTGACTATTTGGAGGAGCAATAATATCATTTGACAATTGTTAATCAAAATAGTTAACATATGAATAATTATGATACTAACAATGATGATAATCATTATATAATATAATAATAATAATATAATTATAATCATAATAATATAATAATAAATAATCATAATTTTAATAATATAATCATAATCATAATCATAATATAATAATATAATACAACATAATCAAACAATAATAATCATAATCATGATAATAATAATCATAGTCATAATCATACTAATATAATAATATAACCATAATTATAATATAATAATATAATAATAAAAAATTATAATCATAATCATAATATAATAATAATAATTATAATTATAATCATAATAATAATAATAATATAATAATAATATAATAATAATAATAATCTTAATCATAATCATAATAATATAATAATATATAACCGTAATCACAATATAATAATATAATAATAAAACTATAATCATCATAATAATAATAATATAATAATAATATATAATAATAATATAATCATATTTATAATTATAATATAATAATAAATAATAAAAATAATAATTATTATTATTATAATATAATCATTAGCATAATAATAATATAATCATATCATAATAATAATAAATATAATAATAATAATAATAACAAATAATAATCATAATATTAATATAATAATATATATAATAATAATAAATCATAATCATAATATAATAATATAATATAACATAATCAAACAATAATTGTTATTCCGACGAGAGCCAATCTTATATACCACCTATAAGTTAGTATATCAAATTAGCACTTTTTTACTTAGTCTAAAATTCATTTGACAAATTCATTTGTGTGAATAATAATTCTATTTTTAATTTTTTTTTTTATTCCATGGAGTGTCAAACACACTTGTAATAAGGAGTATAAATGTTGTAGTTGGCAAAACCGAGAAAGGCTTTTCTTAGGGCTTGAGAGGCCTTTTTGGGCCGATGCCTCGGAGGCCTATCATCAACCCCCGAATTAGGCCTAAAGGGATTTGGGTAACGCTTTTGAGTACAAGTCTCTCAACAAACAGGGAAGAGAGAAGAGGGTTCTGACTTCTGAATTGACAGTTTCTTTCGTAAAGAAAGAAACAGATTGGAGGAATAAATTTGCTGAGGACAATTATATTTTCCAATGACTTTGCACATCATCAGATCGATACATTAAAAGTGAAATAATTTCCTACCATCTTTTGATAAGATAAAACGAACAAATTGTCCTTTCTGAATATTAAAACTAGAGAATATCTGAGCCATAGGATGTATATTAAAACTAGATAATATCTTTTTGGTGTATATTAGATGTATATTAGAAATATATATTTGATCATCTTTCTGAAACAGTTAATTCTGGTAATGTCTTTCTATCATGCCTGGATTAAACAAATCAAGAAAAAGGTAGCACCTTTCCTATCAATCCTGGATTAAAAAAAAATGAAGTGAAGTGAGTTTGGAATGTAGCTTTTAACAGCTCACCAACTAAACTTGCAAGGTTTTGGTTAAAATTAACTAAGCTAAGGATTCGCTCCCGAGTTTGAGGGAGGAAAATGGAAGAGAATTAAAGGGAGGTTAAAATTATTACAACCCAGAAAGATAGATTACATTTCTTGAGAAAATGAATAGAGATATTCACTTCCCAATACCCCTCTATTTACCTAAATAAAACTTGAGACCAACATAAAAAGTGGTCCCCCCTCCCCATTCACCTCCAATAGAGCAGATCTGGGAAATATCATAACAGTTTGCTGTACTCGAGAGTTGTAACTTGGAACTGTCCAAAGCAAGTTATTGCATCCATGAGATGGTAGATGCTATTTGCATTTAGGCCAAACTTTATTAGTGAATTATAAAAAAATGTTGTTCTTATGCATACAAGTATGTTGCCTTTTCTGTAACCAGAAACACCCCTAGTTTGTGGAAGAAGTAAAACAGATCGAATATGCCCAGATGTTGTTAGCAATTTTAAAGAAAATGAGGTTAACCATTTCTTCAAGAGCTCTCAAAATTGCCTCATACCAGAAACTAGCCGCTACTAACCTTTATGGCCCTTGGCATGTGTGATACAAGAAGTGGGCCTAGCTTATGCAGTCGCTGTTTTGGGTGGAGTTAATTTTACACTGATGCTTCAAGATTCAAATAATCATCAGTCCCAACGGAGAGAAGAAAAAGTGCTGATGACGCCGTGTGGGGTGCGGCTATGGATCCATACTCAGGTTCTAAGAGTTGAACTGTTGAAGTGCCTCCACCTGTCTTACCTGCCGACTGAGTGTCTGTGAAGAGAATGAGTTGGTAGAAGACATAATATAGTGCCTTGTGGAGTACCAAAGTTCCATACTAAGCCTGTAAAGCTGGAGGATCTTTTTAGAGTATAAAATGGAGGCGGTGGAGAGAGCCTCATTTTCTTAGCTGTCAGAATGTAAAAGAATTTCTGATTAGACATTCAGAGTCTTCAATTAAGTCTACATAAAACAATCTTTCTAATTTCATATTGATCTATCAAGATATTCTTCTTTCCAATTATTTTCCTACCGACTATTAGGAAAGTGTCTGTCAAGTACCATACAGGTAAGACTCGAATTTTGTTTTCTAAATCCTACATAATGTTGGGAGAACAAGTTCGGCCAAACTTTCACCACCATATTGCAAATCAGCACAAAGAAGCAAGTTTTTAGTGTGACATAAGAAATTGGGCATCAATTTGCTGGAGGTTTGTCGTTGGAAATTTGAAGATTTATATGACATCACAAAATTGTCCATAATAAACGCCCAATTTTCACATAATGAAGGAAGCACATAATAAAATTAGAAATAAAATATATCCACAATTAAGAGCAAGATAATGGAACTAGAGGAACTTTATTATAGTACACGCCAAGAACTAATCCTCAACCCGGTAAACATCCAAGAAATTATGAAGAAAAATAGAAAAAAATGCCCTAATTCATCGAGCTAATACTCTAATAGGAGAGTGACGAGCATCGATTACCAAGGAGTTCAGGGAGTAGACGATTGGAGCAAGAGGGGAGAGAAGTTGAGCCAGAGCGGAGCAGTGTAGCGGCTGTTATCGCGGCAGTTCGCCGTATATCTCTTCGTTTCTCCTACTCTGGGTTCAGTGAACCATTCTTTGTAGTTCGAGCGGGAGTCAGTTCTTAGTTTTGGTGGGCTCCACAAGGTATGAGATTTACTGTTGACCATCTAACTGCATTACATCCAGTAGCAATTAGCAAATATAAACACAGACACATAGACGTAGTGCCATGGAAAATTGATTTGCGCCGTTCGATCAAATCGAACGGCCATGATTCTAAGTGTAGTGCTTTCTGTTACAGGGGAATTGAAGACGGGTAACTCAAGCAGTCGATCCGTTCAGAGCCTTTTGAAGTTTGTATAGTCGAAACAATATTAGGAGAAATCGGCCCAATTAACATCTGGCCCAAATTCCAAACCAACAGTTTCCATTCCATGGAAATTTATCTATCAATATTTTCCGTTCAGGCGGGTCCCAGACCAAAAATCAGCTGGGACGCACAAAATTCCTCCCGTGCTTGCAAAATTTTCCTCAAGCACTAAAACATGTTTCATTTACTTAATCTAATACCAGATAATAAATAGTAAATACAATTATGCTCGTTTATCATGGGCTAATTTCCACCAAGCAACTCATATAAGGCTGGGCTGTAAACGGAACGGATTTGGAACGGATAGTGTTGAAATCATATTTGTATCTGCTTCTTATTGATGGATACGGATACAGTTATAGATATTAAACGGATATCAAAAATCAATACCAAATCCGCTTTAAACGAATACAGATATCAAACGGATATAAAGGATACATACTTTGTGATGATTATGAAATAAAAATTAATATATATTACTAATAGTTATGTATATATAATAAAAATAAGTAATTATATTAATAGTAAGTATTTATAATGTATATATTTATTAGTATTTATAATAATAATATTATATATAAATAAAAATACTAAAAATAATATTATTTTATAAATAAAATTTTATAATATATGCTCTATTTCGAATACGGATAAAGTCTAAAATCAAATTTGTATCTGTATTTGTATCATTTCTTATGGATACGAATACGAATAATTAATATTCGAATATGAATGATATATTTTTATATAATTTTTAGATACGGAACCGGATAGAGCGGATATTATCGCTCCATTTACCCCTGTATAAGGTCCTTTCATGATTGGCCATAAAAATACACCCTGAGACATTTTCTCGGAACAATACATAAACAAACACCTAGGCATGATTAACATTCTCCATATACATCTTTTAATGTATATTTCAACAAATTTTATAAAACTTAAGCAAATTTTACATTGATCTTTTGAGTAGATATGTATATTATTCGTATTCGTAACAATATGTATCCATATTCATATATGGAACTACCTATTTTTGTATTCATATTAGGAAATTAAAACTGATACGGATATGATTTTTTGATCATTTTCCGACCAAATCCAATCTGTTTGCACCCTGATGCTATTTACTCTTCTCTAGAAACTGATTAACAATATAACAATTCCATAAGCACAACATAAGAAGGAACGTTGAAGAGAAAATGTTAATGCTTATAAGAATTTCATTTTTCAACAAGCCCTACCGGAATCTTCGTTCAAATATTTAGAAAATGCAACGGGCAAAATTAAAATTCTGAACGACTGAAAAACAGAGATTGACTAGGTTCTTAAATAATTTGTTCACAAAAGAAGCAATTGAGATTCTCAAGACTTTTTATATAGAACTGGGAAATATTTGTTGGAATATGTCACACTTTTGTATGATACAAATTGTCTGCAAATATAATCTTTGCAGCATACCAGAACCACAGACAAATTTCATTTTTTGAGCTTGAGATAAACTTGTCAACTATGCCTTAAGCCGAGACACAATTGTCCCAAAAAACTTCCCCAAAAAAGATTCAACAGGAAGAGGAAAAAAATCTGAATACACAACAAACCATCCACCTACCAGCACAAACAAGCATGCGCATTCAAACACACGCAAACCATCGGTGCATTGGATGAAATATTCTTCATTTCCTCTCCTTTTGCCACCTCGACCTGTTTTACATCCAGACCACCAACACGCCCGCTCACATTGAACTAAGGCCCGTTAAGGACGCACTCGATATCATCCTCGAACTGCACATCATGCAACAAGTAATCGATATTTGTATCAAGATCAAATGCAAACTTCTCTTCTGTCAGAGCATTCCATGGGTCTTCTACTGTGCTTCCTTCGCTCAGTAAGTAGTCATCTACATTCACAACTGATGGCACTATGTCTGGAACCTCTGCCGGGCATGACTCAGGCTGGCGCTCACATGATTGGGCCGGTTGGTCTTGCTCTTGTTGAAACTTTTCAGGCCGGTCCTTGATGTAGCACCTGATATCAAAGTTTGTCACAGCATTTATGCCGCGGTATTCTATCGCAGCGAGGTCATATGCCTGCGCTGCTTCCTCTTGTGTACCTACAAAAATTTCAAATAAAAAATTGAATTATGAGAGATGACTTTTTAAACTGATTAGTTTTCTAGTAAAAACTGACTGGAAATTTTTGGCACAGACCAAACCAACACAGTGCAATTATGGTAAAGGAATAAAAATATATGCATTGTGATTATGGTTAATTTGAACATCAGATCTGAGCTCATATTTGTAATACTTTTAATATAGATACGTGGTCGTCATTGAACCGATTTCTCAACCGGGCGATGATCAAAATTTCCATTGGTCATGCAGACTGAGTGGATGAAATAAACCAGGTTTCATAGGGCAATTACTTGTGTGGCCTATCATGAAAATTATAAGGAAGAAATGGTTGCTGAGGTAGTAGAACATTGTCGGAATATGATATCAGTGATTCTCCCATACAGATGAGAGTTAGAGAATTGAACAGAGGAGCAAAAGAGAGGTGGATACACATGAGGTGAAAACAAGCAAGTAGTTCAGAAGCTCCCCACGTGACAAAGCAGCACTCATTGCGGAGTCAAGGGGGTGGATCTAATTAGTTATTCCAATCCACCTGGAACCCCTTTTTCTGCAAATCCAACGCACGTGCTTGTCACGAGCGTCATTAGGCAAGTTGGTCCAGATCTCCTATGAAAACTATCTCTGTGGCCGTTTTGTGTGCTATTACAGCTGAACTGATAGACCAACTTTTTTTATTATAGAAACCTTTGCATGCCCATAGGTAATTAATTTTACTAAAAGTTATGTTCGCCTGATGTGATGATCAATTTAGTAATGTAGTATACTTAATTTATATTTATGAAAGTTGAAACGTTGAGAAAAATAAACATACTGAATGTTCCCAGATAGAGATACTTGTTGCCAAATACTCTTCCAATCCTTGCTTCCCATCTTCCATTGTGATGGTGCCTGCATTATTTCAAAATATTTTTTCAATATCCATACTTGGTAAAAGCTGAGTATAGAAAAGAGATTTCAATTAACGTATCTTAGTTTGCCTTATATTAAGCATGAAACAAAAATAACTAAAAAAATACCCAAAAAATAAATTATTTATATTCATATAAGAATATTAGTGCTGAGCAATTTTTATCATCAAAGTACCAAACTTAGACTATGATTGCAACAAAAATAACGCCAATAGAACAAGCAAATAGCTACAGGAGCACTTCAATCAGAAACTCCACATTACTATCATGTTATATGCTCAATCTGTCTTTTTTTTTACTCGCCTAAAGGGCACCCAATAATAAAACTATTTAATTCTGAACTTGAAAAGAAATAAATAAATAAACCCACAAATCAGCACAACCGTGACCGTCTATTGCATGATCAACAGTTGAGATGTTACCCCTTTTCAAGTCAAGTGGTCAACATACACCTTCAAATTTTCAGAACCTTGATCCCCACCATTTAATGATCTATGAGTCCATGACAGAATGGAATTTCTGAATTACAGCTCTTCCTCCTTACTTTTTGTTACATTGCCAATTTAATTAAATGCCATTTAATATTTCATAACTACCTTGCCACTCCCCTGTACTTGGAAACCCCTCTAGAGAAGCCACTGCTCCTGCGCCTCAGTGAGGCCAAGTACTCGTCTCTTGACACTGCCTTCATAGCCTCCATCTCTTTCTCATACCTCTCCAACTGCAATTTAATTTTGTACCCTCACATTAAATTACAAATTTTCACTTTATTCAAATAATAGGCCATTCATATACGATCTCAGAGTTTTAACAGTACTTCAAAGTGGATCTCAGAAAGCAGTTTTTATTTTCTTTTCTTTAAAAGAGCAATGCAAGGATTAATTAATTTATTAAATAACTATAAAAACTTACAGGAAAATTTAGCAAAGTCTCTGGACCCCAGTATTTTAGTGCGGCGAGGTCATATGTGCATGCCGCGGCTTCTTCAGTATCATAAGCACCTGATACATGACAATTTAATTAATTTATTCACAGTACAGATGCAGTATTCATGTTTTTGTCAAAAATTCTAATAGTCAAATATACAAAAATTAAACTATATGTATTCCCTTAAAAAAATATACATGCATGACTCTGTCATTTGTGCTAGCTAGCTAGATTGCAGTAAAGATAGTGCTATATAGATTGTCTAATAGTGTTGGAGGTTGATCTAGTAAACATTTATGGAGTCAATGCGGCCTAGATTGCAATAATATGCTGGATTGTTGAATTTTATTTAGTAACCAAGTATTGTTGCCAACCAATTATTGGTTATTACATTAAATATTGTCTATAGGCTTTGTTTATGGTTCAGCTACCAGTTTTGTCTCTACTAATGGTTATACAAATTATATGTTGCTAGAGACTTATTAAATTTGCGTTGTTGATTTGCATCCAATATTTGGTCCCCTCTCTCCCCAACCCCTTCCAAAAGAAAAGAAAGGAATAGTTCTAACTTGGTTGGCATAGATACTGTTACTGAACTCTTTTTCAGTAAAATCATGTGCATAGATCTTTTTCCAAAAGTTCAAATTTTCATGTTGAATTATAATTTACTATTTTTTCTGCGCCAAAGGTTCACTGATTCTGCAATCTGTAGTTCTGTACAAAGACACCAAAAAGGGCACAAGTTCCCCCTGATCATAGGACCAGCTACCCTATTCTCTTTTTTAAATCAAGTGATACTTTCTGGAATATTTTTTGTAACTTACTCAAAAGATAACCAATTTTGTCTTTAAAGCTTCTAGTTTATACCAAATTAGTACTAAATCATAAAATTACTTCAAAAAATATAATTAATTGGGTCGGATCAGGTTGACCCGAATCCGACCCGATCCGATTCGGATCAAAAAAATTGAACCCATACCCGACCCATTTATTTTCGGATCGTGTCGGCTCGGATCAAGAATTGACACCCCTATGCTATCCCCAAGAGTGAATCCTATGATGAAAATGAACAGCTTAAATTGCATCTCTACTCAACCCATAAGACATTTTTTTCGGACGGATGTGGACCATCTGATTTTGATCAACGCTCTTTGATCGGCCCCATATTAATTTTCCTTTTTTTGGTCAGACCCATAGTAATTCCTAATTTCTGTCTCAGATGAGATTACATAAAAACAATATAAAACAAAAAAAAAGTGTGCTATGGATTTAAGGAGAGGTTGGGGTTGGAATCATAGTGACAAACATCATAAATAAAATATTTAATTAAACAAAAGAGGGTTTATTTCTGATGAATCTCAAAAGTGTCATGACTTACCCAAATAAACTAATCAGGTCACGCAGGCAGCGTCAGTGGACCAACACCAAAGCAAGCGCAGACCCCCAGGCAAATCCAAATTGAAATCAAGACCGAATGTCAGGCATGTACAGAAAAACTCCAATATTTGCAATTTTGCATCTTAGGTTTTCTTGATTAATCAATCTTAAGGAATAACACCAATTAATGACAAGTTGGGTTGAAAGGTAAAACCCAGGGGCCTCTTTGAAAGGTAACAACTCAAAGAAACATGCATGTGTGTCTTTTTATTTTTTATTTTTTTAAAAAGGCCATGTGAAAATTAACTGTTACGGTTTTAAGGTTTTACATTACTAGTGAATAAAAGACGAAAAGAAAAACATAAAGAAAAAAAAAAGCACGGCAAAAAATGTTTAAATTCGTTTTTGATGGAATTAGTATAATTAGAAAAAAAAAAGATGCATTACTTAGAAGTATGTATTGGAATAAATGAGGTATAAATTAAGAAAATACTGAAATAATATTAATTAAGTTACCCAATTTAATTAAAATGGGGTAGAAAGAATAATGTCTTATATTAATTGTGTCGTTTTTACCAATGTCAGCATCAGCACTGGCTGTAACAACAAACCCCATTTAATGCAGAGGTAGTTTTTGCATTTTTAGTTGGGAGTCTGTATAGTGATAGCTTGATAAATGCCATGTTGAAATAAAAACTAGACAAGAGGTGGTTATCAAATTGGTGTGAAGCTGCATAGCACAAAAAGTGTGAATAATTCGGTCAAAGGAGAAAAATGCATGAAATTGGTGGTTTTGCATAGTATAAAATGAAAAAATAAACAATTACGAGGAATTTTTTTTATTGGTATTGTACAAGCTGGTAATTATCTGTTCTGCAACTTGAAAAAGTTGACAACAGAAAAATAATTGTAAATCACTAATGCGATTAGAAAAACTCCACATAAGTAATAAGAATTTTCTTTGAAACAATCAATTCACATAGGAAAATTATCAAAACAAGCAACATCTGATACCAGACAACGGAAACTTGTACCGGAAACATAAAACAGTTTTTTGAGAAGATCTCAATCTCCCGTTTATAGCAAAAAAAAAAAAGAGAGAGAAAATAAGAAGAAGAAAAAATATTTAATCAGGAAAAGAGGAAACAAAAGGAAATTTTGGTTTAATCTAGTACCTTGTTTTCCTTTCTTGCTCTGAAGAGGATTCCAACAGTTCTTATCCCAGAGATGAGCTTCATACCTCCCTGTCCATCTATGTCTGATGGCATGCAATGCATATTTGACAAATTGAAACAAATCTCAATTTTAGAAACTCGATCCAATTTAGAAATTAAATCTTGTTTTTCAATCATGTTTTGATGAAATTACCTCGTCACTCCTCTGTAGATGGAGCTCCTCTTTGCATTGCCACTAGGTGAGAGGATTTTGGATGGGTTTTGGGTTCTCTTGGAGCGCTTAGATTTTGGCTTGTTCTCCATTTCACATGCATTGTAAGATGAGTTTGAGGAGGTGGAAGAAGAAGGAGAGAGAGGAGGGAGGTTTGGGCATTGTCTCTTCATATCGTAAAGAGAGAAAATAGAATTTATGGGTTTTTGTTGAGGCTTGAGATTTAAGGGGTAGGGAGAAGGGAATGTGTTTCTCTCTTACCTCTTTTGATTTGGTGGTGGTGAGTTTGTGGGGTTATAAAAAGGGTCATGTTTTTATAGCAGGAACAAGGAGACAAGTCCGCTATCATGGATGATAATGGATACGGTACAATCGAATAAAAATATTTTGATTATCATATAAATATGAAATTATTTTTATTTATATTCTATTTTTTCATTAAAATTAGATTTACATATATTTTATCATTATACGTTAAAATAAACGGTTAACGAAACGATACGGATGCTAACGAATAATACTAATATATTACTTAGTTTATCATATTTATATAAAAATATATACAAACTCATTTTTTTTATACAAATATATCTTTATTTTGTTAGTATAAAATCAAAATATAACTAAACAATCAATTCTAACTTGAGTCATTTTAAAATAAATAAATTAAAAAAATATAAACATCTCTTGTCAAACTTTTTAACGAGAAAATAAAATATATTAAAAATAAAAATAATATCTTATCTAAAATAAAATTTTATATTATCTCATTCAATCATTTTAATAAGTACTCTACTAAATATTATTTAAATATTATAATTTATAAGATTTGGAGAATATAATAATTATAATTCATAATAATTAAGACACAAAACTCGGGGCAACTAACATAGAAAAAATTATTACATGAGATAATTATTTGAAATAATTTAAGTTATTTTTTTTAATAACTTACTTCATAGAGCAAACGGATACAAAATGATCTTTATCTATACCTTTATCCATTTACTTAATGGAAAAAAATTTTACCCTTATTCATATCAAATAAGTTAACGAAAAAAAATTATCCATATACATCTTATCGAATACGATACGGATCACATAAATGAGTAAAAGAATATTACTATATTGTGGGTTTGTACGGCGATAGTGAATTTGCAGGTGGTGAGCCAAGAAAAAAGAAATATATAATAGACATTGTGATGTTCAAGTAATTATGTATGAAGTAATAATTTATTAAAACTATTAATTTTTAAAGAATGTAAAGTCTTGTTCAATATTTTTTATGGAGATTTACAATAAAAGTTAGATGTCTCAATAAAAGATAAAATAAAAATGAGTGAACTTACGGTGCTTTGTTAAAGTAATGATGAGTTAGTACTTTGAATTCAAATTATAAAAACCAAAGTTTAAATAACTGTTTCAAATTGCTCAACTCAATTTACATATTGAAATCTCATGGACTATCAAAAAAATTATAATTTTGAAATTTTCTTACTTTTTTTTTCAGAATTTTGAAAAATGGCCTCTCAAATGATATTATTTTTAGTGTATCATTTCAAGATCCGAAATATAGTAAAAAAAATTATAAAATAAAAACTTTGATATTTCATAAGAATATGATATATAGAGTTTGTTCAATAACTTAAACGAACCATTCGGACTTGATTTTTAAAATATGAATGAAACCATTCGGACTTGATTTTTAAAATATGAATGAAACCATTCGGACTTTAATTTTTGAAATTTGAATCCATAGCCTCACTCATAAAAATTATAATCTCTGAAATGCAAGACCTCACTTAAATATATAATAAAAATGTAAGAACTCCCGTAAATGTATACAAAATTTAAAAACTTCCCTTTAATTTCGTTGAACAAAAATTTTATGTAGTGTGAGAAAAGATGTATTGTGAGAAAAGAGTCCAGTTTGGATCAATTGTTTATCACACTAAGCAACATATAATACAAGAGTTGGTTTTGTCTTTAAATATCGGAAGTAAATAGTCAAGTCTATATGTATTTAATAAGTCAAAAAAATATATATCTCCGCAAACTATATATTTTATCTGTCTATTCTTTATGACACTCCTCGAATTAAAGATTTTATCGTTTATTATTTATGAGAGTCCACTCAATAACTTCAACTAATTATTAAAAAAAATAACATGTATTAATGAAAATATTGTGACAAATTGGAACTTCTCAAAGTATTTCAAAGAATTTATATTCATTTTCTTTATCTAACGTTACGCTAGATATATAAATCATTCATTATGAACATCGACACAAGATTTAATTGTTTTTGACTTAAGTATAAGAGACAAATGGTTGAGAATATATGTATTTAGAAAGTTAAAAAAATGCCTCTACGTAATATTTTTTTTTTTTGTCATTTACTTTTTATGACCATCTACTCAAGAGCCTCAACTAAATTATTAGAAGTTAACCTGTATTAATGAAAATATTGTAACAAATTGAAACTTCTCAAAATATTCCAAAATTTTATATTCATTTTATTTATATATCTACCGTTGCCATAAATATTTCAATCAATATTTAGAGACATCGATACAAATTTTAGTTTTTACTTTAAATATAGGAAAAAGCTATCTAACATATATAAATGTATTTATTTAGTAAAAAAATGCCTCTATATAATATTTGTTTGTCGTTTAGTGTTTACGACTGGGCTGTCAATGGGTCGGTTCAGATCGGGTCATAATATTTTATTATTTTTCTTGTTTCGACCGAACTCGACCGGTTTAAATTCGGATAAAAAAATCTTGACTCATATCCGATCCGACCCGTGTAAAATAATTAAATATTTAATAATTATTTTTATATAATTTTAAGTAATTAAATATTGAATAATTTATAATTAATCTTAATTAATATATAATTAGTATATACTAGTTAAGTGCCTATCGGGAAGAGCAAAAGACAAGACAATAATAATTTCTAGTTGGGATGTTAGTCCCAAGACAAAGGCAATTAGTATAGTAAAAAAATATTTGTTGCTTTCTAGACATAAAAAGACAACATGCATGATTTTGAATTATTCATTATTCACTTTAGAAAAGAATAAAGCCTTTGGGAGAAGAAATTTTCTGAACCAAAATGGACAGACTGAATTCATTTAGATTTTCAGATTTTAATCCAACAGTCAATATTCATTTTCAATGACAGATAACACTTTGAGATTATATCTTGCAAGCTCCTTTTATAAGGAGTACGGATTTAAGTTTTAATTAGTATTAAATCATAAAATTACTTCAAAAAATATAATTAATCGGGTCAGATTGATCTGAACCCGACCCGATCCGATTCGGGTCAAAAAATTAAACCCCTACCTAAACCATTTATTTTCGAACCATATTGAATCGGGTTAACCCATCAGATCGGATCAATAATTGACACCCCTATTTACTACCCTCTCCACTCAAGAGCTTCAACTAAATTATTAGGAAACAACCCATATTAATGAAAATACTGCAGCAACTTTCTACTACTTTTAAGATTTGAGATATATTTTATTCATTTTATTCAACTACCGTTGCGATAAATATTTCAATCAATATTTACAGACATCGATACAAATTTTGGTTGTCTTTAAATATAGAAAAAAAACAATCGAGCACATATAAATGTATTTATTTAGTAAAATAAATATGTCTTTATATATTACATTATTTGTCGTTTATTCTTTACAACCCTCCACTTATGAACTTCAACTAAATTATTGGAACCAAATCATATTAATGAAAATATTTTGAAAAGTTGTAAGTTCTTTAAATTTTTATTACATAAATTGTTCAAGATCAATTTTATTTGTTAATATATTTTAATGAGGATTATTTGACTTACACATCAAAATAGCATATTTAAAATTGCATTACTTTAATTAGAGGGACGGAATTTAAATATTTGTACAAACTATTATCACCAACTCATTAAAAGTTTCTACTAGCCATTTTTTTTCTTTGGTTTTTGTCCAAAGATTCCCATAATTATTTTTCCATATTAGAATATTCCATGAGTTTCCCACATACCAAACAAACAGAGTTTTTAACCACAGAGAATCCGGCAGACGAAAGCATTCTCTCGTGGTGGCAGTTATTATTATTTATTAATAGTCTGGTGAAAGTGGTCAGATGGGTCCAAATTATTGCTTCGTGGCCGTGCCCGTTTGTAAAAAAAAAAAGGTGCGATCTAACTCAAAACGCTCGGTTGATTTGCTTTTTTCCATTTCAAAAATTGGCAGTCATTTTTGAAGTACTAAATTTTCGATGGAATTCCGGCACTATGGGTGTAAAAGCATCCAAAATAGCAAGTTCCAATGGAGAAATTATTTATTAAATTCTATAATAATTAGAGAATTAGTCTCTAACTCGGATATCCTGACTCTAACACCCGACTGATCCGATCAATCCAATTTTAAAATTTTAAAATTTAATTGGTTATGAATGTAAAGAAATTTAATCGCGGCAGATAAATTTTATTACATTTGGTTTCTATACAAAAGTAATTTGGTTATGAATGTAAAGATGATATATACTTGATTCCGGTATTGTAACTTACATCTATTTTTCCTATGTTTCATCTATTCTTTAATCTCTCGGGAGGCACAAATTAATTCATGTTTTTGCTTTGATTATATCTTTCAAAAACTAATTGTGATTTCTTCTCTGATATATTTCTCCATGATGCACTTTTTTTATTGACTCATGTTTTTTTCTCCGATTTTATTCTCCGATGACTCAAAAAAAAGCTCTATGTTTTTTTTTTCGAAAAAAATGGCATATATCACCTATTTCTATTAGAAAAAATAGTTCAGGTGAGTACCATAACCCAATACTCTGCATATCAATTTCCAAGATATACTTGATTAAACAATTTTTGCACTTTGCTTTATTTTTATGTTTTTTGTTTGCACTAGATTTCTCCGTTTTTTGTTTTTAATTTATTTTTCTCACATTATTTTTATACTGCCAATTAAGAGGATTTAAAACATCATTTCAAAGACAAAATATCACTCATTCTTCAGTTTTTTCTTTACCAATTGACCGATTAATATATATAACTTTACGGACAAATATAAATAGTACCAACAAATCACCGACTCCAACTATCAAAAGGTTGTGTAGATCTTAATAACTATTTTTATCAGAATAAATAAAACAAATCGCGACTATAAATAGCTCAATTTAAATAGCTAATTTGTTATATGTAAATAGTTTGTAGTTTTGATATAAATATCATGAGTCGTGTTATTGATTTTTATATTAGCACTAACAGATATAATAGTGCATTTTCATACTTAATATAAGTAGTTAGTTTGTTATATATTTAAATAATCAGAGCTTTTAATATAAATAGCAAAAGAGTGAAGAAACATACATGTCAGTGAATTGTGAGACTCGTTGTTAACTTTAGTATTGGTATATTGTAGTAACGTGTTTCTGTAGCTAATATAAATAATTAACTTTTGCATGTAAATAACTAGAATGTTTGATTTATAGCACTGGAGAGAAGATGATTTGGCAGGACTTAAAATAAATAGTTTGTTATATTTTAATAACCATAGTGTTTGATATAGATAGCTTAGGAATGAAGAAACAAGCATTTCAACAAATAGTGAGAGTCGTTGCTTAATTTTTTATATTGGTGTTAAATAGTTACTTTTTTATATGTAAATAACTAGAGTGTTGAAATAACTCTAAATTATGTTAAATCACCAAAGAGTTGTTTATAAATTTAATTTTTGAATAAATACTGTAATTGATATATTAGTTTTACTGATGACAATTATAAATTGCTTCTCATTAATTACTATTAGTGCAATCTATAAATATTGATGATACTAATAGCACCACCATCAAATATAAATAGCTATCGGAGAGGCTGGACTTATTGATCAGTGTATTGAATGCGATTGGGTAGATTAAATGATCAAACCGTCAAAAGTCTAGGTGATGTACTAGCATAAAGAATGTATATAATATAAAAGAGTTGCATTAAATAATAACTAGCTTTGTATCCGCCCGTTACAGAGAACTTTTTATTTAAATATAAAAAATATCACATGATAATATGTACATCATTCTAATATGAAAAAGATCAATAAATACAAGATCAATTATAGATGCTATATCAAATATAATCTCGCATGATTTCTCTCAACATCTAATTCTCTTCCTTTATATGGAAAAAAATGGAGAGGAATACAAAATAATTGATGCTATCGTGTTCGTCTGATTAGTCAAAATTAATGTAAATCATTAGATGAAGGGTATTTTGGGATATAAAAAATCGATCATTAGTCAAAATTAATGTAAATCATTATATATTTTGTATTTTGGGATACAAAACATATTAAATATTATGGGATATTAAATTTCATGATTTTTTGAACTTTCTAATTATTTTTAAAAAAAAACAGTTTTGTTTAATGTAAAAAATAAGGTTTTTTTCAGGGCTATTTTTAAAAATAGTTAGAAAACTCAAAAAATCATGAAATTTAATATCCCACAAGATTTTAACATAAAAAATTATTGAGCAACTTAGATACATCATTTAAGCCGTCGGAATATAAAAACTCATGCCAAAATAAAATCGGTTCTTTACTTTGTAAAGTACCGTAATCTCACCCTATATATATATACAATATATATATATATAAAGATGAGTGAGTTTGCAGGATCCTCAATTTAGGGAGAACCAAAAGTTAGTTTGTACAAAATAAAAATTGTTAATATTTAACATAACTTTTCTCAATTAATTTGCAGGATCCTCAATTAAATATCACATCAGTAACACATGTTTTTCCCATGGATTAATTTTCAGAACAGTTTTTTTATCCTATAAATTTTGATATGGAGAATTCATTGAGCGAAATAAATCATAATTTGAAGATAATTAAGTAGATTTTTTAGTTAAACTTTGAAATTTTTAAAAGCATAAAAATTCGAAGAAAATATTCTGGTATTAAACAAGGTCGGTGAAATGCAGTTGGAGATGCGGGGGATCGAACCCCGTGCCTCTCGCATGCAAAGCGAGCGCTCTACCATTTGAGCTACATCCCCTTAATAATTTAGTGTAGTATTTTCACATTATGTAAACCTGTAAGCTCGATACCTGTTTTTTTGTTATATTTTACAATTCATTTTTCTGAATTGTACACGTTGCCTGGAAGTATGGACACGGATAAAATCATTGAACGAGTATTTATATGTAAGAAAAGAATGAAATTTGGATTATTTGTCAATCATAATAGTACGTATTTAACTAAAACTTACATCACTTTTTTTTTAATATATTACTAGTGGCGGAGCCACGTATTTTAGGTATTTTTAGAAAAAAAAATAGCAAAATATATTTATATTGAAAAAAGTTTTAAATTTTTCCTTTCCCTAGAAAATTAATTGTTATCCTCCCTGGTTGAATGTGTTATGTGTGGCTCCACCCTATATATTAGTAAATTTATATTAGATAAAAGTTCATTTGAATGCGGAAAATGAACACTACTAAAGAAAAACCAATTTCCCTAATTCAATCTTACCAATGCTGCATGTGAAAGTAAGTAATTCAATCTTGAGCTCGGAGACTGATACAGACACTTGGCCCAGCCCATGTATACAATTACGTTCATATGGATTGATACAGACGCACTAGGCCTAGCTCAAGTACACAAATCCGTTTATATCCGAATCCATACTTTGAATGTTTGCACTCTCTTCTCTAACCTCAACACATTGGGCCGAGCCATTGGTGACAATTTTATCAATACTATTATATAAAGCATCTAAGAATTGGATGGTTTATTTTTTATCATGATAATTTTTTTTATATTCATTTTATCCCTCAATTAAACGGATAATATTTATTTTTGGTTGATCGAACGTATGTGATTGCGTCCATTGATCCACTCTTCTCTCCATTTCTTTCCCTTATATACTATTATTTTCATATTATTATTTTTTTATTTAGCAACTTTGTGCATATTTGGTAAGAAATTAATGGTGATAATATATGTTAGAATAATTTACTTTTCTTGTCATAAAAATTATGAATCATTAACTCATATTATGCAAAAATCTCATCAAGATTAAATATAGTCTTTATTATAGGTTTTCTCTATAATTTGGTGAATTTATAATTTAATATTAAATAAATGTGATTTTTTTTATTTTATAATATTTTAATATTTAAATAAAAAAATCTGCATAACGAGTATATAGCTAGTATCAATCAATGCGCTCCAGTGACTTCACCTCATCGTACTGGCCTACTGGGGACGGTGTTGCTGTTGCATATATATGCTATGCGCATGCAGTAGGTAGGCAAATAATCCGCATGAGAATCTCTGTGCAATGTGCAATGTGCATTGTGTATCATGCAGTCAATGGAAATGGCATATATATGCGTGCACCCTATCTATCACAGAAGATCTAAAGAACTATAATTCAATACAAAACCAAACAAATTTAATCAAACATCTGAAAAAAAAAATCACCATATAAAATAATCTGATCGAACCCAATTCTAATCCGATCTGATCTGATTTTTTTTAGATTGTCAAACTAATCCAATATGAACTCCATCTAAATCCGACCCGACCCGTTCGATTACCACCCTACTCGAACCTGGATACATCAAAAAAGGAGTCCAGCACCTTTTTCACAAGCGCTACAAACCAAATATTTTAGACTTTCGTTAATATATATTTCATCTCGATTTTGTAATTTGACCCCATATTTATTTTCACTGGCGGAGTCAAGTGGTGGATTTTAGATCTCAAGACTATTGAAATATAAAAAATAAAAAATAAAAACACTAGTGAAAAAAAGGCAGGAACTCCAATAAAATAAATAAATACCTCAAAACTCACATAGGCCCAATAAAATATTATTAAAAACTTATGGGACCCATAATTCAAATACCGTGAAGTTCCATTAGGCCGGGCATGGATTTTCTTTTGTCAAACGGGGTCACTCCGTCAGTGGCAAAGGGAATGAAAGATAACTACTTCAATCTAATCTACAAAAACAACAAAATTGTAAGTACAACATCAGTCGAGGGAGATGGATTTTAGAAATAATAAAATATCTGGTCGACAATCTGACCACATGGATATTTTTTTATTTTTGTCATAATAGTTTTCGTCAATATATTATGATATAAAAAAGATGCAATTTAATTTATAATTGTTTATTATTAATAAAATAGTTGTCCACGAATGTCGAGCGTTTGGGAAAAAAAACATTTTTTTTTTGTTTTGATGCTAAAAAATAATCATAACGACAAATAATTAATCAAGGGGATTGTCGTCGCCGAGGCAGTCGGGTAATATTGCTGGAATTCTACTGCGCTGGCCCACCTCTTAAAAGGGTGAAATTGTATATTTATTTTCCGATTTACCCATAGGCATGCATTTTACGTACATTCGAATTGAATGATAAAGCATTTGAGTAATTAATGGGTCAATTCAAAATCAACCCCATTTCCTTAATGCTCTTTTCTTTTTGCATTCAGAATTCACATGTATTTTTTTACCCATGCAGCAATCGACAGTGCGTAAGGGGACCCTCGGAGAAAATAAAGGACTGATAATTAATATGTCAAAAATATCTAATATATATAATACCACCCCTACGTTGGACCCTCCGAAAATAATCATGACCAATTTAGCCATATAAGTTTCTCGAACATTAATGCAACATCATCTATATTCTCACCTATGCAATTATGCCTTCCCTTTTATATATTTAAAGGGGACAAATTGATGTGCCTACGATATAAAGTTAATTATATGTTTTGGTTATTGTCAATCATATATGTTAGTTTTTTTGTGGGGAAAAAATAATCCCAAAGACTCCGCCCTCTCAATTATTTTCTCTTTCATTTTTTTATTTTCATAAATATTTAATTTTTTAATGAGTTTTCATATTCCATTATCAAATATGAACACAGATTTCCCATCCGAATTCAAACGGGATTCAATTTTTAGAAGAATTTGGCATAGAAATAAACACCCATATATAAAAATATGAACAACAAAGATATTTCAGCATATGATTCCAATTCCGCTATGACCATATATGAACACTCGTCTGATTTTGTATGAACACTCATTTGGTCATGTAGGAACATCTCCTTGATTAGATATGAATATCTCTTTTGTGTCGAAAATGTATAACATGTGATTAATTCAGGAGCATAGGATGCTGGTCATAGTGAAAAATGAGTTTTCATCTATTTATTGTGTTCATATATAGTTGTTATTGAGGTGTATTCATACTGTACTGTAACTATGGAGTGGTCATATTGCATGATGGGTTAGCACGCCCCAAGTTATAATGCTTCAAAAAATATATTTTAATTTATGACAAAAAAAAATTCAAATGAATAATAAAATTTATCATTAAATGTTTAATTCAAGAAAGAATTTCAAAGATGATCTAATGTCACAATAACTAATTTGAATAATAAGAAGTATTGATCAGCCAATCCGATATCTAGAATATTTTTCTTCCAACATTTTTGAAAAAGGATAAACTATATAGTTTATCCTACATTTCCATCTAGTCTCAAACACACTTCCATATTTTAAAATTAAACAAATATCTCCTTATATTTCCAAATGGTTGTAAATATCCTCCTCCATTCAATATTTTCAATAAAAAAATGTGTCGAAACATAATCCACGCACTCTTTCATTCAAAAAGTCAGAATAAACCTTTCTTTTATTGAAAGTTCATAATCATTCTTTCTTTTTCTTTTTCTTTTTCTTTTTTTTTTTTTGCAAAGCAACATTGCTTAATCACTTGGATAAAGATATAGACGTGTAAGACTAGCAATCTTTAAGTCGTACATGTTTTCATATGTGATGTTTTATTTTTCAAACTCATATATAGTAAAATTATTTGGTTGTTTTGAAACAAATATAATGGGATGGTCTGATGTTAGACTAATTTGATATAATGAGGATCAGTATAATAATTTCATTCTTAATGCAAAAGTTAAATATTATATATTTCACTATTTAAATATTGAAATATTAACAATATACGCCATTTTCGAATAAAAAAAGAGCCCTGTTTGAATTTTTTTTATAAAGAAAATAAAGGGGTGTCTTCGAATCCTTTTTAATATATCTTCAAGAAAAGAAAGCGAATGATGATATTTACTGTTACCCAAAAAATTTATATAAGAAAAGAATTGTTCGATTTGAAAATGTAAGAAAATGTTCGAGACACGATTGAAATTACAAGGAGTTCTTCACTTTATTGAGAAAAAAATGATCTAATTAATTTGTGCCCGCAACTATGTGAATTTTGTGCCCGCAACTATGTGAATTTTTTCTGGTATGAACTTTAGTCTTTCCCAGTAACCATTGCAGTTTTTAGTAATAATAATGATTATTAAATTAATAATATTAAAAATTAGAGTGAGAATTATAAATTTTCAAATATACGAATGCGCGTGCCATCACAATCGGTGGTGCGGAGATTTAAACACGCCATCGCTGTCGGCGCGTTTTTGCTTCTTATATATACAAAACGCGCAGCGCTTCTCCATCTCATTTGCGCATGATTTAAACGAAACGCGCCACTGAAAATTTACCGTTCTCACTCTTATTTTTAATAATATTAATTTAATTATAATTATTATTAATAAAAACTGTGCTTTTGTGCCCGCAACTGTGTGAATTTTTCTGGTGCGAAGTTTACTCTTCCCCAGTCACCATATGCTTTCTGTTATATATATTAATTGAGTGTTGTCCACAGTCCACTGTTCTGCTGTTTTTCTGTGTCCGTATTTGTCCCGTACGCTATCTGTTAACTGTAATTATTTATTTGTCAATTCAGAACATTTCTGTACGACATTAAATTTTTCTACATATTTCTGTACGAAAAAATGTGAATTTTTATGGTTAAACAATTGTATATTATTATTTAACAAATGAATAATTACATTTGACAAATAGTCGTGTAGGATAGACAATGTCGGGATGTCTAACATTTTCCATATTAATTTATTATGTCTGAAGAAGGCTCGGAAATATGGGATCCTTTTATTCTGCACTATACTATGTTGTTCGTTATTCATCGAATTATATTAAAATGTATACATGCACGAATCTTAAAGTAATTCAACGGATTACTTTATCACACGGTACAATCCAACAATCAAATAAGGATCACTCACAGCATTGAATTCACATCGTCTACGATATTTTTCCGTAAAGTATCTGATTGTCTAACCCTTCACCGTTGTGACTGTCTGATCGCAATCCAAATCTGATGGCCCAAAAGAAATGGGCAACTGCTTTACTGTAAAGTATTATAGACCATCTGCACTCTACAGCATTAGCATCTTCTAATGTTCGTGGGATGGTTTCTCATTTTTCCATGGGTGACTGGAAACATATTCTCTGCAACTAGAGCTGTCAACGCAAGTCTTTTTTGCGTTTTTACGTTTCGTTTCGTACGAAATGTAACGCAAACGCTACAGATTTTAATTGTGTTAATTAAATGCAACGTTAAACATAAATTACGCTGGTTTCGTTAATTAAACGCAACGTTAACGTAAATTAACAGTTTCGTTTTGTTTAATTACGTTTTTACGTTCAGAATTCTACGAGCCTGAAATATATACAATTGCAAACATTGATTGTTAGCCTTAGGGTTAAAATACCTCTAACCCTAGCGCCGTTGTTCGCTGCCTTTCTCCCTCTTTTCTCTTCGTCTTCTCCGCTCTCTCTCTCTCTGAGACTCTGACTCTCTCTCTCTCTCTCCATTGCATGGCTTTATCGCTTGAAATCTTTGGTTAATTAGCTGGTGACTTTATTCCGAGCGAATATAAGTCTAATTACACGAAAGAAATGCTATAAGGAAACAGGACAATATTTGAAAAAAAAATTTGTCAAACGAAAATAAAATATATTAACTATGCCTTCTTTAAGCTCTTTTTCCCATGCACAGTATCAGCTCAAGACTTAATTTCCCTTGTTTGTCATTCAACCAAATTCTACTAGGTTATTTTTTATATAAAAATCAAATTATAAAAAAAAACGTTTAAAAGAATTTTCAGAAAAGAGAACCAGTCCGCAGCCTGAAAAAAGTTGGGTGATAGAACCAGTCCGCAGCCTGAAAAACTATCAAAACTCCATAACGTACTAAATTAGCGTCTAATACTCATAATTTTTTCATCATTTGTTGGAATATAATGTTCTTCTATTTTTTTGAAAAACTATCAAAACTCTATAACGTAGTAAATTTTACGAACTTTAGAGCTCTCAATCGAGAGAAAATTGCCTCGAAACATAAAAAGATCACTAATTTTAAAATTATAACATATTGATCTCAGTTATTTACGAATGCAATAACTTTTTCAATATTTATCCAATTAACGGGTTCTTATACATTATAAAAAATTTATTAAAATATCTATAATATTATTGAAGAATATTAAGTCATTTGAACAAAAAAAAAGTATAAAAATAATGATGCAAAATCATGAAGCCCAGAAATTTATGTTATATATTTTTGGCTAGCATTCATAGAATTTTGGACTTCCTAATATTGTGTTATCATTTTCGTATATTTCTTGTTCAAATGACTTAATATTATTCACTAATATTATATATATTTCATTTTTTATAAATATAAAAACTCATTAATTGAATAACATAAAAAAGTATTATTAGTTTATTACATTCATAAATTTGCTTCTATTGAGAGTTCTAAGGTTTATAAATTTTTAGTACATTATAGAGCACTTCGATAACTTCTCAAAAAATACAAAAACATCGAATTCCAACAAAAGATGAGAAATTTATATATAAGCATTGAAAGTTGATGTTGATTGGAAGGTCACGGACTGAGTGTGTGACCCAGCTTTTCGAGTTGTGAACTAGGTCTTCGACCCAGCTTTTTGGATCATGGATCCATTATGTGATTCTTCTTTTTGAATTTTTTTAAGATGAGGATTTCAATGTCGTTAATTTATACTTTAAAATTTGATACTCAAATCTAAAATCTAAACATTGATCTTTTTCATTTTCATAGTAGATGTATGCTAATAAATTTTTATGAATTTTAAAATATATTTTATACTAAATCAAATGATAACAAAAATAATGCATAAAAATTAATTAATAATAGTTAATCAGATTCATTCGTTTGGTTATCATAATATCATTTGATCTAATATTAACAGTTTGGATTTCAGATTTGAGTGATAAATTTTAAAATATAAATTAAAAAGTGAGTTGATAACATTTTATGGCACACAAAAATGATGGCATTGAAACCTTTTTTTAAATAGTTTTTTTTTATAATTTTGATTTTTTTTTATTTATTTTTATATATAAAATAAACCCAATTCTACGGCCTACTTGTGGACCGGCCTGGCGATCTATTACACATTTATTTTCTGATTTTTCCCACATGCATGCATTTAAATACATACAAATTGAATGACAAAGCATTCTAGAAACAGGCCATTTAAGAATTGACCCCCATATCCTTGCTGATTTTCTTTTTACATACATGCTATAGAAAGTAACAATGTTTTCACTAGGCTATCATTGTCCCGACCCGACGAATCAATTCGATCCGACTCGAATCCGATCCGATCCGACATGATCCGAAAATAATTGAGTCGGATATTAATTTAATTTTATGGTTTAGTATTAATTAAAATTATACACTAATTATATACTAATTAAGATTAATTATAAGTTAATTAGTATTTAATTATTTAAAATTATATAAAAATAATTAATTATTTTACATGGATCGGGTCGGGACAATCCGTGACCCAGTCGGGTCGGGTATGGATCAAAAAAATTTGATCCGAATTTAAACGGATCGAGTTTGAATCGGATCAAAAAATAATAATAATATAATATAATCCAATCCGAACCCGACCCGACCCATTGACACCCCTAATTTTCACTCCTTTAATATCTATATATACTTTCTATGCTATTATTATATAAAAAATCTTCCTTATTATCTTCCTCTACTCCGTTGTGAGTTGGAACATGGACCTCTTATCCAATATGCGCTTTATTCTAATGACTAATACAGTAATACTTAATCCATGTTTGGCATGACATCTTCATGTATCTTTTTTTTATTTCGCATTGGACGCAAAAATGATAATTAAACATTGTATAACTTAAATCTTAATGAATTATTGACGCGAATTCTTTATTTAGGATACCAACCCAAGGTAAATTTTAATTTTTTAGGTAAATAGGTGAGTGTCCACTTAAAACAAAGAAAACAACTCATGCACTTGATCCGAGTTGAAATTTATATTCTTCATATATTTTGTTAAAGTTGTGACATGAATTAAGAACTGATTTCCAATAAATTTTATGAAGCATCAAGACATGGTTTTATGATAATGATTGAATATATAATGTCTCTATTTTTCATATTCGATTCATAATATGTGTGTATATGCGTATTCAAAAATATGATTTTTAATCACTATTCGATCCGTTTAATTTCACCCTGACCCTGCTCCCTATAAAGACAGGTAAGGAAAACTCCTAAACTCAGTTTCTACCCGTATCCTATATCGGCTGCACTTCCTCAGTACAATGGATTTACAGTCTCCTAAAAAGTATCTTTTAGTTCCAAAAGTGGCAACAGAAGCTCCAAACAAAGTCAAAGTTGTGTTTTCTGTTGCAGTTGTCATATACTTCTGCTACATTATTCATTTCACTGGACTTACTAATGAAATTACCAATCACTTCGTCGGTGGTGATTGTTCCAAATCGAATGGGGACGTAGCTGCTACTAACCTAAGCCACCTTGTTTTTGGGATAGCAGGTTCAGTGAATTCATGGAAAACTCGACGTCCCTACATTGATCTATGGTGGCGCCCAAACCAGACGCGTGGCGTCCTTTGGCTCGACAAGGAACCATCGCCTGATGAGCCTTGGCCTGCAACATCTCCTCCTTTTAAAGTACAAGAAAATGTTTCTAAATTTAAAGACTATGATCATCATGGGATGCGGTTTGCTATCCGAATGACTCGGGTATATATATGTTGTATTATCTCTAATTCTGTTTTGAACTTTTGCAGTAGTTCAAATTTTTAAATTAATTAAGTACATCGACATTAAGCACTCTTTCATGTATACTCTGATAGGTTATGTTAGAGACATTTAATATGAACTTCACCAATGTAAGATGGTTTGTGATGGCTGATGATGACACAGTCCTCTTCATCGATAACCTAGTGGAGGTGCTCCAAAGGTGGAATCCATCAATTATCAGAGAAATTTATCTGACAAAATTATTTTTTCTATTAAGCTTTTCAGACAAATTTAGTGTTTCTAAATTCTAGCTAATATACTATTATTTACAGATACAACCACCGGAAGTACTATTACATGGGAGGATTATCAGAGTGTGTGGTCTCGAACGCACAAAACTCGTTCGGGATGGCATTTGGTGGGGCAGGCATTGTAATGAGCTACCCTCTTTTCAGAGACTTGTCGAGGATACTCGACAGATGCATCATGAGGTATCCCGATCTCTATGGAGACGACCATATCTTCATGTCCTGTGTTTCTGAGCTAGGGGTTTCTCTAACCAAATTGCCTGGCTTGCATCAGGTTAGAATTCAGATAATTGTTAATTGATGAATTGATTAAAAATTAATGGAATTGTTAACTAAATTGCCTGGCTTGTTAATTGATCAAAGCAAATGATCGATGTCACATATATACATTGGGAACTGCATAAAATTCCTCTAATAGTCTGAATATCTCATGCATGCAGTTTGATCTCCATGGAGATATATCAGGATTGTTATCAGCTCATCCTCTTGCCCCAGTTCTTTCATTCCACCACCTCGAAACATTTGACCCCATCTTCCCCAACATGAACCGGGACACCGCTCTGCAGCACCTGATGAAGGTCACAAGGGCCGATCATTCACGTACCCTTCAGCAGACAGTCTGCTATGATCACAATCACAGCCTTTCCTTTTCCGTCTCCTGGGGTTATTCTGTCCACATCTATGAGAAGTTGCACGCACCCACATACCTGCACACCCCGATTCAGACGTTTCAGTCGTGGGCTGGACAAGGGGATCCCCCGTTCATGTTTAATGTCCGACTGGTGTCAAACGATCCCTGTCTAGCACCGCATGTCTTCTTCTTTGAAAATGTTGAGCGAAATAACACATCAGATCATATTACCACAAATTATGTCAGAAAAGCAGCAAGAGGACTGCTTGCATGTGCTAATAACTCGGCCGACTCAATTTCCAAAATTGTGCTTCTCTCTCCTATCCAACCATTTGATTGGGTAATTAATTAATAAGTTAATTACTAAATTTGATTTGTAAGTTGTGGGCCATAAAAAATGGCTAAACGAACACTAAAATAACCACAGAGTCTAACAAAAATGAGACTTGATTACCTAAACTTTTTATGACGGCTAGCTTGCAGAGCTTACAAAGCATAAGCATAGCTTTATTTATTTCAATTTCCTATTTTTTCTTATTTTTTTACCAATGCACAGGGTGAAGGTAAACGAGAGTGCTGCACGGTGACACAAAAGAATAGCAATGTTACGGAAATTAACATTAGATCATGTTTTGATGGCGAGGTTCCCCTGTGGAGTAGCCTCTCTTAATTAAACATGCATTTGGAACGCCCAGTTGTCCATGTATTTGGAGCGCCCCCTTTGTAACTACTTTATTGTTCAATAAAAATTTAAAGTATGTTTCTTCAGGAACTTCCATTATATATTAATTCAGTGTGAGTGTGTGACTGATATTTTTGTTTTCCACTGTGATGTTTCCGTTCTTTTTGAGTTGCCACAAGCGCAGGTTATTATATAAGCACTTAACAAATGACATTTCTTTTCGTCTGATTCTGCCAGATGATTAGGCCAGGTTCATTTTATGTTAAAAAAGCCTGATCAGTAAAACTTATGTATAGCAAGTGATTGACATATCTTCAAGTAGTCTTGTGAAACAAACACTTCCAAATGTTCCAAGTCTTATGGTTACTTCTAGGAGACTTCAATTTGATCAAGATCAATTTCAGAAACAAAAAGTTTGGTCGTATATATTCAACCACAATCAATGAACTCGAGCTTCAAGAAATCCCCAAGTGTCCATCAGTAGACAATATGGTCTAGCAAAATGTGGAGTACGCCCAACCTTTCTGAACTGGATAGGATATTTCGGACTCAACAATAGACCACTTGGCACTTACCCACCTCACACTGTTGATTTTCTTGGTTTAGCAGAAATATTTGAGTAAGTAGAGATGAAGAAAGATAAACTGAAATTTCATCTATATCTATTTATATAAAAGTCTAATTAGCCGTTATACTGTAGTAAGTACTGTAACAACTGTAATATTTAAATTTCTAAGGTAACGATAACTTTTCTATACAAGATATACTTTCTATTTTAATTATTCTCAACACACCAACACTAATACATCTCCCAACAAACACATTTGATAATGCACCACTTAAGTTTGATATCAACTTACCAACCCAAGAAGAAAATGGCTCAAATTCGATGAAGTTCAAAACCTGATACAACAATGGCAGAACTTAAACTCAAAAGCAGGGGTTTCAAAAAAATTGTATACACCTTAACACTGTATCTCAAATTTTTAAAAAACTAAAATAAAACAATATATTATAATTATACTATAAAATATCATAAATCTTTGATATATATACTAATTTTCAAAAAATTTGGAACCGCCCCTATGAGATTTGCTATTGTGATACAAAGACACCAATGGAATGGTCCACTGTCATAAAACATCTCCAAAATTGTTGTTATAGTTTTGACTTTTTAGATCGTCCAATTTTATCTATACACTGTAGATTAGAGATGTGTTACGATTAGTTATGATTAGTTATGAAGTATAAAAATATTTTTACAGTTCATATCATATCTTTTATTTTTCAAATTCAAAAGATTGGTCCAACTTTTAACATGATATTTATATTGAAATTTGCTCAGATATTAAATTTTATATTTTTAATAATTTTTTTCTATTTTTTGGAAGGGTGGACTAGAAAATTTATTGATCTAGCGATTTCTTAAACATTCAATAACAATGATTTTTCTATCCTTCAAAAAATAGAAAAAAGTTTTGAAAAAGATATATATAATTTCTTCTCTAAATATATTTTATTATGACACGGAAATGCAATTATACAGTTAACATATTTTATTATGACCCGAAAAATGTAATTATGCTATGCAGCTATGTGGCGTGGATCTGACTGGTGAGTTCGCTTTGTAAAAGGGCCTGATGTTTTCAAGAGAGTTCTCATGTCGTGACTCGTGAAGCTTTAAAAATTGGGCCTGGATGTTATTCTTCAATTTTGGTCGTCAAGTTTTGTAAAAGCTTTTTTGAGAATTTTGGTCCTATTTGGGCTTAGTTTACTTTGTTCTATTAGAGGAGGCAATGCTCCATTTGGGGATGGATTTTCTTTTCCAAACATAGCCAATTAGCAGTATACAAGCTGTTTCATGAGTCATGACCACAAATTATTTTTGTTTGCTTAGCACACTTGACTATGTTAACAAATATAATTAGGAAGTGATATTTCTCCCCTTAATCCCCCATTAATAGACCGAAAGGTAATACCATATCATTTTTTTAGCGATTTTTGTGAAAATAAAGATAAAATATCAATTGTTAAAATAACTTTTACTTTCACTAGTTTGTCAATAGAACTCGCTTTAGCTTGGCGTGAGGGGGGTCAATATATCATATTGTTAGATTTTTCATAAATAGTACAATTAATATAATTTCATTCTTGTAATATTTCAGAAATCTTAAAGATGTACAAGATGCCACTATTTTATTAATTTGCATACCAAACTATAGGGAAAGAAAATCAAATAATGTACGAGAGAGAAATAGTTGTCCAAGGCCACTATCAACCATTTCAAAAAGAGAGAGAGAAACAGTCGTTAAAGGAATAATTTGTCTTACAAAAGGGACATTTAAGGAAAGAAAAATTATAATGTTCAAGAAAAAGAATTTGTGGTTCTAATTTTTCATTGGAATAATTAATGAAGTGTAAATTTGTCTTTATATTAAAACATTTAAAAGGAACTTGTGTTATAAAAGTATGGTATTGTTAATATCAGGACCCCTTTATTCAATAGGGACTAGCATAGCATGCCTATATATGTTGCGTTACAGTAGTACAAAAGGTAGTTGCAAGTTGCATCGCGTGATCTTAAAATATATTTTAATTCTATGACAGCTTATCTGTTTGTTACAAATAGGGTTTCAATGGGTGGATGGGGTTATATTATTTTATTATTTTTTTATCCGATCTGATTAAATTTGAGTTAAAAAAATGTTAATTCATATCTGATCCGATCCGATCTGGTTAAAATAATTAAATATTTATTATTTATTTTTATAAAATTTTAAGCAATAAAATATTGATTAATTTATAATTAATCTTAATTAATATATATTTAAGCTTTAATTAGTATGATCTGATTCGAGTCCAAAAATTAAACTCATAACTAACTCATTTATTTTTGAATCATATCGGATCGGATCTAATTCTAATCGGATTGGATTAACTTGTCGGATTGGATCAATAACCCTAGTTACAAATCACAAGATTGGTTTTCACAACAAAAACTACGGTCTTTCTTTGACTTCTAAAAGCACGTATCTTCTTGTCACGTTAATTAATAAATCCTGATCGTTGATATATGTATACCATGCATCTATTAATAAAAGAAAATACAATTCTATTTTACTAGAATAGTACGAGAACATCGAAATTATACTTTCTTCCCATTATTATGAGTACAGATCAGCTGGGTTTACTTTAAATCAAGCAAAGCAATTATTGAGTTATATTAGTGGAATTTTTATTTAAACCAAAAAGAAAGAAATTTGATTAAATAAATAAGATATACACATTTCTAGTGAAAACAAACAAGTAATGTCCATGTGAATTACACGAAATTGATTATGAACACTTTAACATTATTAAAAAAAATCAAGTCGATATTAATTAAGAGCAGGCTAATTAATATCCATGTATTGCAACAATAATAAAATAATGTTTGAATTGAATAAATGTTTCTTATCTGAAACTATTTTAAAATCAGCTAAAGCAATATTGAATTGCAAATGTACATCTTTTTGTTTTTGTCTATTGCTACTTAATTACAAATTAGAATAAAAAAAGTCTATATATACCAATCGATAGATTGGCTTTTTTATCTTTAATTTTTTAATATACATATTTCAGGTGTTTAAAAAATGCGCGCCGTTTCCATGTCATAACATTTACAACAAACAAAGAAGTGGTTTGGGTTTTAACCAGTCAATAATTGATTGAAACAAAGCTCAAAAACTACATGCGGTTCCAATGGCAAATTGGCAGCGATCAGCGATGTACTAACTGAAAGAAGTATAGTTTAGTCTCCAGACGTATATTCATTTTGCAATATTTGTAGACCAATTAGTCCATCTTCATGCTAGCTTAATCAGAATCAATTGTCATATGCATGTCTGAATTGATATGGCCGACATAAAAGGCTCCAATAGGTTTATCTCATGCATGTAAAAGGTAAATTAGTATTGTTTTCTGTTTAATAAAATTTGAAATGCTTTTAGTAGAGGTTACTTTCCTATTAAAATGGAAATATTTTTTTATTTTACACAACAAAAGATTATCTTCAAATATTACATTTTTTTTAATAAAAATTAAAGAAAATAAGATATATATATTTATAACTAACTATATATATAGTATATACGTAAAAATTGCAAAAAAAAAAAATATTTTAATTTTAGTTTAATTAAATCAATGAAGATATTTGAAATCTAATGTTAGTACGGTCCTCGTTCTTCTTTCCTTTTGCACATTTGCAAAATATTATATAAAAGAAAAACGCAGCAACCTTCTACGTGGACTCATCCTCACTTTGCATGTGCAAGCCCGTGTGTTGTGGTTCTTTCTGGGCAAATTGGCAAGATCATGGTATTTTCCTACGAATTGTTTTAACTTTTAAAACTAAACAGAAAAACAAAACCACATGAACAAAGGTTTTCTGTGGCGGGAATGAACTCGAAAAAAATAAGTGTGGCATGTTACCGTACGACTAATCAAATCTCTAATATTTCAGTTAATCCATCAGGAACTTAAACATAAAATAATGCCATTATATATGGTAGTGGGAGATACTTCCTGTTGTTTTCTCAAAATTTCATCAAATTTTATATTAATGTTAGAGACGAATGTTCATATTTCATCTCTGTGTTTACGAGCATGATTAATGGCATAAATGTTTAAGTTCCTAACTATATTTTTTTTTTTTGCAAACTATCTATTTAAAACAAATCGGTTCATATTATATCTTCAATTTATCAGTAGGAAAACTGATACTGTATTTGAAGCCATAAATTCACCATGCATACATGAAAAAAATTTCATCTAAATAATCTTATTGCAAATTACGGCCTAATTAAACAACATACATATATTGTTATCAGACAATTATAACATTGAGTATGAACTCAATTTTTTATTTATAGAAAATTTATTTCGGAATCATAGCCAATATAATAGTTGTCTGTAAATTAAAATTAGATAAAAGTCATTTTTTGCATCTAAATTATTGTCTTTAGTACAATCAAGCTTTTGATTTTTTTTATTATATCAATATTTTAAAGTGTTATCTTTGGCTTTATTGAGATCTTGAATATATTTTTATTGGATTAAGTTCCAAAACTATTAAATTTGGTTCAATAAAATCATCTATTTATTTTTTTCTAACAAACAGTGCAGGAAGAAACATGTGATCGTCTTATTTTCTATTTGTTATTAGTTTTTTTATTGTAGGTCATATTTATATTACATTTAAATTCGACATCTATTTGTTTTAAAATGTCGGTGTTCACTTACTGATTTTGGTCGGGGTTTGAATCCACGACCTTAGCTGTAGTAACAATGTCACTGATCATTTGTAGTTCAATACTTGACACTGTGTTCCTATTTGTTATTAATTTATTCGGTTGTTAATTTTTATTGTTAGCGGTTGATTCAGTTGTTGATTTTTACTATTAATGAATGATTCAGTTGTTAATTTTTACTGCTACTAAGTTGATTCAATTGTTAAGTTTTACTGATATGACATTCAATCATTGATGAATTGACATTAACCAAACAAATTATTCCTTATTTCTTTTGGCCATGTCCCTCGTTTTGTCTTTGAATCCGAAATTGAATCTGCTGCTCGCAGTTGGGCAATAAATTTCTGCCAACAATTAAATTGGGTCAATTATTATTCAGCAAATATTAACTCTAAATTTAGATGTTGGACCAATCTGTAAAATATATTAAATTAATTTGTAAAATGCATAACATAAAAGAAATGTAAGTGAGCTGACTCTCCTCAATGTGGACAGCGGATTCGGTTCTCTTAATCTCTCTCCTCACATCTTCTCTATAAAAGTTCAGGGATTCTTTTTAACTAAATGTTGAGAAACTTTATTATAAAAAGGTCCAAAAAATAATTGAACAAAAAAAAATTAATCCGATTAAACTAAAACATTCGAAGTACAAGAGGGACTTTTCCCCTTATACCTATTGCAAGAGGAATTATTGTTTTCTTTTAAATCTTACATAATTTCGACATCACCAGAACACCTTTTTGTCATATAAATTCCATCTTATATTGTAAGCTGTCATGGGTAAAAATACAAAAATGCATTATCACGACATAATTATTAAATGTTTGTGATAATACTTAGATTATGCAAACATTGTTTATTGCCTATTAACACTAATTAGCTAAAATTTTGCGCTTTATGTACATATTGCATCGATCAGGCGGTGAATGTTTTGCTAGTAGGCAATTAATTCATGAATTAATGTCCCACAAAAAGAATGGCTTATATAAAAATGTCGAAATATCTTGTCACAGAAAATCATAGAGTGTGCTTTTCCGTATTCGAACTAGAAGCTGCCTCTGTTCCAGCTAAGCGGATCCAATCATGATAGTTTTATCACTTATCAGACATAAATTAGTCAAAATAGATGCAAAAAATATTCTGCGCTGATAGATGAAACAGTGGTCTAGTCACATGACTACTGAGTTTTTTTATAGAGCATCTATTACCTAAAAGGTTTTTGGATGGATTAGATGAATGGTCCTTGTGAGGAAAATATTAGTCAAATCTAAGCATCACATGTTGAGCCACTATAGACTATAGTGGACTTAAATAATTAAATATTAACCTATGTTAATTAATTTAATCACTGTTAAGTTTTAAAGGCTGGAAATATGTGAAAATAGCATCAGGATCAAACATGTTACTTTGGCGCCTAACAGTTACTGTTGATATTTGTATATGTCAAAGGCCTATGGTAGATAAACAAATAATAATAATATATGGTAAGTAGTACATATATTATTGACAGGTTTAAGGTACAATTTAATGAGAATCTTAAAACATTGGCAGATCTTTCTGTTATGCATGGTTAGATAGAAACATAACCAAAATTTAGAGTAGTAAATTACAATTTCAAATATTTGCTAAATCAGTTTTTTTTATTTTTGTTAAAGAATTCCAAAAGGCGTTTGAAGTAGTTTTCTATTTTAGATGGTCATCTTCATTATTTTAAGATATTTCCATAATTCCCTTTCTAGTTTGGCCCAAAAAAAATTGAAAGAAAAGAAAAGAAAAAGGAAACAGTATTCATTCAACTTTTTTTGGAACTTATGCTTAATACGCAAGTCTTTGATGGATGCATCTAAGTTAACTAATTGACCTATCACTTATGTTTATGTTATAGTATTAGCCCTCTGTACATGTAAAAAAATAATATAATGTTGCAGTTAATAACAAAATGCTCTCATGTGCAGCCTAAGAAAGAATTTTACACCAGGTTGGACATTTAAGCCCAGTAAATGTAACTAGCAAGTTCTCTCAGTCACATGTTCTCACTTGCATACATGTGCTTTCACATTTGTTCTCATCACTGACACATTGTATTTTCCATGCACTCCATTTTACAAATAATATACATGCAAGTGGCCTACAAATGAAGACTAGCTGAACTATATAAGTGCAATCAATGTTGCATCAATTAACTGCCACTAAATCTTTGCATCTTTCTCCAACAAAAGATTTCACCATGAAAGCCTTGCATTGTTTTCTCTCAATCCTGTCTGCTTTGTTACTTCTTCATCACTGTCTGAGTATCACCTTAGCTGCCTCATTGGATAGAGAAATAACACGAGACAAGTTTCAACCGAGAAGGATGTTACAAGCCATAGATACAAGTACCATTGACACGAAAAACTTTCATGATGTAGCAGACAAGAAGTCTCAGATAGAGGCAAATGCTAGAGTCAGAAGGATGCCAAATAGCAAGGCTAATCCTGCACACAATTATTGAGCTCGCTCTTAGCTTAGAATTGAAGAGAATATTATGTGCTCTCTTCTAATGTTTTGTAGTTCGTTAGTTATACTTCTTCTTGCGTCCTTATTTATTTATTTATTTTTCTAGTTTCTTTGATGGTCGTAGCAAGCAAGAAGGATGCTCTCCTTGTAATTACCAGACAAAACAGGAACTGTCTTTGTAGCCTATAATGCAGGGTAGAAAATGTTCATACGAGCTTATAATTTTTGTACAGAGTTGTCAAAGGCCTATGGTAGATAAACAAATAATAATAATATATGGTAAGTAGTACATATATTATTGACAGGTTTAAGGTACAATTTAATGAGAATCTTAAAACATTGACAGATCTTTCTGTTATGCATGGTTAGATAGAAACATAACCAAAATTTAGAGTAGTAAATTACAATTTCAAATATTTGCTAAATCAGTTTTTTTTATTTTTGTTAAAGAATTCCAAAAGGCGTTTGAAGTAGTTTTCTATTTTAGATGGTCATCTTCATTATTTTAAGATATTTCCATAATTCCCTTTCTAGTTTGGCCCAAAAAAATTGAAAGAAAAGAAAAGAAAAAGGAAACAGTATTCATTCAACTTTTTTTGGAACTTATGCTTAATACGCAAGTCTTTGATGGATGCATCTAAGTTAACTAATTGACCTATCACTTATGTTTATGTTATAGTATTAGCCCTCTGTACATGTAAAAAAATAATATAATGTTGCAGTTAATAACAAAATGCTCTCATGTGCAGCCTAAGAAAGAATTTTACACCAGGTTGGACATTTAAGCCCAGTAAATGTAACTAGCAAGTTCTCTCAGTCACATGTTCTCACTTGCATACATGTGCTTTCACATTTGTTCTCATCACTGACACATTGTATTTTCCATGCACTCCATTTTACAAATAATATACATGCAAGTGGCCTACAAATGAAGACTAGCTGAACTATATAAGTGCAATCAATGTTGCATCAATTAACTGCCACTAAATCTTTGCATCTTTCTCCAACAAAAGATTTCACCATGAAAGCCTTGCATTGTTTTCTCTCAATCCTGTCTGCTTTGTTACTTCTTCATCACTGTCTGAGTATCACCTTAGCTGCCTCATTGGATAGAGAAATAACACGAGACAAGTTTCAACCGAGAAGGATGTTACAAGCCATAGATACAAGTACCATTGACACGAAAAACTTTCATGATGTAGCAGACAAGAAGTCTCAGATAGAGGCAAATGCTAGAGTCAGAAGGATGCCAAATAGCAAGGCTAATCCTGCACACAATTATTGAGCTCGCTCTTAGCTTAGAATTGAAGAGAATATTATGTGCTCTCTTCTAATGTTTTGTAGTTCGTTAGTTATACTTCTTCTTGCGTCCTTATTTATTTATTTATTTTTCTAGTTTCTTTGATGGTCGTAGCAAGCAAGAAGGATGCTCTCCTTGTAATTACCAGACAAAACAGGAACTGTCTTTGTAGCCTATAATACCCTAGTTACAAATCACGAGATTGGTTTTCACAACAAAAACTACGGGTCTTTCTTTGACTTCTAAAAGCACGTATCTTCTTGTCACGTTAATTAATAAATCCTGATCGTTGATACATGTATACCATGCATCTATTAATAAAAGAAAATACAATTCTATTTTACTAGAATAGTACGAGAACTTCGAAATTATACTTTCTTCCCATTATTATGAGTACAGATCAGATGGGTTTATTTTAAATCAAACAAAGCAATTATTGAGATATATTAGTGGAATTTTTATTTAAACCAAAAATAAAGAAATTTGATTAAATAAATAAGATATACACATTTCTAGTGAAAACAAACAAGTAATGTCCGTGTGAATTACACGAAATTGATTATGAACACTTTAACATTATTCAAGTGAATTACACGATATGCCGATACAAGAAAAAAAAATCAAGTCGATATTAATTAAGAGCAGGCTAATTAATATCCATGTATTGCAACAATAATAAAATAATGTTTGAATTGAATAAATGTTTCTTATCTGAAACTATTTTAAAATCAGCTAAAGCAATATTGAATTGCAAATGTACATCTTTTTGTTTTTGTCTATTGCTACTTAATTACAAATTAGAATAAAAAAAGTCTATATATACCAATCGATAGATTGGCTTTTTTTATCTTTAATTTTTTAATATACATATTTCAGGTGTTTAAAAAATGCGCGCCGTTTCCATGTCATAATATTTACAAAAAACAAAGAAGTGGTTTGGATTTTAACCAGTCAATAATTGATTGAAACAAAGCTCAAAAACTACATGCGGTTCCAATGGCAAATTGGCAGCGATCAGCGATGTACTAACTGAAAGAAGTATAGTTTAGTCTCCAGACGTATATTCATTTTGCAATATTTGTAGACCAATTAGTCCATCTTCATGCTAGCTTAATCAGAATCAATTGTCATATGCATGTCTGAATTGATATGGCCGACATAAAAGGCTCCAATAGGTTTATCTCATGCATGTAAAAGGTAAATTAGTATTGTTTTCTGTTTAATAAAATTTGAAATGCTTTTAGTAGAGGTTACTTTCCTATTAAAATGGAAATATTTTTTTATTTTACACAACAAAAGATTATCTTCAAATATTACATTTTTTTTAATAAAAATTAAAGAAAATAAGATATATATATTTATAACTAACTATATATATAGTATATACGTAAAAATTGCAAAAAAAAAATATTTTAATTTTAGTTTAATTAAATCAATGAAGATATTTGAAATCTAATGTTAGTACGGTCCTCGTTCTTCTTTCCTTTTGCACATTTGCAAAATATTATATAAAAGAAAAACGCAGCAACCTTCTACGTGGACTCATCCTCACTTTGCATGTGCAAGCCCGTGTGTTGTGGTTCTTTCTGGGCAAATTGGCAAGATCATGGTATTTTCCTACGAATTGTTTTAACTTTTAAAACTAAACAGAAAAACAAAACCACATGAACAAAGGTTTTCTGTGGCGGGAATGAACTCGAAAAAAATAAGTGTGGCATGTTACCGTACGACTAATCAAATCTCTAATATTTCAGTTAATCCATCAGGAACTTAAACATAAAATAATGCCATTATATATGGTAGTGGGAGATACTTCCTGTTGTTTTCTCAAAATTTCATCAAATTTTATATTAATGTTAGAGACGAATGTTCATATTTCATCTCTGTGTTTACGAGCATAATTAATGGTAAATGTTTAAGTTCCTAACTATATTTTTTTTTTTGCAAACTATCTATTTAAAACAAATCGGTTCATATTATATCTTCAATTTATCAGTAGGAAAACTGATACTGTATTTGAAACCATAAATTCACTATGCATACATGGAAAAAAACTCCATCTAAACAATCATATTGCAAATTACGGTCTAATTAAACAACATACATATACTGTTATCAGACAACTATAGCATTGAGTATGAACTCAATTTTTTATTTATAGATAATTTATTTCGGAATCATAGCCAATATAATAGTTGTCTGTAAATTAAAATTTGATAAAAGTCATTTTTTGCATCTAAATGATTGTCTTTAGTACAATCAAGCTTTTGATTTTTTTTTATTATATCAATATTTTAAAGTATTATTTTTGGCTTTATTGAGATCTTGAATATATTTTTATTGGATTAAGTTCCAAAACTATTAAATTTGGTTCAATAAAATCATCTATTTATTTTTTTTCTAACAAACAGTGCAGGAAGAAACATGTGATCGTCTTATTTTCTATTTGTTATTAGTTTTTTTTTTATTGTAGGTCATCTTTATATTACATTTAAATTCGACATCTATTTGTTTTAAAATGTCGGTGTTCACTTACTGATTTTGGTCGGGGTTTGAATCCACGACCTTAGCTGTAGTAACAATGTCACTGATCATTTGTAGTTCAATACTTGACACTGTGTTCCTATTTGTTATTAATTTATTCGGTTGTTAATTTTTATTGTTAGCGGTTGATTCAGTTGTTGATTTTTACTATTAATAGATGATTCAGTTGTTAATTTTTACTGCTACTAAGTTGATTCAATTGTTAAGTTTTACTGATATGACATTCAATCATTGATGAATTGACATTAACCAAACAAATTATTCCTTATTTCTTTTGGCCATGTCCCTCGTTTTGTCTTTGAATCCGAAATTGAATCTGCTGCTCGCAGTTGGGCAATAAATTTCTGCCAACAATTAAATTGGGTCAATTATTATTCAGCAAATATTAACTCTAAATTTAGATGTTGGACCAATCTGTAAAATATATTAAATTAATTTGTAAAATGCATAACATAAAAGAAATGTAAGTGAGCTGACTCTCCTCAATGTGGACAGCGGATTCGGTTCTCTTAATCTCTCTCCTCACATCTTCTCTATAAAAGTTCAGGGATTCTTTTTAACTAAATGTTGAGAAACTTTATTATAAAAAGGTCCAAAAAATAATTGAACAAAAAAAAATTAATCCGATTAAACTAAAACATTCGAAGTACAAGAGGGACTTTTCCCCTTATACCTATTGCAAGAGGAATTATTGTTTTCTTTTAAATCTTACATAATTTCGACATCACCAGAACACCTTTTTGTCATATAAATTCCATCTTATATTGTAAGCTGTCATGGGTAAAAATACAAAAATGCATTATCACGACATAATTATTAAATGTTTGTGATAATACTTAGATTATGCAAACATTGTTTATTGCCTATTAACACTAATTAGCTAAAATTTTGCGCTTTATGTACATATTGCATCGATCAGGCGGTGAATGTTTTGCTAGTAGGCAATTAATTCATGAATTAATGTCCCACAAAAAGAATGGCTTATATAAAAATGTCGAAATATCTTGTCACAGAAAATCATAGAGTGTGCTTTTCCGTATTCGAACTAGAAGCTGCCTCTGTTCCAGCTAAGCGGATCCAATCATGATAGTTTTATCACTTATCAGACATAAATTAGTCAAAATAGATGCAAAAAATATTCTGCGCTGATAGATGAAACAGTGGTCTAGTCACATGACTACTGAGTTTTTTTATAGAGCATCTATTACCTAAAAGGTTTTTGGATGGATTAGATGAATGGTCCTTGTGAGGAAAATATTAGTCAAATCTAAGCATCACATGTTGAGCCACTATAGACTATAGTGGACTTAAATAATTAAATATTAACCTATGTTAATTAATTTAATCACTGTTAAGTTTTAAAGGCTGGAAATATGTGAAAATAGCATCAGGATCAAACATGTTACTTTGGCGCCTAACAGTTACTGTTGATATTTGTATATGTCAAAGGCCTATGGTAGATAAACAAATAATAATAATATATGGTAAGTAGTACATATATTATTGACAGGTTTAAGGTACAATTTAATGAGAATCTTAAAACATTGGCAGATCTTTCTGTTATGCATGGTTAGATAGAAACATAACCAAAATTTAGAGTAGTAAATTACAATTTCAAATATTTGCTAAATCAGTTTTTTTATTTTTGTTAAAGAATTCCAAAAGGCGTTTGAAGTAGTTTTCTATTTTAGATGGTCATCTTCATTATTTTAAGATATTTCCATAATTCCCTTTCTAGTTTGGCCCAAAAAAATTGAAAGAAAAGAAAAGAAAAAGGAAACAGTATTCATTCAACTTTTTTGGAACTTATGCTTAATACGCAAGTCTTTGATGGATGCATCTAAGTTAACTAATTGACCTATCACTTATGTTTATGTTATAGTATTAGCCCTCTGTACATGTAAAAAAATAATATAATGTTGCAGTTAATAACAAAATGCTCTCATGTGCAGCCTAAGAAAGAATTTTACACCAGGTTGGACATTTAAGCCCAGTAAATGTAACTAGCAAGTTCTCTCAGTCACATGTTCTCACTTGCATACATGTGCTTTCACATTTGTTCTCATCACTGACACATTGTATTTTCCATGCACTCCATTTTACAAATAATATACATGCAAGTGGCCTACAAATGAAGACTAGCTGAACTATATAAGTGCAATCAATGTTGCATCAATTAACTGCCACTAAATCTTTGCATCTTTCTCCAACAAAAGATTTCACCATGAAAGCCTTGCATTGTTTTCTCTCAATCCTGTCTGCTTTGTTACTTCTTCATCACTGTCTGAGTATCACCTTAGCTGCCTCATTGGATAGAGAAATAACACGAGACAAGTTTCAACCGAGAAGGATGTTACAAGCCATAGATACAAGTACCATTGACACGAAAAACTTTCATGATGTAGCAGACAAGAAGTCTCAGATAGAGGCAAATGCTAGAGTCAGAAGGATGCCAAATAGCAAGGCTAATCCTGCACACAATTATTGAGCTCGCTCTTAGCTTAGAATTGAAGAGAATATTATGTGCTCTCTTCTAATGTTTTGTAGTTCGTTAGTTATACTTCTTCTTGCGTCCTTATTTATTTATTTATTTTTCTAGTTTCTTTGATGGTCGTAGCAAGCAAGAAGGATGCTCTCCTTGTAATTACCAGACAAAACAGGAACTGTCTTTGTAGCCTATAATGCAGGGTAGAAAATGTTCATACGAGCTTTAATAGTTTCCTCGTAGTTTTCTTTGTGCCAATTCAAGCAGCACTTTTTAATCCGATTGTACTTCCTTAAGCCAAGCTCCCATATACTGAATTTTATGCTTGGAAAAAACAGATTTAGTGTAGCATTTACATGACACAAGTGGAGGAATATATGAATCCGATGGGTTAAATTTGCCATTGTGTCGGATATCGAAATTGATTGCCACCACATTATAATCTATTTTGATTTTTCACAATACTGTTATGTGCATGATTACTACTGTGTGGAGATGAGGTGTAGTATAGATAATCCAAATGCGACTTGCGCAGCATGTGCAATTTGATTCATCTGGTTTTTAATTATATGTATAACCAAACCACGTCCAGAAGCAGGAGTAAATAAAAAACAGACCACCGCAATGATCATTTCCCTATTTATTATCCTAAAGTTAGAATATGTACTGATACAGACAGCGCTGAACCTAGTTTAAAAGTATAATACAAGGTAAATAATAACAGTATCTGTGCTTACGCCGAACAAACTCAAGTACCTCTAGCTTAACTCTGTTCCAGTTGAAGAAGCACATATAGAACATCTATTACACCTACAAATTAAACTCCACGCAATAAATTAAGAGGAAGCAGCAGCATAATATACACATTTTAATCCGACTGGGATCATTTAATCTGTCCCTCCCACAACAGAACCAATATAAATTACTGTTGCCTTTGCGCAGACGGGGCAAGTTGCAACGGGTTAAAGAAACCTGGTGGTGAGAAGAACCCTGTAGGCGCCCCATGCTGCTGCTGACCTGGCGGCTGGAGCGGCAGGGTAGATGGTACAGGTGCATGCAACTGCTGCAATGGTGGGGGTGGTGGGAACTGACCTCCAGGAAATCCAAATGGTGGTCCAAACTGCTGCATCTGTGCAGACCCCCCAGGCGGTGGTACAGGTGGGAGAGGTGGCTGGAAAGACAAGGCTGGTGCTTGACTGAATGGAGGCTCAAGCCGGGGCCTTTTATCAGGTGAGAATCCAGGAGGCCCGTTAGCGACTCCATTATGGGCATGTTCAGCAGCGAAAGAGGAGAGAACCGAGGAGAAGAGCTGAGCCGATGATGAGCTGGCTGCCAACTTGGCAGCCACAGCAGCAGCAGCTTTCTTGTAATCTGCTGTATCCACATTGTCTGGTGGGGTCGGAGTAGCAGTTGCAGTGGGCTCACAGCCATTGGTCGAGGGAGAAGGGGAGAGTTTATGTTTCAGTAGGGGGGCCTGGGAAGTCTGATCAATTTTGGATCGAGCAACCTGCAGAATTGTAGAAATCCTTTTGCTAAGATATCCAATTTTATTTCCTCAAAAAAATAAGATATACAATTTTACTATGATACTTAAATAAGTCGAAAGAAATAAGAAGACGGGGAAAATAATTTTGATCTCATATTACAACAAGAACAACAAAGCCTTTAATCCCAAATAAATTAGGATAGGCTAGAAATGAAACCCAATCCGAAATCATAAAGATCAGAGAACTCAAAAATCAAAAATAGAAGGATGCTGTTGGTGGTGGTGGTGGTGGTGTTGGTGTTGGTGGTGGTCAGAGATCTCATACATTAGTTTAACAAAAAGCTATCAAACTACACCAAATAAGACTACACTGCCTAAAGTGAATTATCAATTTTTTGTTTTCCTGTCTCCTTAGGTTTTGTATAAGAATGCTACTCAAGCGAGTACTAAGCATCAAACCAAAGAACAATGGTTTAACACCATTTAGGTCATATCAGGTACAACTAAGTACCATATTCAGCATAACTATGTACCAATAAAGGAATTCATCTTTCAGAACTTGTAAAATTTGGGTGTGATTGTAAAGAATTTGCTAAAGAAGAGTGCTAACTATCATCCAGGACATTTCCACCAATACAGGATTAATCTTTTTCAACTTCAAAATATCGTGCAGGGTTCGGTCTTCAGATGTACATGATTATCTTCTTTACAGAGCGAAAGAGGGGTTAAGCCAATACAGCGCAAAATTTCTGGGGCAACCTTGCTAAAAGAAACCCACAGTTTTTATCATTTGCAAACAACTCTCAGCATAATTGAGAAAATTTGCATGTCCTGTATGTCAGGTCTTTACTATGTAGCAGCATAAGTACTAAAACACATCAGGCTTGAACAGAATGGAATCTATAACAATAAAGAACCAAATTGAAAAAACCTAATGAGTTTGGGACCACAATATGAAACCTCTAAAAAAGATAAAGAATTGTCTGAATTTGTTAATAGCCATCAAAAAGAAGAAATTCAAATGAAAAACTTATCCATCATTTAGAATCCCAAACAGGCTTGATGTGGATGGTGTCTTGGATTTCTTTGGAAGAAAATGGGAGAACAGATTGAAACTGATGAAATCAAAAATTAGAACCACACCAGACCAAATGGGTTGTTGTAATGCTAAATAGGTTGATCAGACCTACCTGTCAGCTAGTCAACTGTATTGGAAAAAGTTGCTAGCCCCTAAAGGAAAGTTCAAATCAAACTAAATCTAAAATTCATGCATTGTAATGCATCAACAGTAATTTCAGACATGAAAATTCTCAGTGTTTGCCTATAATGTTAGATTTCGTACATAACTTCAATCACGGTGCTAACCAAATAGTGAGGCTAAATCTATTGCCAAGAGATCCTTTCTCACTATGATAAATACCATGTTGCAAGAAGGTAGAATAATGATACCAGATCAAATAAAGCAAGGATTTCAAATGAAGTTTTCTTACTTGGATTTGAGCATGAGCCAGCTCAGATTTTGATTCCTGCACATTTATAACAAATAATGTCAAGCCTCAACATTACATAATCAAGATTTATTTCCATCATTGCAATTTGTTTGAAATATGGATTTTATAAACTACACCAGACATATTAATGAATCCACATTGTAGATCAACAAATCCAAGTAACACACAACATTGCAATAGCACATGGCTGTTAAAAACATAATGAGTTATCGCTAGACCTTACCAGAACAAAACGCCAACCTGCTGCACCAGACTTCCAACCAAGTCTGACTCAAAAAATATCAATACTTGCTTCAAAATGAGGCCACAAGCCAAAAATGATCGAATTCCAACCCAAAAAAGATACCAATATATGACCACCCAAATTACCCAAGACCTACAATGGACCAACCCAGACGAAAGGCAACCCATACAATGAACAAACCGAGAACAATAGTTACTAATCCCGAACCAACTAACCGCCACCTACAGTTTCAATTTACTTTCAATACGGAGAAGTGTAACTACAAAAGAGTTTAATCAAAGGTTGTCATCTTATCTTACTATATTAAAAAGGAGCTAATGACTGGAGAGAACTGTAATGGTAAAACATTTTCTTTACTGGAGACGATCAATTCGAAAGAACACTTCATATAACTCCTCCCCAGTTCATTCCCCCCTTCCTTTCCTCTCAAAGTCAGAACCATCTCCATAACCTCCACCCTTCCCTCTCTATCCCTCTGAAAACCCCAGTCGGGCTCTCTCTCTCTCTATCCTCTGTTTTCTCCCCAATCGGAACCCTCTCCCTCTCTTCGTCGATCAGAACCCTCTACACTCCTCTAATCGGAAGCCTTTTCCCTAATCTTGGTCGAGCATGGCGCAGACACCATCCGGTGACCAGAGATCGATTGAAAGCGTGACACACTCCCTTGGAGGGATGAAGGGACAGCGAGATGAGGATGGTTGGGGCGACAGGATGAGTCGGCAGCGTCCAATGTTGTGCAGCCAGACGAACGATGCGAAGGACCGCGGTTGGAAAGAAAAACCCTAGACTACCACCATCTCACCTGTCTCTAGCGCTCACCATGGCATGCTCATCCACTCTATTGCCGGGTGGCGCTGCTCTATTCTACTGGTAAGCATGATATTCAAGTTCTTAGAATTGTTGAAGTGATAGATTTCAAGATTAGATTATCTGTATAAAAAGCTATTGTGATTCTTCTGTGAATGGCTATGAAATAAGTTGATCATTGATACAGTTCATCTTTTTGTTGTTTACTAATTTTACTGATGCATAGTTATTTAAGATTTTTGTGCATAATTGAGCAACCAAAATATAATAAATAAAGTAAAATAAAATGAATAGAATTGAATGATACACCAGTTCATTTACACCAGTCTAATTAGAACTGATAAATACGGTTATGATGGTTTACATTAACCAAAAGTTTTTACAAAAACAGGCTCTTCGGATTGGGTGATCATTTGAGGTCAAATCAAATTATAACATACCGTCCATCAAATTTAGTACATGAAACATTTCTCAATTCATTGTTAACTACCTTCAAACTCCTTTGTTTTCACTGTGCATTGTTAAAACTACAAAATATCAGGAACTAGATGGAATTGGGCAGAACTGCACTTGGACATTTATTTTTTAATATCTAGGAAAGTGGTAGGAAATTGCCATCAAAATGGGAAGATGCTGAGAAGTGGATTCTTAGCCCAGTTTCTGGTGATGGTACCAGACGATAGTCTTCCCCGCCATCTCATAACAGGAGGCCCAAGTACAAGAGTGCACATCTTGGCCCCACAAATGGCTACACAGCTTCTCCAATTGCACAAGGGGAAGGTTTTGTTGTGATTTCATCTTTTCACTTGGCCATTGGTATCCTGATACCCGCGAGTTCACCTTTTCTGGTTGGTCATTGGCGTCCTAATACCCAACTCATGAGCATCAGGTCTATGATGGCAATTTGACAAGTGGCAATACTGGCAATCTTTGTTCAACTAAGGAGCCATTTGTTTTACATTCAGTAAGTGTGAGTGGCTGGATGGATACACTAATGAAGGCTAATGTAGCCTTACTGCCGTCTCGTGAAACTAAACCAGGTTCTCATCTGATGTCAGTTTATTTAATATTCCTAGAGAAATTGTTGTTTTTATTTTTGCTAAAATGCACTATTGTTAATAAACAAGAGTATTTTTCCTTGGACTATTTCATGCACCAGAATCTTTTTGCACTGAAACTATACCATCATTTTTTTTTATTTGTAAGATGTTAGGATTGAAAATCTAAGAAATGTGACAAACAGAAACGGAAGGAAAAATTTGAGGCAATAAGGTCTAAATTATCAAAACTCACAACACTGAATGGAAATATGCCCTTTATATTGAAATATTTATGCTCATGTCAGTTAAGACTATTTTGTGGGTACCAGACAGTACAGGTGCTTTCTATTTCTCTGTTAAAAATTATTTTGTAGGTACCAGACAGTACAGGTGCTTTCTATTTCTCATGTCAGTTAAGACTATTTATGCTCATGTCTGTTATTTTTTTCTGCAAATTCTGATAAAAATTATGTGCATTTTCATTTTGCAAAAATCTGTACTCTTTTGAAAATTCATCATGGGTTTGGTTAATTCTTCTTGGCATTTCAATCTGATACAGAGGAGAAGTTCAAATAACAAGAGAAGCAATGCAAAGAATAATTGTTGAAATTTTGACAAGGATGTTGCAGCAACCTAAATGAGCCCTGAAGGAAGTACCACATCTTCTCCCAAGGAGCTTTCATTTTCATGCTAGGTAATAGCAGTTCAGCCAAGTTGGAGGTGAAGGATGGGGAGATGGACAACATGTAACAATAACTCGATGGTCAAAGATGAATGTTATTAGGAGCTTTGACAAACGATCAACTGGTGTTTGTGAAGAGCGAGAAAAAGCAAGATGCACAAAGTATGTACATTTTTCTTATTAAAATATTTGTATTATCAAATGATGAACTTGTCAGTTGTATCAAAACAGTAGTAATAACATAATTAAAGGATTTTGCGGATGCAATAGCAATACCTATCAAGTTATGTGAGTTCTCAGCAAATTTTTGATATGAAGTTCAGTTGAATCATTGTTAATTGTCTAAAATTGAAATAGATATAATTTACCTTTGATTCGAGTTCAAGAATTTTGGATCTAAAATTCTCAATTATGCTTTCTTTTTCGAGTAGCAACATAATCAAGTTTATTTTTTATTTCAAAATAAGAATGATGCCTACTCAATTATAGAGAAATATATTGAAATAGAGCCTTTGTAGCAAATTCGCTTCGCACCTGGGGGTGCGGGCTCTACGTAAAAATGGATGAGATTACATCCATGGAGATATCTTAAAGATGGCAGTATTGTTCATTTAGAAATGAATGAACTGAATAGAATATCATAGAGTTACTTATTGTCTGAGATGGATGGATCTAATTAAAGATCATATTGTTATTTATTGATGGGATTTTTCATATTTAGCAGTAACTGATAGACCTTTGATATGCTCTTTTAACAGAATATGCATGATAATGTATTGACAGAGCCTGGATTTTTTTATTTATTTATCATGTTTCCTTTTTGTGGTTAAAAAATTCATGAGTTTTAACAAAAACTAATAAATCAATAATTTTTTGAGCATAAATGTTGCTTGTAATTGAAAAATTATTATAAATATAAGGATCCGCGCATAAGAGCGGTATATTCGCTAGTATTTGAAAATGGATCTGATATTATTCCCAGTTGCAAAATAAGATGCATAGGCAAATATGAAGTGTCAGCACACTCTATTTTACTAGAACAAAATAAAGGCGCGCTATACCTGTTCTTTAATTGCTTCTCTTAGCTGATTGATCAGAGAAATCCTCAGAGATTCAATGCCTTCAAGCTGTTCGATATTCTTTTTCAGAGAAACTTCAGTCTCTTGAAAGTCAGATATCAATGAAGATACTTGTTGCTGATTACCTATTTATAAAAAAAAACACAGAATAAGAAATTCATCAAAAAAGAAGTGATATTCATTATTTAGAAATTTGGATCGCATATTTAACATGATCATTTTGTGTCAGGAACTAGTAAAATCATGTTTAACATGCAAAAACATGAAGCAAGAGCTAAATCAAGTAATTGTGACTACTATTCTTGTATATCTTTTATTTTTTTTATGGCTACTATTATTATTCATGTTATAGATAGACAATTTAGTAGTTAACAAAATTATTCCTCGGATCAATGTTAGTAAAATCTATGCATATAGGGTAGATTTGAAATATGAATAATATATTTTTATAGAGGTGCAGCCAGTTCTTCAAGGTTCCAAAGCAGAGTGTCCGGGCAACAGCAGAAAGGAAGCGGAAATTGTGGTGGAATCTGAATTTGCCTTGGGAGAAGTGTTGAAATTAGTTTTAGATGCAACATGGATATTGGGACACGCATTCTTTCACCAAGAGGAATTGAGGCAGGGAGACTCATTATCTCCACTTCTCATCATCCAGGTGGCGCACACCCACCTTTCAGACCCTTTGCATGAGCATCTGAGACAATGTTAACTCAACCCCAACAATGATTCTTGCCACCTACCAATTTGCAGATGACAAGAAAATCATAACCAATGTATATGCTGTCTCATGCACTTCATTCAGGTCATTCACTTACCATTGAACTACATGCAGGCTTTTATGTTATTGACTCATTAAGCACACCGAGTGGGCCAACATGCACTTTCTTTTGGATGGGTAAGAACACAGGCCAACAGCCACACAAAAAGGTTTGTGTACCAAAGGAAAACAGGGCATAGGGGTCCTAGACATTAGGAATCAAAACTTGGCATCACTCATCTACCCTAACCCGGCATGTCTAATGGCAGAAAATTTGTGTCATCAAATTACAACCACCACTACAATCCTCTTCCAGCATACTGCCGAGAAACACCTACCGAGCCTTAAGGACTTGATCTCCCTATCATAATTAATTTCTGCTTCAATAACATTGGGAAACAACCCTTCTCTAATATGGAGATGGGTCTGCAACAAGCAACTTCTCCACTAGATCTGCCTACTTATTCCTATCTATCCCAGGAATTAAGGACGTGCATGCACCAATTCTGTGAAGAGCCAAAAGCTCCCCTAAAAATTAAGGTGCACATGTGGGTTTCACTCAGAAATAAGTTGCTCACCGCAGATAAATTAGCTAATAAATAAATAAAATAACCAGCCCATGGATGTTATATTTTATGTGCATTCAAGATACTTCAAACTCCCTCCCACCTCTTCCTGACTTGTGTGCTATGCCAGGCAAGTATCCCTCAATCAATCAATCTGATCAATCTCCAGTTCTTCACAGTGACATAGCTACCTTTAGTATGTAAAACAAAAGACTTCCTTCAACACTCTGAAAAACATGGGATGCAGTTTGCATGGTGATTTGTTAACAGATCTGGAAAGAACAAAATCAGGGATCTCCTCGAATCTCTCTAGAACACCATAGTTTGCAGCATCAGAGATAACACACGAGGTGGCACATTGGCTAACCTACTGCTGAAATTGTGGATTACAGGTAATATGTAATACTGAAAACCTAAAACAGTGATAGTGTTTAGGTTTTCTTTCTGTTCTGGATTTTTGCAACCAGTCACGTCAAGGAGATTGATCAGTTGAGAACGGCTATTTTGACAATAGGATTTTCAAATAAATTTGGCAAAAAATCTAAAAAAGTTAAAAATTAAAAAATGTTTATTGGTAGTTTTGAAATTTCAAGTACCTTTTGTTATTTAGTACTTCATCAAAGATCCAAGTTATTGCAAATTGCATAAAATTTTGGTGGACTTTAATGGGCTAGTTAAATGAATAAGGGTTTTCGCACTTGACTCGACGAATGCGAGGGGCAAGGAAGCTAGTCAAGGAAAGTAAGATTCGTTTATGTAGTTGGAATGTAGGGTCCTTAACAGGTAAGCTAGAGAGTTATTTGATACTGCGATTAGGAGACGCGTGAATATCTTATGTGTTCAAGAAGACTAAATGGACCGGTCGAAGGTTAAGGAGGTGGAGAATACGGGCTTAAAATTGTGTTACACAGGAAAAGAACGAAGTAGAAATGGTGTATGCATCTTAATTGATAAGAGTCTCAAGAATGGAGTTGTCGCAGTTAGGAGACAAGGGGACAGGATCATCATGATAAAATTGGTTTTTTGAGATTTGGTCTTGAACGTCATCAGTGCGTATGCCCTATAAGTAGGTTTGAGCGATGATGTCAAGAGACGATTCAGGGAAGACTTAGAGGACATGGTTAGAGGAGTGTCTAACAGTGAAAAACTCTTCATTGGAGGAGATTTTAATGATCATGGTGGCACAGCTAAAGGTGGGTTTGAGATGGTACATGGGGGTTTTGGATATGACGAACAGAATCCAGAGGGAGAAAAAATCTTGAACTTCGCTATAACCTACGACCTCATTGTAGCGAACACCTTCTTTAGAAAGAAAAAATCCCATTTAATTACTTTCAACAGTGGCCAGCACTCGAGCGAGATAGATTTTGTCCTGACTAAAAGGGAGGAGAGACCAAACTGAATAGATTGTAAGGTTATACCTGGCGAATGTATCATTACACAACACAAACTTTTGGTGATTGATTTTCGTTTTCAGGTATGCATCCGTCGAGATAGAGGCGTGAAAATCACCAGAACGAAGTGGTGGAAGCTCGAAAGGGACGTTTCTCACGTGTTTAAGAATAGAGTTATTGCAAAAGGGCCGTGGAACGAAGATGAGGATGCGGACAATATGTGGAAGGAGATGATGACTCACATTTAGAAGGTGGCTATAGAGGTGTTTGGAGTAACCAGAGGAAATAAACGTGAACCTAAAGACACTTGGTGGTGGAATGATGATGTACAAAAGACGATCTGAGAAAAAAAGAATGCTACAAACGTTTACATCACAACAGAAGTGATGAAAACATTCAGAAGTACAAAGAAGTCAGAAGAAACGCAAAGAAAGTGTGAGCGAAGCAAGGGGTCGGGCATATGCGGAGCTGTATCGAAAATTAGATACGAAAGAGGGCGAAAATGATGTCTACAAGATAGCTAAACTTCGAGAAAGGAAGACAAGAGACTTCAACCAAGTTAAATGTATTAAGGATGAGGTTGATATGCTTTTGGTGAAGGATGATGAGATTAAGAATAGATTGAGAGAATACTTCGTTATTCGACGAGAGTGAGAAAACCGCGATCGAGTTGGACGACTCAGTTGACACCAACAGGCGATTTGTTCGGAGAATTCAAGAGTATAAGGTGAAAAAATCTTTAAAAAAGATGAAAACAGGTAAGGCGTTAGGACCTGATGACATCCCGATTGAGGTATGGAGATGTCTTGGAGATATAGCAATAGTGTGACTCACTAAGTTATTTAATACCATTTTCCGGTCCAATAAGATGTCTGATGAGTGGAGAAAAATATATTAGTATCAATCTTTAAAAATAAAGGAGTGAGCTGTGGAAAGTGATCGAGCATCGTTTAAGAAAACTGACAACCGTCTCTAAAAATCAGTTTGGTTTTATACCTGAGAGGTCCACCATGGAGGCGATTTTTTTGATAAGACAACTTATGGAGAGACATCGGGAACAGAAAAAAGGACCTACATATGATATTTATTGATTTAGAGAAAGCGTATGATAAAATACCAAGAAATATCATGTGGTGGGCGCTTGAAAAGAAATGAGTCCCAACAAAGTACATTACCTTTATTAAGGATATGTACACAAATGTTGTGACTTGTATCAGAGCATGTGACGGCGAGTTCAATGCATTTCCTATTAAAATAAAATTACATCAAGTGTCAGCACTGAGTCCATATATTTTCACTTTAGTGATGGATGAGATCACAAAGGACATACAACGAGATATTCCTTGGTGTATGCTCTTTGCTAATGATGTGGTGCTGATTGACGAGCGCGGAATTGGAGTCAATCAGAAACTAAAGTTGTGAAGACAAACTTTAGAATCGAAAGGTTTTAGACTTAATAGGACCAAAACCGAATATATGAGGTGTCAGTTCAGCGGGGAAAACTCAGATGATGGAGATGTGAGTTTGGACGGACGAGTAGTACCCATAAATGACATATTTCGATATTTGGGATCGATGTTGCAGAATGACGAAGAGATCGATGAAGATGTTAGTCATTGAATAAGAGCCGGATGGGTGAAATGAAAATAAACATCTAGTATTCTCTGTGACAAGATCTCAAACAAACTAAAAGACAAGTTCTACATGACGACGATTAGACCCGCGATGATATATGACACAAAATATTGAGCTACAAAATGACAACACATCCAGAAGATAAGTGTAGCTGAAATGCGGATGTTGCATTGGATATGTGGCCACACAAGGAAAGATCGAATCAGAAATGATGATATTCGGAACAAACTTGGGGTAGCACCAATTCAAGAGAAGCTAGTCCAACACCGTTTGCGATAGTTTGGTCATATCCAACGAAAGCCTCCTGAAGCACCAGTACGCAGTGGTATTCTAAGTCGTCCTGAAAACACAAGAAGAGGAAGAGGTCGACCGAGACTGACATGGGAGGAAGCAATAAAAAGAGATTTGAAGGAATGGAATATATCCAAAGAGCTTGTTTTGGATAGGAGTGCTTGGAAGATGGCGATTCATGTACCTGAACCATGATTTAGGAGTTAGAATCTAGTAGTAGAGTTATAGACTTCAGGTTCTTAGATTTTTAGGATTTTAGGATTTAAATTTAGGGTTTAGAAATAGGTTTTATAATAGAGGTTTATTGTACTATTAATATTATTATTATTATTATTATTATTATTATTATTATTATTAGCATATTATAAGCATCATTATCATTATTATTATTTTCATATTGTCATCACCATTATCATCATTATTTTTATTTATTTTATTTATTTATATTTATTCATTCATTTATTTATTTTCTCATCATCCTCATTATTATCATTGATATTTGAGATCTTTGATCTTATGTTTTCCAATTGGATTTCATTTCTAGCCTACCCTAATTTATTTGGGATTAAAGACTTTGTTGTTGTTGATTAATGAGTTACAAATGATAATTAAATTGCATGAAATTTAAAATATTGTCAATCTAGGAGTTCAAGAATATATCCATGACATTAACCTATTTTTAAGATTTTTTCAAATTTATATGAAAAAATCCCATTGCCAAGATTTTAAAATAGCTGTTGTCAAGTGATCCCTCCGCCCTCTTATGTAAATAGGTTTCTTTCTTATTTTTCTAGAACTCTATGTAACCCAACAACATTGCATTTTCTCTTTTAGTAAATGGAATTTTTTTATGTAGGTGCATCAACTTATTTCCAAAAGACAATTTCAGATGCAAATTTGAAACCATATTGTGTTTCATCCTAGAATACTTTTATTTTGAAAAAAATAATAATAATTTGTGAACCATACAAGTGGGATCAATATTATCGTTATGACGGCTAATTTTTTAGGATATGTCCATAGTCCACTCTTCAGATTTCCACTCCTTTTCCACCCTTTTATCTGTGAGTGATAATCGTCTAATTGTCAACTAAAACCTCACAATTGTTAACAGCTGTCTATCATATTAAACATGTCATTTGTATGTATTTATGTATATTTTATAACTATAGAATTTTCCAATGCTTAACAAAATTTAATACTTGAATCAAGAACAAGCAAGTTTAAAGGACATAGTATTCCCTGGATAAGGACCAAAACAAATATACACAACTAAAAAATATCTCACATTCTCCTCTATAGCATTGAAGCATCATAAATATAGGACTATTTTTTCATGTTCGTATGTCAACTAATAAATATGTATATATTATACAAAAATAGAAATGGCTGCTGTGTGATGCAGGTAATTTACAAGTATACCATTTTCATAATATGAAACCGAAATATGCAACTGAATGTTAATTCATTAATTAGCTAACATTGAACTGCTGTAACCAACATTAACTGCAATTTACAATCACATTTGCTTGATAACACTTGTCGGAAAAAGAAAATTCAAGTCATCATGAGAGGGACACTCCTCTTTATAATGACTAACACTCATGCTATAGCAAGATGGACCACTCAGTTTTAGGACTGCATACCACCTAACAGTTGGGAAGCATTTTACAGCTGCAAGATGTCATGAGTATTTTTGCAATACAAGGAGAAATAATGATTGTTTTCACACCAATCTTCAAAACTCAAAATTATAAGAATTTTGCTTACCACTGATGGAAGCTTCATTTAGATCTTTCTTGATCTTCTCCAGAATACCAACTGAAGTGCTACAATTGCTTAATGTCATTTCTTCATTCAAGTTTTCGTCAAACAGAGATTGGTAAGATGTTACTATTTTCTCAGGCATACCTCCAACAGCCAATTTCTGATTTAGACCAAAACAAAGAACAAAAGAAATTCATTCACTCTATGACCAAAAAGAAATTTTCTTCAAAGAAAGATATGAAATTTATAACAACCCTTCAAAAGACAACCAAGTTTATTCTTCCACTTCTGAGAGCTGACAATCTCAAAAGTTGTAATAAATAAATCTCATTCTGGATTTGATTTAAGGTGCTTTATATGTCAATATGCCGTGCATATGAGAAACTATTGTGATTTGTATTCAAATGTTCAGCAGCTTGTACTTAACAATCTTAATAAAGCCATGCAATTGACTGACAAGCTTCACACCAGTAGACAAAACATGTACAATTCAATATCCAACCTTCTGAAGGTCTTGGTCCAATTTATCCATCAACTATTTAATAGTAACCAATTCCCTTGTCAACACCCGGAAAAACTCATTTGTCCAGTAACTTCAATATGTCACCAAAATAACCAGCAAAGATTTCTCAGAGACACAAGCTAAAAGAAGACAAACATATTAAGGTAACAACAAGGATGTGGAAACTCACGACTCTCAATGTGGTAGCATCCTTCCGAGCAGTCTTTATAGGGTTTGAATGTGAATTCAAGTTTGAATTTGAACTCTTCCCTCTAATATCCAGTGCAAGGGCAGGGGCGGTGACAGGGGTGGGGACAGAAGCAGGAGCAGTATCGCCAAATATATCATCTTTCAGGGCTCTGCTACGAGAACCAAACACTTTCCTTTCGTCCCATATATCTACCTACTTGTCATCAAGTGAAATATAAATTAGTGTTTAGTAATGCAAGCACACAACAATTTAATAATAATATTCTAGTTGAATGTTCAATCAGAACAAAATCAGAAACAACACTGAACTCCAACAGCATGTTAGGACAAGGTATTCCTATTTCATTTTAATTCACTAGTAAGCAAAATTTATGAATATGTTCTTCCTTCTAACTATGGATATCACCAATCTCATATATAACTTGATGAAATCTGGAAACAAAAAGGAGCAATATTATGACACATCTTACAACAAACATTTATTTGTCTTGTAGCCTGATTCATTTATGAAGACCTGAGTGAAACAAAGTAAAATATATATTCAACACAGAACAGTACCTACTGAATCATTATGGAGCAAAAGAAATATTGGATTTCATGTAAATCAAATGTGCCGACAGATGTGACCAAGACAGAAAAAAAAGATGAGAAAAAACATACCAATCTGGTGACAACTTTCTTGCCACTCTCCTCCCCGTGCTCATAAACGTATCTGAGACATGTGGGGAGAACCTTCCAGAACTCATTGACATACTCACCTCCCTTGCGCTTGCTATTCTGCAAAATGTCATTGGCTAGATACAGAAGGCACACCTTATGGTCCTTGTTTGAGCTGTTAAATTGCTTCTCCCATATCTCCACCACATTCCTAGCCTTCTTTCGGTGGAATATGCACCAATGTGATAATGCTAAATTCAATTTATGTGAAGGATAACTTTATATAATTTATAATTGACAAAGTAATAATTTCTTTCAGCAAAAGCCCACAGAAACACTAGATATGTTTATAATTATTACAGGACAAATACAAAGATTTCCACCAGAGAATCAAGGATTCTTAAATGTCAAAATAACACGCCTTTGAGCTGTGAAAAAGGGGGGGGGATCTTTGGCGAAAAAGCTTCCCAAAATGCCCCTAAATTCAGCCCTGATTTCAATAAGTAACTAGCTAATAATCAGGATTTCCAAAAGATCTAAAAGTTAAAACAAAAAAAGGTAGTAAGATCAAGGACGATATTTAGTATCAGAAAAGAACCTACAGGAGCACTGCAGCAGAAGTTTAACACACAAAATATGAATTACGCAAATAAGCCTGATATAATATTTCAACCGCTTGTGGTTGCATGCGCACTGAATAGAATATTCTATTCTCATTATCTATTCTTTTCTTTTTTTGAGGAAAAAGTGGGCGAACCCGCCAACTCCATTAAAACCAAGAGTCATTACAAACTTGTACAAAAAATATTACATAATAGAAATTTAAATGCTAGCCTTCTCCGCAGAAGCTTTGCCCCAAGATTCTGGCCCCCTACTCTTTAACTAATGGGATCGTGTTTGTTTTTTTTTCTAAATAAAAGAAAAGAAAAGAAACAAAAACACCAACTTACAACTTAAACATCAATCAAACACAAATTTAATCCAATACCAAGGTTAAAATGGAGTGAAAAGACAGTAGCACAGATCAAGAGATTTTACATCAGGGAGAAGATTTTAGTATCAAGTTATCAACGCTACTGCATACATTATAAATGAATGAACACGTGAATCAAAGAGAAGTCAAAAGACCTCATCTCATGATAAGGAATTTCTGTTAAATACAAGAAAATTCAACAGATCTTACAGAACTTACAATTTGTCATTTTGTAAAAATAGTTAATAGCTAACATGAGTACTAGCTAAGTTAAGAAAAGTAACGGAAACTCACTACATTGCCCCTGGTATGATAATCCAAACTTAAATTTAGCCTATCTAAGCATCATACTTTGTAATACTTGTCGCTTCATCGTCTAAGACCTTCACCCTTGTTGATTTTCCTTATAAAATTTATTATACCCTGAACTTAATCAACTATTAACTGATAGAAGATGACACAAACAAATGGTCCAATACAAAGATAATGGAATAACAAACTGACAATAAAGACAAAAAAAAATAAAGACTGTTTCCACTTATAAAGCACATTATGTAAGGGGTGGGAATCCCTTGACAGCTAACAATTTTAACAATCTTGACAACCAACCTCATATAAATTCATAGAAAATCGTAAAAATGGAAGGAAAAAAAACTTTACAGACATGTTCTTGAACTTATGGATTGATTGTGATTAAATTTTCATGCAATTTGAGTGTCATTTTCTATTCCATCAAAGGCTATAAAAAATATATGATAATTTTAATGGTTTATATCTAACGGTCTTTGATGGAATATCAAATGACACTCAAATAGTATCAAAATTGAATAACAATCAATCGATAAGTTCAACAACATGTCTGTAAAGTTTGTTCCATTTTTAAGATATTTTATGAATTTATATAAGATTGGTTGTCAAGATTGTCAAAATTATTAGTTGCCAATGTATCCCCACCCTTATGTAAATACTATACAGAAATAAAAAAGGATACTTTCAATGCTCTGCTGTGAATTATTCAGCTTTGATAACTTCTCTGCTAAGACGTGTTCACTGAAAGCATTGTTGCTGCTCATCTCACCTTTCATTCTCACTCTGCACTCATGCAAAGTTAAATCTTTCCTGTTTCAAAATAAAAAAAATTATTAATATTGAATAACAACAAAAAGCCAATTTTTCATGACACGACAACAAAAACCTTTAGTCACAAGGTGGGGTAGGCTAGAAATGAAACCCAACTGCAGTCACAAAAAAACAAGGTAGATAGTAATAATATTGGCAACAGTAATAGTAGTAATAGTAATAATGATACCACTAATAATAGTAATGATAGTATGGTACTAACAAATTTTTATAAAACAAGAAAACCATAAACAAGTTCATGGGCAAGAATAATCAAGTTTACTGCTATTAAACACTAAAAGTCTTAACTTCTGCTGTCAGTTTAAGAATTTCCCTGGTAAAGAACCCAAGTTTCAACTATCTGTCTGAAAAAATAACCCAATCAAATTTTAACCCCAAAGTGAGAAAACAATTACATGATCATATGAAGTTTAAGCAGCGTACAATTGAAAGTGATTTTTTTTTCTTTTGAGTATCAAGTTAACTAGAATGGCTGAGATAAATTTTCAAGCTTCCACGAGAGGAATCTATGTTTTTTCCTCGAAAACAACAGGATACAAATTTAGAGAAAATTTCTAGGACTTACAAGTGGAACTCCAACAACCAATTCCCAGTGTAACTGATAAACAGTTAAAAGATCTCCTAATCAAGAAGTTAATCTCATGTATCTTTTGAGGGCCGCACACCTTAACAGCAGAACACCATGAATTTTAGGAAGGACTAGAGTGAGGACACTCTTACACAAAACTATGGCAAGAAAAACCTGAATTAAACGATCGATTGTCTAAACATGTGAGTTCAGAGATCACATACTAGAAACAGAAACTGTATCATTCACATATTACAGCAAGCTACTTACCAAATCACTTTATCCAACAACTTTTTATCTCAAACTCTGTTTTATCAAATCTGAACACAAAAGGCTATCGTTAAAGCGTAAAACCGTAAAACTTACTAGGGAACGAACGAACTCGCCGATGCCTAATGTCTCTTGCTTGAAGGATTTCGAACACCACTCGAAATGGGGTTTAGACTTTCAAGGAATTAGTAAAGCTAGGTTTAAGCGGCGGCGTGGTCGCCGGAGCGAGACTGGGAGACGAGGATAGGGCTGTCGGAGTCAAAAACAAAAAGCGAAAGGGCAAAAGGGTTTGTTCGTTTGATTGTTTTGCGACTCGAGTTCGTGTCTCGAGTAATAGAAACCGGCTTAGTCGGTTAGACACTTAGACTCGGTAATGTTAACGTGGTTCGATCAGATAGGATCCCACGCTTGGGCTCAGAGTCACAGTCCAATACCCAGTCTGAGTTCGATTCGAGTCAAATTCACAAATCAAACGGTCAGATTCTTGTTTCTTCTTGAGATACTCAACCTCTGAGGCCTAACTCAAGAGTAGTAAAAGTAGGTTAGTAGGAAATGAACTTATAAACAGATCAGTTCATTTTAAGATAGAGAAAGATGAACTTACAAACATATCAATTTAATATTGACAGCTCCGAGAGACGATCTTACAAACGGATCAGATCAACCTTTACGGAGAGATAAAAGATGAGTCTACAAACAGATCGACTCAATCTTAATTGATCTAGAAGATGAACTTACAAACAGATCAGTTCAATCTTAACTAATCAATGACCAATTACACAAAATACAACCTGAAGCGCTAAGCCATTTGATCTTGAGGTTGGTGAATCAGAAGATTAGTGGATATGGCACACATGCACATCTTACTGATTTTCTAGATTATGAATTCCAAGCACTAAGCTGATTCATAAATCTAGGAACACTTCTACACACAAAGTCAAACATGAAGTGCTAAGCCGGTTCAACATTGAGACAAGTGTGTTAGTGAATGAACCTACAAATAGATCGGTTCAATTTCACTAATTAGAAGATGAACTTACAAATAGATCAGTTCAATCTTGTGACTTAGGAGATGAACTTACAAACATGTCAGTTCGATCTCATGGACTAGAAGATAAACTTACAAACATATTAGTTTAGTCTTACTAGCGTGTCAAGTTATGAACAGTTATTCAAGACACAGAGTCAGTAGGCAGTGGACAGAGTCCCTACAGTTGTCTTACTTGATCTTCTAAAACATGAATTCTAAGCATTTGGCCGATTCATAGATTCAGAGTTATCTTATTCATAAAATTAGACTTGAAGCACTTAGCCGGTCTAATATTGAGACAGGTCTGTTAGAGAGTGAGTTTTTAGACAATTTAGCTCAACTCTTCTCATCTAGTCAGATCATGGACTTACGAGCAGATCAGTGCACCACCAGCCTTAGGAGGTGGCCAGTGCATTGATAATCGATGGATCATCAATCTCAGCATCATGATGTCACTTCTTCAGACATCATAATATTCTTCTTTGAAGTCAACACACTCGCTGTGTTGATGTTGCAGTCTCAGTTATTTTCTTGGTAGGTGTCAGGATGTTCTTGTCCTAACAGTTATTGACTAACTGTTCTGAGCGTTACATTACTTATATAAAAATACCCTACTGCTCTACACCCCTTGTGTGAGCTTATTTAATCACCTCTAAAAATGCAAAAGAATTATTACATTATTATTAATTTTTATTAATAAAATAACACCATTTATTATTATCTCAATTATAAAAGTAATTTTATTTTTATTTATAATTCTCTTTATTTTTATAGAAAATTACTTACAAAAATAATAGAAAAATAGTTGGCTATTATTCATAATTTTATTTAGATTTTTAGGATTTTTATAATAGCCAAAATAGCAAGTTGAGCTTGGTCAAACAGAAAAAGCAAAATAATATCATTTTGCTTTTAAATTATTTTAGTACAGTAAATTCTTAAAATTAAAATGTTTTTAAATAGAAAAATACTATGTAAAATAAAGAATTTTTAAAAATAAATTTGAGTCGATTTGGAGTTTGGGAAAGCCTCCAAATGATTTATTTACCCTTTATTTTTAATTTTCTGTTATTAACTGAGTTTTGGGCTTAACAAATGGGCCGAGATTAATTTCCTTTAATTTTCTACGAGTTGGGCCCAAATTTATTTCTATTATAATTTTTATTTCTAATTGGGTCTCAAGTTAATTATTTTAAATTTGGGCTTGAGTCAGGTCTAAATCAATTTCCTCCTTGATTCTTGGACTTGGGCCGGCTGTCACCACCTTGGGCTGCCTTTAACCTTTTGCCTCCATCTAAGCCGTTAGATGGGCATTCAGATTCACGTAGAAGAGATGTATCATTTTACGTTGGCCTTTGGCTCTTATCTTGACACTTTCCGTCGGATTCTATCAAGATCTGTGCGTCTACTTTAAATCTTGAGCTTAGTCGCTTCTTCACCATCTCCTCTGAAAGTTTCTAAGATTCGTGCGAAGAGGGCCACCAAAACAGCTCCGACGAGTTGATCGGAAATCGGCCAATGCAGTGAGAATCGTGAGAGAACCCTCAGTCTAATGATGTTGTTCAATCTCTCATCGGTATGGTAATTAGCCGGTGATGCCGATATCGTTCTTATCATTCGGTACCAGTGAATTTTAGCTTTCGTTCTCAGCAATTAATCATTTAACCTGAATAATTATCCTCTGGATTTTATAACTTCGGCGTCAATTATCACATTAAAGAACTTAATTGAAAAATGAAACTCAAATTAGATTTATAGTTTTCAACAGTAACACCAACTTGATGCTTATCACACCATATGGCTCGGGCAATTCTTTTCATTGTCTCAGTGGATACCACTACTTACTCTGGAGCTAACTAGGTACTGAGTTATCTTCTCTTAGGATACCTTCTTGCCTCTTGAATTGCTTGCAAGTGTCCAAGCAATTGTTTAGGCAATGAAATCAGGAGGATTGAGTAATCCTTCTACTGATTCTATGGAGAATGGGAGAGTTATGATAATTCTACTACCAATCTAATTGTTCACATGTCCAATGATGCACAAAGGCTTGACTGAGTCGATTCTGGCACAAGCACATTGAATTTTGACTTTCAAGTGAGATAGGAAGGATATATAATCCTTCTACCCATCTAATACCTTCAATTACTTGACTCTAACCAAGAATGGGATGATGAAGATCCTTCTACCAATCTGATGCCCTCTTCAACTTGCTCCTTCTTAATTTTAATTCAAAGAAATCAATCTCTAAATCAAGAAAATCAACTTGTAAAACTAGAATCGATGTCTAAGCTTACCTTGACACTTATTACATCAGAAATTGATGTTTACACTTGTAAACACTGATTGAGAGAATAGCAAAAGCAAAACAAATGAAAGAAAACAGATTCAAAGAGTAAAGAAAAGAAAATCAATCACCTTTGCTCAAGATTACAACAACTCCCTCCAAGAATTATATTTTTCAGATTCACACTTACTTGTCCCAGGGTGTGCAGAATGTAGATGCCAATTGCTAGGGGTAGTTGACCTTGATTCAATTGAGAGAGCTAACTTGCTCTACTATCAATTAATCGAGCCTGATTTTTGTTATTGCTTCTCCTCTTCAAATTTGAGTGCATTAGCTCTTCTCTCTCTTGTAGTGTGTAATTTGCTTCTCTTCTCAATTGATCAAGGTGAAGAGGTAAGGGATGATCGTGTGACTGGTTTTTCAGAATGATAATGCTCTCCTCTTGGATGTATAACCGCCTCTCTTCCTCTCTTTTTTGCTCTTACTGTCCAGGGTTTATATAGGCATCAATTGCTCAATTGTGTTTCTTCACAACACAATTTGTGTTTTCTGGATGCCACAGATTGCTGACATAGCACATCATCAGCCCTTGTCCACTCAATTAGATGGTTGAGATTGTTAAACCGTGAAATTTAAATTTAGAAATAATGATAATTAAGCTAATAAAGAAATTAATTTAACATAAATTAGTAAATAACAATATAAATATATATATGTAATAAGAATAACAATAAATTTAATATTTAAATTTAAATAAATAATGAATCAATAATTGGAATTTAAATATTATAAAAGTGACAATGATATAAAAAAATGAAATAAAATAATAATAATAATAATAATAATAATAATAATAATAATAATAAAATAAAAAAATGTTATTATTATAATTAATTAGTTAATTAATTAGCTAAGAAAACTCGATTTATTTAAAACCTAAATTTATAACTAAGAAATATAAATGAACTGATCCATTCAATTCGAACACTGATCAGACATAATTATCTATTCAACGTTGGTCAATTTGGCGCATTAGTTCTATTAATTTAAAATTTGAGAACCAATGATAATTATTAATTTTATCAACTAATAAGGCTTGAGAATCATATGGCTACGTGGATGACCGTACGATTTAGGCCACAGAAAAATCCAGAATGCCTCCAAAGTCAAAAAATTATCTCCCCTCATTTCTTTTCCTTCCTTCCTTTCTTTTCTTTCCTTTCTTTCCCTTCCTCTCTCTCTCTTCTCCCCCGTGACCTGCCTCCCTCTTCTCTCTTTTCTTCCCTTTTTCTTCCCCTTACGCCCAATCCTTCTTCCCCTTTCATTTTCGTTCCTGCCTCTGACTCCTTTCTCCTCCTTGCTTTCCCTCCACTCGCCCTTCCTCTCTCTGACTCGCCATTTTCCCCAAATGAACCTCCCTCTCGCTCGCGCTAGGCTCCCCCTCGCACAAATTTACTCTTCCCCTCATTCTCCCTCTCGAGAACCCTGACAGCAACTACCGAGGCTCAATCCTTTCAACCCTAGCGATCTCAGCCACCTCGCAATAAGGCGATGCCCGACCAAGCCTCATCCGGTGTTGTTCGTGCTTAGCTCTCCCCCTTCTCGCTGCCTCGTGACCTATCTGGTAATATCTTTCTATTTCCTGGTCGTGTGGGCCATCTACTGTGTCGAGGCTGAGCCTTGTGAGTACTGGTCATTCTCTATTGTTGCCTGATTTTTCGGCTAAGCCATACTTGCCCTTTTGTCAGTGGGTCTGTTATGCCTTGTGCGATCTTGTACCTTGATGATGTTGCCTTTCTCTTGAGAAATTATACCAAAATTGGCGATGGATTGTATACTGGTACCAGCTTGTGCTATGGTGCCGATTTGTGTTATTGTGTACCGACCCTGCTCCTTGTTGTTCTTAACTCGGGTTTGCCTCTGTCAGCGATTCTGAGCTTGTGTTGTGGCTGTTCTTACTTGATTCTTGTTTAGGGTGGTTGTTGTGTGCTGGCGCCGTGCTTGTACACGTTAATTTCTGAATTTAGGTGTTGATATGACAAATTGGGTTGTGCTGGTTTGATTAGTGTTGGCTTTGCAACCTGTTTTGGGTGCCTTGGTACACTAGTACCAATCGGTACCAATGACGCGAGGTGTAGCCTTGTCTTGCTGGTAATCTTTGCTGATCTATGTAATCCGGTCTGTTCTTGTTTGAGCTCGTGCCTTGCATTGGTTGTGCGATTTAATTGTTTCCTGCCGTTCGTTTGAGAAATTAGTGTTGTTGCCTTAAGTCCCCTTGTACTTACTATTTGTGGTTTTCCTTTGGTACACTAATACCGACTGGTACCAGTGATGCAAGGGCTTTGTTCCCATCACTTGGCTCAGTTCTGAAATGGCCTCTGCTGCCTTGCCTCGGTGTGATTCTTGTTGCTTAGTAATTGCGTGTGTTGTGCTAGCTTATTTACTGATACACCCGTTTGTATCTCTTACCTCTTTACTGAATTTCTGGTCGGCTATTAGTCCCTTTGAAACCTTATTGGATACTACACTTGTCTCTCGCTGAACCTTGCTTTGCTAAGTATTGTGGCTAGTGTTGTTACCTATCCGAGCTTTGGTATATTGCGCCTTGGTATTGTTGCCTTGACTAAATCGTTATGTGCTAATTATGTGCTGGATTATTTGGTTTAGTCCTGCCTTGTGCCTTGTTATTCGGTTTGTTATGCCGGTGGAATTTACTTGTGCTGCCTTGTGGTCAGATTATCTGAAATTTGCTATGTTTATTTATTCATGTGTTGACCTCTTGAGTTGTCTGCCGAATTATGAATCTGATGAGTTTAAGGGTTAAAATGAAATTTTGTGGTAATAACTCTTCTAAGGGTTATATGCGCAAAATATCACCTTGACGAATAATTATAAATGCAGAAAATAAATTGTTCTTAACGAAGTGGGCCGAAGGGTTAATTTGGATAAAAGTGTAATTAATTAATTAGCGAGTGCCGTAAACTAAAACGTGCGCAACTAATAATTAATTAATACATAAAGATAAAGACGGGAGATGATTACATGATCTGCCTCAATAATGAAAATCCGAATAGATACAGTGGTTTCGGAGGCAGCCTATGATCCCAAACACACTAAAACACCAATACATTTAATTAAATAAAAACAGTAATTAATTTAAGTTTAAGTTTAATTAAATTTCCTTTCCTTTAATTTGATTTTTATTTTTAATTTTAGTTTTATATAATATAATTTCTAATTTATGAAAATAATATTTAAATATGAAATGAGATATAATTAAAGAATATAATATAAATAATTATGGGTTATAAAATAATAACTAAAGTATAATAATAATTTATAATATAAATATATATTAATTAATTTCTCTATTTTAATAATTGAATAACATTAATTAATATATATAAATATCTATTAATCAATTTCTCTATTTAATAATAGAATAATATTAATAAATATATAAATATATAAATATATATTAATCAATTTCTCTATTTTTAATAAGAATAATATTAATTGTATAATATTATGTATTAATCAATTTCTCTATTTCTAATAATTAATTATCCTAATTATAATTAAATTAGTTGAGTGATAACATTAAGCTAACTTAATTAATCTAAATAAATTAAGTTAACTACATTAATCAAAATAAATATAATCTTAAAATATGAACTTAAATAATAATAATTTCAATTGAGGGGTCTTGTATACTCTGACCTAACCAAACCAAGTGTAAATAGGACACTCGCGAATTTAATTATTTTTGGACTACGTAGGCTCTCAGAAGTGTCCCGACGAGCCGACAATTGAGTGCGCTCAAGATGAGACGGTTGACGAGATCATGAACGTCACCGGAGACTAAACAATTTGACGCTACCGACCTGATCAAATTATTCTCAGGTACGGTTTCCTGGGATTGATTTTCTTTCTTCAGAATTAGGAACCCAAACCGAAAATAAAATGTTTTTAAAATAAATCTGATATGCGGTTCTTTTGACCAAACTTTGATTAGAGACCAAAAATTTGACCTGTCATCTGCATCCGGTAAATCGACCAGCATATTCGAGACATACCCGCATTCGCATGTCATATCATGTCACATTGCACGTAGACAGGATAGGAGTAGGATTCGGAAAATAGTCCCGAGATAGGATTAGATAGAATTAAATAATTCAAGTTGTAGACTTTAATTATTAGGAAAATATTATTACTATCACTAATTAGTAATTAAGTCAGGTAGTAAATCATGCATTAAATGCATGAGAGTGCTGAGAGGCGGAAGTCGGAGTTGCCTTGCATAACCGGACCGTTGTGGTTACGTACGGTGACCCATAGGCCCGTGGGACTCACCGGTCTGTATATATATTGCGCATCTTTGCCTGCCGGGTTATCCACCGATCCCGTCATTTGGCGGGTTCGGCTGTGTCGAGTGTTTTCTTTTGATCTTTATTATATTTCTTATTATTATCCTTTATATGATTGAATTTTAAATCCAAATTTGAGCGATTAGGATACCGTGTACTTCAGTGTTTAGTGTGGGCGGCCATATCCGAGACTAGAATCTATTTCGTGCTATTATATTTTTATATCTATCCGGCTTATTTAGGATCCTAGTATTGTCCGAAGGGCTTTCTCCTTTGGCCCTTAGTTGGTACAGAGAAAGTCGGGATGCGGTCCGCTGACCTTAGTGGGTACAGTGTAGGCTCACATTTGTTTATATTTCGTTTTGATACCTTTACGGGATGCGGTCCTCTGACCCTTGGTTGGTCCAGTGTAGGCTCCCATTTGTTTCCGTTTTGTTAATTCACGGGTAGTTATCTCTTTTTTACGATATGACAACTGAAGACATACTATATCCATTTGCTTATATTGTGTAAGGTAAATTACCAGATTTAGCAGACCAGAGTACATGCTTCATAGCTCGTTCACTCTCCTAGGGCGTTATCGCCTCGGGAGCCCGAATTGTCGTTTGTGCGGCATTGTCGCCGCACAAACATAAAGTCCTAAGTTAGTAAGTTGGGCCCTGGTAGTGCCCGCTTAGGCAAGGCCCGAGTTAGTAAGTTGGGCCCTGGTAGTGCCCGCTCGGGATGAGTCTGGTAAATTTACAATCGGGGTATTTATTACGGGTGTTTGACTCTCGTACATTATATTTTTTATTTTTTATTTCCACAGAATTTTTATTTCGGGTTTCTTCACCATGCCATGTCATATCATGTAGGTCAAATGTGCATGATAATATTATTATATTTACTCATCAATATTATATTGCATTTCAAACATCAGTATCGGTTTTTGGGTCCAGTCTAGGAAAGAAGATCAAATCTTAAGGCTGGATCTAAATCCGTCTCTGAGTAATTTTTAAATTACTCACGTTTCCACGGTGGTTGTGGGATCCAGGTATTTTCAGGTTCGGGATTTTGCCAGAGTGAGTGCTAGGGACAGTCCTGCGCGATGACAGGGATGCTTCGCTGTATTTGCATGTGAGCCGGGTAGTCAGATAGGATCCATCGGGTTTTTGAGTCTTACTTCTTTCTTTTGGGTTTTTATTTGAGAGATTGTTGCCCATTCCGATGGAGCTAGCCCCCGCCTATGTAGGCGTTGTATTCTCTTTGTTCATTCTGGACTGTATGGTCATGTGTATTTATATTATTATTGTTTTGTTTATTCTGTGATTGCTTCATTTTATTCATTTAGCCTTCCATACGCACGTCTCGTCGTGCGTACGTGGCGGGATTAAGCACCCCTAATCCGTTTTATTTATTCTGGGGTGTGACAGAGATCGATTTAATTTGTGTTTGTTGCAAGCAAGCTCTAAGGTCTGGATTGCCGCATGGCACTGTAATTGTTGCTCAATTCTTTCCTACTCCTTCCTCTTCAAACACCAAATGAATTGGCCTATCTCACTAACTTTCGATCATGTACACCAACTCCACTATGAAAATTGTGCAAAAGGGGGTTAACTTGTGCCAGTAACCGCCTTAACAGAATCATGGGACCCACACGATTCTCTCTGAACCGCCAATTCATTTTATTGTTACCCAAATTGCCCAGTTAGACTTCACACCTGATTCCTTTCCTCTTAAGTGCGAGTGATGCACAGTGCATGAAATCAAATGATGATTGCTCTATCATATTCTCCTCGTCAAGGGCTTTCCAACGATATAAAGTTTGCAAATTTTCATCACCGATTAAGCTTTCTTCCATTTTCGGTTTGCTTCATTGAAGAAAATCGAATAGGCAAAGAAGAACAACGCGCTAGGGAGAAGATCAAATCTCTGCCACTGTGGGGCCCAGCGCCAGTGAAATAAACATGAAGGAAAACGTGATGCATTCGGGTGAACTAGGTGCACGTGAACTAGGCCCGCATGTCAGGTTTAATGAGAGTCAATGATGGTGCACCAGGTTCACATAAATATTTGCTCCTTCAAAAACCACCTCCAATGCCAAACTCAGCTCTTTTGTGCTTAGTGTCTCTCATTTGCACACATAACATCCCTGGTCCCCAAGTTGCACCCATGAGCACCTTCCAACCAATCAGGGAATTTTTTTTCAACCTGAATTGTTTCATAAATTTTTAAAAATATCTCTCTTTCTCCAAAATTCATGAAAATTGCATCAAAAATCCCTAAATTCCTGATAATCACCCTTGTAATTTTCAATTCCCATTTTGCCCTTGTTTCCTTGTGCTAAAAATCCCTTGATTAAGAAAACCCTATTTTCTTCTAAATAAATCCTAATTTCTCAGTTGTAGCTTAGTGTCTCTGCCAAATAAATTCTCTTACAAAAATCACCCTAATTAAACACCAATTAGACTTGTATTGATGTTTATTAGGGTTTGATTTGATCAACAGTTGATTACTTGTCAATAATTGATATAAATCCAGACTTGATTAGATGTTTGCAACATTGACACCTGATCAGTCTTGTGAAATTAACTTTCAATTCACTTGTATGAAAGCAAATCACATTGAATTTTTTTGTGATTGGCTATATCAAAATATTGGCTTGGTATTGACATAGTTCTTGTACAGGGATTGGATTGCTTCAGCTATTAGGGTTTGATCTGAGGGTTTGTTCTGAGAGTTTGGTCTTGACTTTTCTCTTGACTCTTCCTTCGACCTTTCAGGGGTAAACTCCTAGGCATGTCTTTTTGAAACATGGTGATATTTACCCATCCAATCACACAAAATCAAGCTTAAAGCAGGACGCCAGCTGGTATTGAGGTTGGTGAATCAGAAGATTAACGAACTTAACTCGCATGCACATTTTACTGATTTTCTAGATTATGAATCTGAAGCATTGAGCCGATTTATGAACCTATGTGTGTCCTTTTGTTACAGGGCGACAAAACTCATACAATCACACAAATCTAAGCCTAAAGCGCTATGCCAACTAACTTTGAGATTAGTGAATCAGAAGACTAGCAATCTTAACTCGCATGCACGTCTTAACAGATCTTTTAGATTACGAATCAGAAACACTAATCCAATTCATAAACCTAGGTGTGTCCTTTTGATACAAGGCGATAAAACTCATCCAATCACATAAAACCAAGCTTGAAACACTAAGTCAGCTGATATTGAGGTTTGGTAAATCAGGAGATTTAACGAACTTAACTTGTATCTATATCTCACTGATCTTTTAGATTATGAATCTGAAGCACCAAGCCAATTCATAAATTTAGGGTTACCACACACACAAAGTTAAATTCGAAGCGCTTAGCTGATTTAACATTGATGTAGGTGTGTTAAATGAATCCCGTGATCTTGACAAAATCGAGGCCAAAGTTGCATATTTTACGAGGTGACTGATGTCTAGATGGTCGTGCGACTGTCATCCTTGTCATCTTGCTTCTTCTCTTCCTTATCTTCTTCACATAGTATTCTCCATCATGTGATCTTCATCATTATCATAATCATCATGTTATCACCATCACTCCAAGATTATTCTTTTCTACATGATCAACATCCCCGTGTGATCATGATTATCATCATCATATCTGAATGATTATCATCTCTGTATGATTATTATTTATCTCTACATGATCAGCATCTCCATATGATCATGATCGTCATCATCAGATCATCTTATCTGAATGATATGCAATAGAAACCACAGTTTAAACAAGTTATTTCAATTTTTCATCATTTTTTTTGTCTTATAACCCACACACAAATTCATGCAACTTCATATAAATAATCATAATTATGTATATTACAATATTTCTCAATTAACCTCAGGATATGAACATTCTACAGAACTAAATTTACATAAAACTTAATTCAGATGTATTATAAACTACAGTTTAAACTAGTTGTTTGAGTTTTTCATCATTTTGTTGCCTAATAAGTGCACATAAATTTATAAAAATTCATATAAATACTCCTAGATATATATCTATTATATGAATTTTCAATCAGGACATCAATATGAGAAATTTTACGACACTAATTTTTTAAAAAAACTTCGTAAACTACTGTTTAAATAAGTTATTTGAAGTTTTCATCATTTAATGCTTTATAATACACATAAATTAATGAAAATCAATATAAATATTTTTAATTGTTTGTTTCATTAGATTATCAAAATAACACTTCGATATGAACACTCTACGACCCTCATTTTGAATAAAACTTAATTCGTATGTATTAAAAACGTAGTTTAAAAAAGTTGTTTGAGTTTTCATCATTTTTTGCCTCATAACTAAACATAAATTAGTGTAAATTCATATAAATATTTCTAATTATGTCTATTATAAGATTTTCCAACTAAGACATCAATATGAAAATTCTACGTCGTAATTTTTCACAAAACATCAAAAAGATGCATTAAAAAACTGCTGCTTAAACTAGTTGTTTGAGTTTTTCATCATTTTCTTGCCTCATAACTACACCATAATTCATGAAAATTCACATAAATACTCCTAATTATGTCTATTACAATATTTTTCAACTAGCATGACTATATGAACATTCTACGATACTCATTTTACACAAAATATATGTTGGATCTATTAAATATTGCTTTGTTTAAACTAGTTGTTTGAGTCTTCCATCATTTTTGTCTCATAACTACAAATAAATTCGGTCAAATTCAAATAAATACTCCTCATTATGTCTATTATGTTATTTTTACAATTAAGATATCAATATCAAAATTCTACGAAACTAATTTCGCACAAAACTTTATAAAGAGGCATTAAAAACAATTGTTTGAACTAGTTATTTGAGTTTTTCATCATTTTATGCGTCATAACTACACATGAATTTGTGCAAATTCATATAAATACTTATATTTATGTCTATTATAATATTTTTCAATTAACACTACGATATGAACATTCTACAACACTAATTTTACATAAAACTTAATTCGGATGTATTGAAAACTGCAGTTTAATCAAGTTGTTTGAGTTTTTCATCATTTTTGTATAATTACTGCTAATAAGTTCGTGCAAATTCGTACAAATACTCTTAAATATGTCTATTATAAGATTTTCCAACTAATACATCAATATGAAAATCCTACGACAATAATTTTGCATAAAACATAATTTCGATGCATTAAAAACTGTTGTTTAAACAAGTTGTTTGAGTTTTTTCATATTATTTTTGCCTCACAAAGCAGCACATAAATTCATCCAAATTCACATAAATACTTTTAACTATGTCTATTATAATATTTTCCAATTAATACATCAATATGAAAATTCTACGATACTAATTTTGCATAATACTTAATTAGGATGCATTAAGAACTCATTGTTTAAACTAGTTGTTTGAGTTTTTCATTATTTTTTGTGTCGAACTACACATGAATGTCTATTAAAACTTTTTCCGGTTAACACCACGATATGAACATTCTACAAAACTAATTTTAGACAAAACTTAATTTGGATGTGTTAAAAAGTGCAGTTTTAACTAGTTTTTTTTTATAGTTTTTCATCGTTTCTGCCTAATTACTACTCATAAATTCATGAAAATTCATATAATATTTCTATAATTTGATTTTCCAATTAACACATCAATGGGAGAATTCCATGACACTAATAAAACATAATTAGAATGCTTTAAGAATTATTGTTTCAAAAAGTTATTTGAGGTTTTCATCATGTTGTCTTTATAACTACATATGAATTCGTTTATGTTAACATAAATACTTCAAATTATGTCTTTTATGAGATTATATAATTAACAATTCGATATGAACCCTATACAACACTAATTTGCATAAACCTTAATTCGGATGCATTAGAAACATCAGTTCAAACAAGTCGTTTGAGTTTTTAATAATTTTTGGCCTCATAAATACACAAGAATTCTTACAAATTTATATAAATACTCTTAGTTATGTCTACTATAAGATTTTACAATTAAGACAACAATATGAATAATTTACGACACTAGTTTTGCACAAAAATTATTAAAGTAGTTGTTTGAGTTTATCACCATATTCGGCCTCATAAATATACATAAAATCGTTCCAACAAAAGTAAATACTCATAATTATGTTTGTTGTAAGAATTTTTAATTAAAACATCAATATGAAAATTATGCGGCACTAATTTTGAACAAAACTTAATAAAGATGCATTATAAAGTTCTATTTAAAATAGTTGTTTAAGTTTTTCATAATTTATTACCTCATAACTACAAATGAATTTGTGCAAATTCATATAAATACTCATAATAATGTCCATTATAATATTTTCCAAATAACACCACAATATGAACATTCTACAATACTAATTTTACACAAAACTTACTTCGGATATATTACAAACTGCATTTAAACTTGTTGTTTGAGTTTTTCATCATTTTTTGAGTCATAACTATAAATAAATTCATGCAAATTTATATAAATACTTCTAACTATGACTATTATAATATTTTGCAATTAACACCACTATTTTAAAATTCTACAAAACTAAATTCAGATGTATGAAAAACCGCAGTATAAACTAGTTCTATGAGTTATTATTATTTTTTGCCTAATAACTACACATAAATTCGTACAAATACAAATAAATACTCCTAGATATTCTAATATAAGAGTGGCCAATTAAGATATTAATATGAAAATTCTACGATACTAATTTTTTACAAAACTTAATTATGATAGATTTTAAACTTCTGTTTAAACAAGTTATTTGGGTTTTCATCATTTTAGGCTATATAACTACACATAAATTCGTGTACGATTAAGATAAATACTTGTAATTATGTATATTATGAGATCATCTAATTAACACTTTGATTTGAACCATCTACAATACTAATTTCGCATAAAAATTAATTTGGATGCATTAAAAATCATTGTTTAAACAAGTTATTTGAGTTTTTCATCATTTTTTGCCTCGTAATAACACATGAATTCATCCAAATTCATATAAACACTCGAAATTATATCTATTATAATATTTTCAATTAGTATTGTGATATGAATATTCTACGATACTAATTTTACACAAAACTTATATGGGATGTATTAACAATTGCTATTAAACTAGTTGTTTGAGTTTTTCATCATTTTAAGCTTTATAACTACACATAAATTTGTGTTAATTAATATAAATAAATCTTATTATACCTATTATAAGATTATCTAATTAGTACTTCGATATGAACACTCTAAAATTCTAATTTTGCATAAAACTTAATTATATGCATTAGAAACCACAGTTTAAACAAGTTATTTCAGTTTTTCATCATTGTTTTGCCTCATAACCTACACACGAATTCATGCAACTTCATATAAATACTCCTAATTATGTCTATTATAATATTTCTCGATTAACATCATGATATGAACATCCACAAGATTAATTTTACATAGAACTTAATTCCGATTTGTTAAAAACTATATTTTAAACTAGTCGTTTGATTTTTTCATTATTTATTGCCTAATAACCATACATTAATTCGTAAAAATTCATATAAATATTTCTAAATATATCTATCATAAGATTCTTCAATTAAGACATCAATATGAAAACAATTACGATACTAATTTTGTACAATACATTATTAGGATTCACTAAAAACTCTTGTTTAAATAAGTTATTTGGGTTTTCATCATTTTAGGCTTATAAATACACATAAATTAGTGTAAATTATTGTAGAAGCTTATAATTATGTCTATTATGGTATTATCTAATTAACACTTCGATATGAACCCCCGACAACACTAATTTTGAATAATACTTAATTCAGATGCATTAAAAACCATAGTTTAATTCAGTTCATTGAATTTTTCATCATTTTTTGCCTTATAAATACACATAAATTTACGCAAATTCATATAAATGCTGTTAATTATATCTATTTATAAGAATTTTTTAATTAAGACGTAAATATGAAAATTCTATGACACTAATTTTGAACAAAACTTAATTAAGATATAGTAAAAGCTGCTGGTTGTTTGACTCTTTTATCATTTTTCCCCTCATTACACATAAATTCGGGTAAATCGGTATAAATATTCCTATTTTTTTCTGTTACAATATTTTTCAATTAAAAGCATAATATGAACATTCTACGATACTAATTTCACATAAATTTAATTCGGATGTAATAAAAACTTTTGTTGAAACAAGTTATTTGAGTTTTTTATTATTTTTGGCCTCATAACAACATATAAATTCGTATCAATTCATATAAATACTTCTAATTATGTCTATTATAAGATTTTTTAATTAAGACATCAATAGGGAAATTCTACGGTACTAATTTTGCATAAAATATAATAACGATGCATTGAAAACTACTGTTTAATCTTGTTGTTTGATTTTTCATCGTTTTTTTGACACATGTCTAACCATAAATTCATCCAAATTAATATAAATGCTCGTGTGTTTGTCTATTATAAGGTTTTCCAATGAAGACATCAATATGAAAATTCTACAATACTTATCTTGCACAAAACATAATAAAGATGCATTAAAAATTGCTGTTTAAACTAGTTGTTTGAGTTTTTCATTATATTTTGCCTCATTACAAATAAATTCTGGTAAATTCATATAAATACTCTTTTTTAGGTCTACTATAATATTTTTCAATTAACAACGCGATATAAACATTCTACAATACTTATTTTACATAAATTTAATTCGGATGTATTACAAACTGCTGTTTAAACTTGTTATTTGAGTTTTTCATTATTCGAGCCTCATAAGAACACATAAATTCATGCAAATTCCTATAAACACTACTAATTATATCTGTTAGGAGATTTTTCTGCATCATAACTACACATGAATTTATGCAAATTCAACTAAATACTCTTAATTATGTTTATTACGATATTTTACAATTAACACCATGGTTTGAAAATTCAAAAAAACTAATTTTACACAAAACTTAATTCAGATGTATGAAAAACTACAGTATAAACTAGTTTTATGAGTTTTTTTTTTGCCTAATAACTACACATAAATCCATAAAAATACATATAAATACTCCTAGATATGTCTAATATAATAGTTTTCAATTAATATATTAATATGATAATTCTACGATACTAATTTTGCACAAAATTTAATTTGGATGGATTAAAAACTGTTGTTTAAACAAGGGTTTTTGGGTTTTCATCAATTTAGGCAATATAACCACACATAAATTCGTGTAAATTAATATAAATACTTATAATTACATCTATTATGAGATTATCTAATTAACACTTTGATATGAACCCTCTACAATACTAATTTTGCATAAAACTTAATTTGGATGCAATAAAAACCGCTGTTTAAACAAGTTGTTTGAGTTTTTCATCTTTTTTTTACCTCATAATAACACATGAATTCGTCCAAATTCATATAAATACTCCTAACTATATCTATTATAATATTTTTCAATTAATACCGCGATATGAATATTCTACGATACAATTTTTACATAAAACTTATTTGGGATGTATTAACAATTTCTATTAAACTAGTTGTTTGAATTTTTCACCGTTTTAGGTTTTATAACTACACATAAATTTGTGTGAATTAATATAAATACATCCAATTATGTCTATTATGAGATTATCTAATTAATACCTCAATATGAACACTCTAAAATTCTAATTTTGTATAAAACTTAATTATATGCATTAGAAACCACAGTTTAAACAAGTTATTTCAGTTTTTCATCATTGTTTTGCCTCATAACCTACACACGAATTCATGCAACTTCATATAAATACTCTTAATTATGTCTATTATAATATTTCTCGATTAACATCATGATATGAACATTCTACATAACTAAATTTACAAAAACTTAATTCAGATGTATTATAAACTACAGTTTAAACTAGTTGTTTGAGTTTTTCATCATTTTGTTGCCTAATAACTGCACATAAATTTATAAAAATTCATATAAATACTCCTAGATATATCTATTATATGAATTTTCAATTAGGACATCAATATGAGAAATTTTACGACACTATTTTTTTAACAAAACTTCGTAAACTACTGTTTAAATAAGTTATTTGAAGTTTTCATCATTTAATGCTTTATAAATACACATAAATTAATGAAAATCAATATAAATATTTTTAATTGTTTGTTTCATTAGATTATCAAAATAACACTTCGATATGAACACTCTGCGACCCTCATTTTGAATAAAACTTAATTCAGATGTATTAAAAACTGTAGTTTAAAAAAGTTGTTTGAGTTTTTCATCATTTTTTGCCTCATAACTAAACATAAATTAGTGTAAATTCATATAAATATTTCTAATTATGTCTATTATAAGATTTTCCAACTAAGACATCAATATGAAAATTCTACGTCAGTAATTTTTCACAAAACATCAAAAAGATGCATTAAAAAACTGCTGCTTAAACTAGTTGTTTGAGTTTTTCATCATTTTCTTGCCTCATAACTACACCATAATTCGTGAAAATTCACATAAATACTCCTAATTATGTCTATTACAATATTTTTCAACTAGCATGACTATATGAACATTCTACGATACTCATTTTACACAAAATATATGTTGGATCTATTAAATATTGCTGTTTAAACTAGTTGTTTGAGTCTTCCATCATTTTTGTCTCATAACTACAAATAAATTCGGTCAAATTCAAATAAATACTCCTCATTATGTCTATTATGTTATTTTTACAATTAAGATATCAATATCAAAATTCTACGAAACTAATTTCGCACAAAACTTTATAAAGAGGCATTAAAAACAGCTGTTTGAACTAGTTATTTGAGTTTTTCATCATTTTATGCGTCATAACTACACATGAATTTGTGCAAATTCATATAAATACTTATATTTATGTCTATTATAATATTTTTCAATTAACACTACGATATGAACATTCTACAACACTAATTTTACACAAACCTTAATTCGGATGTATTGAAAACTGCAGTTTAATCAAGTTGTTTGAGTTTTTCATCATTTTTGTATAATTACTGCTAATAAGTTCGTGCAAATTCGTACAAATACTCTTAAATATGTCTATTATAAGATTTTCCAACTAATACATCAATATGAAAATCCTACGACAATAATTTTGCATAAAACATAATTTCGATGCATTAAAAACTGTTGTTTAAAAAAGTTGTTTGAGTTTTTTCATATTATTTTTGCCTCACAGCAGCACATAAATTCGTCCAAATTCACATAAATACTTTTAACTATGTCTATTATAATATTTTCCAATTAATACATCAATATGAAAATTCTACGATACTAATTTTGCATAATACTTAATTAGGATGCATTAAGAACTGCTGTTTAAACTAGTTGTTTGAGTTTTTCATTATTTTTTGTGTCAGAACTACACATGAATGTCTATTAAAACTTTTTCCGGTTAACACCACGATATGAACATTCTACAAAACTAATTTTAGACAAAACTTAATTTGGATGTGTTAAAAACTGCAGTTTTAACTAGTTTTTTTTATAGTTTATCATCGTTTCTGCCTAATTACTACTCATAAATTCATGAAAATTCATATAGACACTCCTAAATATTTCTATAATTTGATTTTCCAATTAACACATCAATGGGAGAATTCCATGACACTAATAAAACATAATTAGAATGCTTTAAGAATTATTGTTTCAAAAAGTTATTTGAGGTTTTCATCATGTTGTCTTTATAACTACATATGAATTCGTTTATGTTAACATAAATACTTCAAATTATGTCTTTTATGAGATTATATAATTAACAATTCGATATGAACCCTATACAACACTAATTTGCATAAACCTTAATTCGGATGCATTAGAAACATCAGTTCAAACAAGTCGTTTGAGTTTTTAATAATTTTTGGCCTCATAAATACACAAGAATTCTTACAAATTTATATAAATACTCTTAGTTATGTCTACTATAAGATTTTACAATTAAGACAACAATATGAATAATTTACGACACTAGTTTTGCACAAATCTTATTAAAGTAGTTGTTTGAGTTTATCACCATATTCGGCCTCATAAATATACATAAAATCGTTCCAACAAAAGTAAATACTCATAATTATGTTTGTTGTAAGAATTTTTAATTAAAACATCAATATGAAAATTATGCGGCACTAATTTTGAACAAAACTTAATAAAGATGCATTATAAAGTTCTGTTTAAAATAGTTGTTTGAGTTTTTCATAATTTATTACCTCATAACTACAAATGAATTTGTGCAAATTCATATAAATACTCATAATAATGTCCATTATAATATTTTCCAAATAACACCACAATATGAACATTCTACAATACTAATTTTACACAAAACTTACTTCGGATATATTACAAACTGCATTTAAACTTGTTGTTTGAGTTTTTCATCATTTTTTGAGTCATAACTATAAATAAATTCATGCAAATTTATATAAATACTCCTAACTATGACTATTATAATATTTTGCAATTAACACCACTATTTTAAAATTCTACAAAACTAAATTCAGATGTATGAAAAACCGCAGTATAAACTAGTTCTATGAGTTATTATTATTTTTTGCCTAATAACTACACATAAATTCGTACAAATACAAATAAATACTCCTAGATATTCTAATATAAGAGTGGCCAATTAAGATATTAATATGAAAATTCTACGATACTAATTTTTTACAAAACTTAATTATGATAGATTTTAAACTTCTGTTTAAACAAGTTATTTGGGTTTTCATCATTTTAGGCTATATAACTACACATAAATTCGTGTACGATTAAGATAAATACTTGTAATTATGTATATTATGAGATCATCTAATTAACACTTTGATTTGAACCCTCTACAATACTAATTTCGCATAAAAATTAATTTGGATGCATTAAAAATCATTGTTTAAACAAGTTATTTGAGTTTTTCATCATTTTTTGCCTCGTAATAACACATGAATTCATCCAAATTCGTATAAACACTCGAAATTATATCTATTATAATATTTTCAATTAGTATTGTGATATGAATATTCTACGATACTAATTTTACACAAAACTTATATGGGATGTATTAACAATTGCTATTAAACTAGTTGTTTGAGTTTTTCATCATTTTAAGCTTTATAACTACACATAAATTTGTGTTAATTAATATAAATAAATCTTATTATACCTATTATAAGATTATCTAATTAGTACTTCGATATGAACACTCTAAAATTCTAATTTTGCATAAAACTTAATTATATGCATTAGAAACCACAGTTTAAACAAGTTATTTCAGTTTTTCATCATTGTTTTGCCTCATAACCTACACACGAATTCATGCAACTTCATATAAATACTCCTAATTATGTCTATTATAATATTTCTCGATTAACATCATGATATGAACATCCACAAGATTAATTTTACATAGAACTTAATTCCGATTTGTTAAAAACTATATTTTAAACTAGTCGTTTGATTTTTTCATTATTTATTGCCTAATAACCATACATTAATTCGTAAAAATTCATATAAATATTTCTAAATATATCTATCATAAGATTCTTCAATTAAGACATCAATATGAAAACAATTACGATACTAATTTTGTACAATACTTAATTAGGATGCACTAAAAACTGCTGTTTAAACAAGTTATTTGGGTTTTCATCATTTTAGGCTTATAAATACACATAAATTAGTGTAAATTATTGTAGAAGCTTATAATTATGTCTATTATGGTATTATCTAATTAACACTTCGATATGAACCCCCGACAACACTAATTTTGAATAATACTTAATTCAGATGCATTAAAAACCATAGTTTAATTCAGTTCATTGAATTTTTCATCATTTTTTGCCTTATAAATACACATAAATTTACGCAAATTCATATAAATGCTGTTAATTATATCTATTTATAAGAATTTTTTAATTAAGACGTAAATATGAAAATTCTATGACACTAATTTTGAACAAAACTTAATTAAGATATAGTAAAAGCTGCTGGTTGTTTGACTCTTTTATCATTTTTCCCCTCATTACACATAAATTCGGGTAAATCGGTATAAATATTCCTATTTTTTTCTGTTACAATATTTTTCAATTAAAAGCATAATATGAACATTCTACGATACTAATTTCACATAAATTTAATTCGGATGTAATAAAAACTTTTGTTGAAACAAGTTATTTGAGTTTTTTATTATTTTTGGCCTCATAACAACATATAAATTCGTATCAATTCATATAAATACTTCTAATTATGTCTATTATAAGATTTTTTAATTAAGACATCAATAGGGAAATTCTACGGTACTAATTTTGCATAAAATATAATAACGATGCATTGAAAACTACTGTTTAATCTTGTTGTTTGATTTTTCATCGTTTTTTTGACACATGTCTAACCATAAATTCATCCAAATTAATATAAATGCTCGTGTGTTTGTCTATTATAAGGTTTTCCAATGAAGACATCAATATGAAAATTCTACAATACTTATCTTGCACAAAACATAATAAAGATGCATTAAAAATTGCTGTTTAAACTAGTTGTTTGAGTTTTTCATTATATTTTGCCTCATTACAAATAAATTCTGGTAAATTCATATAAATACTCTTTTTTAGGTCTACTATAATATTTTTCAATTAGCACCGCGATATAAACATTCTACAATACTTATTTTACATAAATTTAATTCGGATGTATTACAAACTGCTGTTTAAACTTGTTATTTGAGTTTTTCATTATTCTGAGCCTCATAAGAACACATAAATTCATGCAAATTCCTATAAACACTACTAATTATATCTGTTAGGAGATTTTTCTGCATCATAACTACACATGAATTTATGCAAATTCAACTAAATACTCTTAATTATGTTTATTACGATATTTTACAATTAACACCATGGTTTGAAAATTCAAAAAAACTAATTTTACACAAAACTTAATTCAGATGTATGAAAAACTACAGTATAAACTAGTTTTATGAGTTTTTTTTTTGCCTAATAACTACACATAAATCCATAAAAATACATATAAATACTCCTAGATATGTCTAATATAATAGTTTTCAATTAATATATTAATATGATAATTCTACGATACTAATTTTGCACAAAATTTAATTTGGATGGATTAAAAACTGTTGTTTAAACAAGGGTTTTTGGGTTTTCATCAATTTAGGCAATATAACCACACATAAATTCGTGTAAATTAATATAAATACTTATAATTACATCTATTATGAGATTATCTAATTAACACTTTGATATGAACCCTCTACAATACTAATTTTGCATAAAACTTAATTTGGATGCAATAAAAACCGCTGTTTAAACAAGTTGTTTGAGTTTTTCATCTTTTTTTTACCTCATAATAACACATGAATTCGTCCAAATTCATATAAATACTCCTAACTATATCTATTATAATATTTTTCAATTAATACCGCGATATGAATATTCTACGATACAATTTTTACATAAAACTTATTTGGGATGTATTAACAATTTCTATTAAACTAGTTGTTTGAATTTTTCACCGTTTTAGGTTTTATAACTACACATAAATTTGTGTGAATTAATATAAATACATCCAATTATGTCTATTATGAGATTATCTAATTAATACCTCAATATGAACACTCTAAAATTCTAATTTTGTATAAAACTTAATTATATGCATTAGAAACCACAGTTTAAACAAGTTATTTCAGTTTTTCATCATTGTTTTGCCTCATAACCTACACACGAATTCATGCAACTTCATATAAATACTCTTAATTATGTCTATTATAATATTTCTCGATTAACATCATGATATGAACATTCTACATAACTAAATTTACAAAAACTTAATTCAGATGTATTATAAACTACAGTTTAAACTAGTTGTTTGAGTTTTTCATCATTTTGTTGCCTAATAACTGCACATAAATTTATAAAAATTCATATAAATACTCCTAGATATATCTATTATATGAATTTTCAATTAGGACATCAATATGAGAAATTTTACGACACTATTTTTTTAACAAAACTTCGTAAACTACTGTTTAAATAAGTTATTTGAAGTTTTCATCATTTAATGCTTTATAAATACACATAAATTAATGAAAATCAATATAAATATTTTTAATTGTTTGTTTCATTAGATTATCAAAATAACACTTCGATATGAACACTCTGCGACCCTCATTTTGAATAAAACTTAATTCAGATGTATTAAAAACTGTAGTTTAAAAAAGTTGTTTGAGTTTTTCATCATTTTTTGCCTCATAACTAAACATAAATTAGTGTAAATTCATATAAATATTTCTAATTATGTCTATTATAAGATTTTCCAACTAAGACATCAATATGAAAATTCTACGTCAGTAATTTTTCACAAAACATCAAAAAGATGCATTAAAAAACTGCTGCTTAAACTAGTTGTTTGAGTTTTTCATCATTTTCTTGCCTCATAACTACACCATAATTCGTGAAAATTCACATAAATACTCCTAATTATGTCTATTACAATATTTTTCAACTAGCATGACTATATGAACATTCTACGATACTCATTTTACACAAAATATATGTTGGATCTATTAAATATTGCTGTTTAAACTAGTTGTTTGAGTCTTCCATCATTTTTGTCTCATAACTACAAATAAATTCGGTCAAATTCAAATAAATACTCCTCATTATGTCTATTATGTTATTTTTACAATTAAGATATCAATATCAAAATTCTACGAAACTAATTTCGCACAAAACTTTATAAAGAGGCATTAAAAACAGCTGTTTGAACTAGTTATTTGAGTTTTTCATCATTTTATGCGTCATAACTACACATGAATTTGTGCAAATTCATATAAATACTTATATTTATGTCTATTATAATATTTTTCAATTAACACTACGATATGAACATTCTACAACACTAATTTTACACAAACCTTAATTCGGATGTATTGAAAACTGCAGTTTAATCAAGTTGTTTGAGTTTTTCATCATTTTTGTATAATTACTGCTAATAAGTTCGTGCAAATTCGTACAAATACTCTTAAATATGTCTATTATAAGATTTTCCAACTAATACATCAATATGAAAATCCTACGACAATAATTTTGCATAAAACATAATTTCGATGCATTAAAAACTGTTGTTTAAAAAGTTGTTTGAGTTTTTTCATATTATTTTTGCCTCACAGCAGCACATAAATTCATCCAAATTCACATAAATACTTTTAACTATGTCTATTATAATATTTTCCAATTAATACATCAATATGAAAATTCTACGATACTAATTTTGCATAATACTTAATTAGGATGCATTAAGAACTGCTGTTTAAACTAGTTGTTTGAGTTTTTCATTATTTTTTGTGTCGAACTACACATGAATGTCTATTAAAACTTTTTCCGGTTAACACCACGATATGAACATTCTACAAAACTAATTTTAGACAAAACTTAATTTGGATGTGTTAAAAACTGCAGTTTTAACTAGTTTTTTTTATAGTTTATCATCGTTTCTGCCTAATTACTACTCATAAATTCATGAAAATTCATATAGACACTCCTAAATATTTCTATAATTTGATTTTCCAATTAACACATCAATGGGAGAATTCCATGACACTAATAAAACATAATTAGAATGCTTTAAGAATTATTGTTTCAAAAAGTTATTTGAGGTTTTCATCATGTTGTCTTTATAACTACATATGAATTCGTTTATGTTAACATAAATACTTCAAATTATGTCTTTTATGAGATTATATAATTAACAATTCGATATGAACCCTATACAACACTAATTTGCATAAACCTTAATTCGGATGCATTAGAAACATCAGTTCAAACAAGTCGTTTGAGTTTTTAATAATTTTTGGCCTCATAAATACACAAGAATTCTTACAAATTTATATAAATACTCTTAGTTATGTCTACTATAAGATTTTACAATTAAGACAACAATATGAATAATTTACGACACTAGTTTTGCACAAATCTTATTAAAGTAGTTGTTTGAGTTTATCACCATATTCGGCCTCATAAATATACATAAAATCGTTCCAACAAAAGTAAATACTCATAATTATGTTTGTTGTAAGAATTTTTAATTAAAACATCAATATGAAAATTATGCGGCACTAATTTTGAACAAAACTTAATAAAGATGCATTATAAAGTTCTGTTTAAAATAGTTGTTTGAGTTTTTCATAATTTATTACCTCATAACTACAAATGAATTTGTGCAAATTCATATAAATACTCATAATAATGTCCATTATAATATTTTCCAAATAACACCACAATATGAACATTCTACAATACTAATTTTACACAAAACTTACTTCGGATATATTACAAACTGCATTTAAACTTGTTGTTTGAGTTTTTCATCATTTTTTGAGTCATAACTATAAATAAATTCATGCAAATTTATATAAATACTCCTAACTATGACTATTATAATATTTTGCAATTAACACCACTATTTTAAAATTCTACAAAACTAAATTCAGATGTATGAAAAACCGCAGTATAAACTAGTTCTATGAGTTATTATTATTTTTTGCCTAATAACTACACATAAATTCGTACAAATACAAATAAATACTCCTAGATATTCTAATATAAGAGTGGCCAATTAAGATATTAATATGAAAATTCTACGATACTAATTTTTTACAAAACTTAATTATGATAGATTTTAAACTTCTGTTTAAACAAGTTATTTGGGTTTTCATCATTTTAGGCTATATAACTACACATAAATTCGTGTACGATTAAGATAAATACTTGTAATTATGTATATTATGAGATCATCTAATTAACACTTTGATTTGAACCCTCTACAATACTAATTTCGCATAAAAATTAATTTGGATGCATTAAAAATCATTGTTTAAACAAGTTATTTGAGTTTTTCATCATTTTTTGCCTCGTAATAACACATGAATTCATCCAAATTCATATAAACACTCGAAATTATATCTATTATAATATTTTCAATTAGTATTGTGATATGAATATTCTACGATACTAATTTTACACAAAACTTATATGGGATGTATTAACAATTGCTATTAAACTAGTTGATTGAGTTTTTCATCATTTTAAGCTTTATAACTACACATAAATTTGTGTTAATTAATATAAATAAATCTTATTATACCTATTATAAGATTATCTAATTAGTACTTCGATATGAACACTCTAAAATTCTAATTTTGCATAAAACTTAATTATATGCATTAGAAACCACAGTTTAAACAAGTTATTTCAGTTTTTCATCATTGTTTTGCCTCATAACCTACACATGAATTCATGCAACTTCATATAAATACTCCTAATTATGTCTATTATAATATTTTTTGATTAACATCGTGATATGAACATTCCACAAGGTTAATTTTATATAGAACTTAATTCGGATTTATTAAAAACTATATTTTAAACTAGTCGTTTGAGTTTTCCATTATTTATTGCCTAATAACCATACATTAATTCGTAAAAATTCATATAAATATTTCTAAATATATCTATCATATGATTCTTCAATTAAGACATCAATATGAAAACAATTACGATACTAATTTTGTACAATACTTAATTAGGATGCACTAAAAACTGCTGTTTAAACAAGTTATTTGGGTTTTCATCATTTTAGGCTTATAAATACACATAAATTAGTGTAAATTATTGTAGAAGCTTATAATTATGTCTATTATGGTATTATCTAATTAACACTTCGATATGAACCCCCGACAACACTAATTTTGAATAATACTTAATTCAGATGCATTAAAAACCACAGTTTAATTCAGTTCATTGAATTTTTCATCATTTTTTGCCTTATAAATACACATAAATTTACGCAAATTCATATAAATGCTGTTAATTATATCTATTTATAAGATTTTTTTAATTAAGACATAAATATGAAAATTCTATGACACTAATTTTGAACAAAACTTAATAAAGATATATTAAAAGCTGCTGGTTGTTTGACTCTTTTATCATTTTTCCCCTCATTACACATAAATTCGGGTAAATCGGTATAAATACTCCTAATTTTTTCTGTTACAATATTTTTCAATTAAAAGCATAATATGAACATTCTACGATACTAATTTCACATAAATTTAATTCGGATGTAATAAAAACTTTTGTTGAAACAAGTTATTTGAGTTTTTTATTATTTTTGGCCTCATAACAACATATAAATTCGTATCAATTCATATAAATACTTCTAATTATGTCCATTATAAGATTTTTTTAATTAAGACATCAATAGGGAAATTCTACGGTACTAATTTTGCATAAAATATAATAACGATGCATTGAAAACTACTGTTTAATCTTGTTGTTTGATTTTTCATCGTTTTTTTGACACATGTCTAACCATAAATTCATCCAAATTAATATAAATGCTCGTGTTTTGTCTATTATAAGGTTTTCCAATGAAGACATCAATATGAAAATTCTACAATACTTATCTTGCACAAAACATAATAAAGATGCATTAAAAATTGCTGTTTAAACTAGTTGTTTGAGTTTTTCATTATATTTTGCCTCATTACAAATAAATTCTGGTAAATTCATATAAATACTCCTTTTTAGGTCTACTATAATATTTTTCAATTAACACCGCGATATAAACATTCTACAATACTTATTTTACATAAATTTAATTCGGATGTATTACAAATTGCTGTTTAAACTAGTTATTTGAGTTTTTCATTATTCTGAGCCTCATAAGAACACATAAATTCGTGCAAATTCAACTAAATACTCTTAATTATGTTTATTACAATATTTTACAATTAACACCATGGTTTGGAAATTCAAAAAAACTAATTTTACACAAAACTTAATTCAGATGTATGAAAAACTACAGTATAAACTAGTTGTATGAGTTTTTTTTGCCTAATAACTACACATAAATCCATAAAAATACATATAAATACTCCTAGATATGTCTAATATAATAGTTTTCAATTAATATATTAATATGATAATTCTATGATACTAATTTTGCACAAAATTTAATTTGGATGGATTAAAAACTGTTGTTTAAACAAGGTTTTTTGGGTTTTCATCAATTTAGGCAATATAACCACACATAAATTCGTGTAAATTAATATAAATACTTATAATTACATCTATTATGAGATTATCTAATTAACACTTTGATATGAACCCTCTACAATACTAATTTTGCATAAAACTTAATTTGGATGAAATAAAAACCGCTGTTTAAACAAGTTATTTGAGTTTTTCATCTTTTTTTTTACCTCGTAATAACACATGAATTCGTCCAAATTCATATAAATACTCCTAACTATATCTATTATAATATTTTTCAATTAATACCGCGATATGAATATTCTACGATACAAATTTTACATAAAACTTATTTGGGATGTATTAACAGTTTCTATTAAACTAGTTGTTTGAATTTTTCACCATTTTAGGTTTTATAACTACACATAAATTTGTGTGAATTAATATAAATACATCCAATTATGTCTATTATGAGATTATCTAATTAATACCTCAATATGAACACTCTAAAATTCTAATTTTGCATAAAACTTAATTATATGCATTAGAAACCACAGTTTAAACAAGTTATTTCAGTTTTTCATCATTGTTTTGCCTAATAACCTACACACGAATTCATGCAACTTCATATAAATACTCTTAATTATGTCTATTATAATATTTGTCGATTAACATCATGATATGAACATTCTACAGAACTAAATTTACAAAAACTTAATTCAGATGTATTATAAACTACAGTTTAAACTAGTTGTTTGAGTTTTTCATCATTTTGTTGCCTAATAACTGCACATAAAATTATAAAAATTCATATAAATACTCCTAGATATATCTATTATATGAATTTTCAATTAGGACATCAATATGAGAAATTTTACGACACTAATTTTTTAACAAAACTTCGTAAACTACTGTTTAAATAAGTTATTTGAAGTTTTCATCATTTAATGCTTTATAAATACACATAAATTAATGAAAATCAATATAAATATTTTTAATTGTTTGTTTCATTAGATTATCAAAATAACACTTCGATATGAACACTCTGCGACCCTCATTTTGAATAAAACTTAATTCAGATGTATTAAAAACTGTAGTTTAAAAAAGTTGTTTGAGTTTTTCATCATTTTTTGCCTCATAACTAAACATAAATTAGTGTAAATTCATATAAATATTTCTAATTATGTCTATTATAAGATTTTCCAACTAAGACATCAATATGAAAATTCTACGTCAGTAATTTTTCAAAACATCAAAAAGATGCATTAAAAAACTGCTGCTTAAACTAGTTGTTTGAGTTTTTCATCATTTTCTTGCCTCATAACTACACCATAATTCGTGAAAATTCACATAAATACTCCTAATTATGTCTATTACAATATTTTTCAACTAGCATGACTATATGAACATTCTACGATACTCATTTTACACAAAATATATGTTGGATCTATTAAATATTGCTGTTTAAACTAGTTGTTTGAGTCTTCCATCATTTTTGTCTCATAACTACAAATAAATTCGGTCAAATTCAAATAAATACTCCTCATTATGTCTATTATGTTATTTTTACAATTAAGATATCAATATCAAAATTCTACGAAACTAATTTCGCACAAAACTTTATGAAGAGGCATTAAAAACAGCTGTTTGAACTAGTTGTTTGAGTTTTACATCATTTTATGCGTCATAACTACACATGAATTTGTGCAAATTCATATAAATACTTATATTTATGTCTATTATAATATTTTTCAATTAACACTACGATATGAACATTCTACAACACTAATTTTACACAAAACTTAATTCGGATGTATTGAAAACTGCAGTTTAATCAAGTTGTTTGAGTTTTTCATCATTTTTGTATAATTACTGCTAATAAGTTCGTGCAAATTCGTACAAATACTCTTAAATATGTCTATTATAAGATTTTCCAACTAATACATCAATATGAAAATCCTACGACAATAATTTTGCATAAAACATAATTTCGATGCATTAAAAACTGCTGTTTAAACAAGTTGTTTGAGTTTTTTCATATTATTTTTGCCTCACGGCAGCACATAAATTCATCCAAATTCACATAAATACTTTTAACTATGTCTATTATAATATTTTCCAATTAATACATCAATATGAAAATTCTACGATACTAATTTTGCATAATACTTAATTAGGATGCATTAAGAACTGCTGTTTAAACTAGTTGTTTGAGTTTTTCATTATTTTTTGTGTCAGAACTACACATGAATGTCTATTAAAACTTTTTCCGGTTAACACCACGATATGAACATTCTACAAAACTAATTTTAGACAAAACTTAATTTGGATGTGTTAAAAAGTGCAGTTTTAACTAGTTTTTTTTTTTATAGTTTTTCATCGTTTCTGCCTAATTACTACTCATAAATTCATGAAAATTCTATAATTTGATTTTCCAATTAACACATCAATGGGAGAATTCCATGACACTAATAAAACATAATTAGAATGCTTTAAGAATTATTGTTTCAAAAAGTTATTTGAGGTTTTCATCATGTTGTCTTTATAACTACATATGAATTCGTTTATGTCAACATAAATACTTCAAATTATGTCTTTTATGAGATTATATAATTAACAATTCGATATGAACCCTATACAACACTAATTTGCATAAACCTTAATTCGGATGCATTAGAAACATCAGTTCAAACAAGTCGTTTGAGTTTTTAATAATTTTTGGCCTCATAAATACACAAGAATTCTTACAAATTTATATAAATACTCCTAGTTATGTCTATGATAAGATTTTACAATTAAGACAACAATATGAATATTTTACGACACTAGTTTTGCACAAAAATTATTAAAGTAGTTGTTTGAGTTTATCACCATATTCGGCCTCATAAATATACATAAATTCGTTCCAACAAAAGTAAAAACTCATAATTATGTTTGTTGTAAGAATTTTTAATTAAAACATCAATATGAAAATTATGCGGCACTAATTTTGAACAAAACTTAATAAAGATGCATTATAAAGTTCTATTTAAAATAGTTGTTTAAGTTTTTCATAATTTATTACCTCATAACTACAAATGAATTTGTGCAAATTCATATAAATACTCATAATAATGTCCATTGTAATATTTTCCAAATAACACCACAATATGAAAATTCTACAATACTAATTTTACACAAAACTTACTTCGGATATATTACAAACTGCATTTAAACTTGTTGTTTGAGTTTTTCTTCATTTTTTTAGTCATAACTATAAATAAATTCATGCAAATTTATATAAATACTCCTAACTATGACTATTATAATATTTTGCAATTAACACCACTATTTTAAAATTCTACAAAACTAATTTCAGATGTATGAAAAACCGCAATATAAACTAGTTCTATGAGTTATTATTATTTTTTGCCTAATAACTACACATAAATTCGTACAAATACAAATAAATACTCCTAGATATTCTAATATAAGAGTGGCCAATTAAGATATTAATATGAAAATTCTACGATACTAATTTTTTACAAAACTTAATTAGGATAGATTTTAAACTTCTGTTTAAACAAGTTATTTGGGTTTTCATCATTTTAGGCTATATAACTACACATAAATTCGTGTACGATTAAGATAAATACTTGTAATTATGTATATTATGAGATCATCTAATTAACACTTTGATTTGAACCCTCTACAACACTAATTTCGCATAAAAATTAATTTGGATGCATTAAAAATCGTTGTTTAAACAAGTTATTTGAGTTTTTCATCATTTTTTGCCTCGTAATAACACATGAATTCATCCAAATTCATATAAACACTCGAAATTATATCTATTATAATATTTTCAATTAGTATTGTGATATGAATATTCTACGATACTAATTTTACACAAAACTTATATGGGATGTATTAACAATTGCTATTAAACTAGTTGATTGAGTTTTTCATCATTTTAAGCTTTATAACTACACATAAATTTGTGTTAATTAATATAAATAAATCTTATTATACCTATTATAAGATTATCTAATTAGTACTTCGATATGAACACTCTAAAATTCTAATTTTGCATAAAACTTAATTATATGCATTAGAAACCACAGTTTAAACAAGTTATTTCAGTTTTTCATCATTTTTTGCCTCATAGTTACACATGAATTCATGCAACTTCATATAAATACTCCTAATTATGTCTATTACAATATTGTTTGATTAACATCATGATATGAACATTCCACAAGATTAATTTTACATAGAACTTAATTCTGATTTGTTAAAAACTATATTTTAAACTAGTCGTTTGATTTTTTTCATTATTTATTGCCTAATAACCATACATTAATTCGTAAAAATTCATATAAATATTTCTAAATATATCTATCATATGATTCTTCAATTAAGACATCAATATGAAAACAATTACGATACTAATTTTGTACAATACTTAATTAGGATGCACTAAAAACTGCTGTTTAAACAAGTTATTTGGGTTTTCATCATTTTAGGCTTATAAATACACATAAATTAGTGTAAATTATTGTAGAAGCTTATAATTATGTCTATTATGGTATTATCTAATTAACACTTCGATATGAACCCCGACAACACTAATTTTGAATAATACTTAATTCAGATGCATTAAAAACCACAGTTTAATTCAGTTCATTGAATTTTTCATCATTTTTTGCCTTATAAATACACATAAATTTACGCAAATTCATATAAATGCTGTTAATTATATCTATTTATAAGATTTTTTTAATTAAGACATAAATATGAAAATTCTATGACACTAATTTTGAACAAAACTTAATAAAGATATATTAAAAGCTGCTGGTTGTTTGACTCTTTTATCATTTTTCCCCTCATTACACATAAATTCGGGTAAATCGGTATAAATACTCCTAATTTTTTCTGTTACAATATTTTTCAATTAAAAGCATAATATGAACATTCTACGATACTAATTTCACATAAATTTAATTCGGATGTAATAAAAACTTTTGTTGAAACAAGTTATTTGAGTTTTTTATTATTTTTGGCCTCATAACAACATATAAATTCGTATCAATTCATATAAATACTTCTAATTATGTCCATTATAAGATTTTTTTAATTAAGACATCAATAGGGAAATTCTACGGTACTAATTTTGCATAAAATATAATAACGATGCATTGAAAACTACTGTTTAATCTTGTTGTTTGATTTTTCATCGTTTTTTTGACACATGTCTAACCATAAATTCATCCAAATTAATATAAATGCTCGTACTTTTGTCTATTATAAGGTTTTCCAATGAAGACATCAATATGAAAATTCTACAATACTTATCTTGCACAAAACATAATAAAGATGCATTAAAAATTGCTGTTTAAACTAGTTGTTTGAGTTTTTCATTATATTTTGCCTCATTACAAATAAATTCTGGTAAATTCATATAAATACTCCTTTTTAGGTCTACTATAATATTTTTCAATTAACACCGCGATATAAACATTCTACAATACTTATTTTACATAAATTTAATTCGGATGTATTACAAATTGCTGTTTAAACTAGTTATTTGAGTTTTTCATTATTCTGAGCCTCATAAGAACACATAAATTCGTGCAAATTCAACTAAATACTCTTAATTATGTTTATTACAATATTTTACAATTAACACCATGGTTTGGAAATTCAAAAAAACTAATTTTACACAAAACTTAATTCAGATGTATGAAAAACTACAGTATAAACTAGTTGTATGAGTTTTTTTTGCCTAATAACTACACATAAATCCATAAAAATACATATAAATACTCCTAGATATGTCTAATATAATAGTTTTCAATTAATATATTAATATGATAATTCTATGATACTAATTTTGCACAAAATTTAATTTGGATGGATTAAAAACTGTTGTTTAAACAAGGTTTTTTGGGTTTTCATCAATTTAGGCAATATAACCACACATAAATTCGTGTAAATTAATATAAATACTTATAATTACATCTATTATGAGATTATCTAATTAACACTTTGATATGAACCCTCTACAATACTAATTTTGCATAAAACTTAATTTGGATGAAATAAAAACCGCTGTTTAAACAAGTTGTTTGAGTTTTTCATCTTTTTTTTACCTCGTAATAACACATGAATTCGTCCAAATTCATATAAATACTCCTAACTATATCTATTATAATATTTTTCAATTAATACCGCGATATGAATATTCTACGATACAAATTTTACATAAAACTTATTTGGGATGTATTAACAGTTTCTATTAAACTAGTTGTTTGAATTTTTCACCATTTTAGGTTTTATAACTACACATAAATTTGTGTGAATTAATATAAATACATCCAATTATGTCTATTATGAGATTATCTAATTAATACCTCAATATGAACACTCTAAAATTCTAATTTTGCATAAAACTTAATTATATGCATTAGAAACCACAGTTTAAACAAGTTATTTCAGTTTTTCATCATTGTTTTGCCTAATAACCTACACACGAATTCATGCAACTTCATATAAATACTCTTAATTATGTCTATTATAATATTTGTCGATTAACATCATGATATGAACATTCTACAGAACTAAATTTACAAAAACTTAATTCAGATGTATTATAAACTACAGTTTAAACTAGTTGTTTGAGTTTTTCATCATTTTGTTGCCTAATAACTGCACATAAAATTATAAAAATTCATATAAATACTCCTAGATATATCTATTATATGAATTTTCAATTAGGACATCAATATGAGAAATTTTACGACACTAATTTTTTAACAAAACTTCGTAAACTACTGTTTAAATAAGTTATTTGAAGTTTTCATCATTTAATGCTTTATAAATACACATAAATTAATGAAAATCAATATAAATATTTTTAATTGTTTGTTTCATTAGATTATCAAAATAACACTTCGATATGAACACTCTGCGACCCTCATTTTGAATAAAACTTAATTCAGATGTATTAAAAACTGTAGTTTAAAAAAGTTGTTTGAGTTTTTCATCATTTTTTGCCTCATAACTAAACATAAATTAGTGTAAATTCATATAAATATTTCTAATTATGTCTATTATAAGATTTTCCAACTAAGACATCAATATGAAAATTCTACGTCAGTAATTTTTCACAAAACATCAAAAAGATGCATTAAAAAACTGCTGCTTAAACTAGTTGTTTGAGTTTTTCATCATTTTCTTGCCTCATAACTACACCATAATTCGTGAAAATTCACATAAATACTCCTAATTATGTCTATTACAATATTTTTCAACTAGCATGACTATATGAACATTCTACGATACTCATTTTACACAAAATATATGTTGGATCTATTAAATATTGCTGTTTAAACTAGTTGTTTGAGTCTTCCATCATTTTTGTCTCATAACTACAAATAAATTCGGTCAAATTCAAATAAATACTCCTCATTATGTCTATTATGTTATTTTTACAATTAAGATATCAATATCAAAATTCTACGAAACTAATTTCGCACAAAACTTTATGAAGAGGCATTAAAAACAGCTGTTTGAACTAGTTGTTTGAGTTTTTCATCATTTTATGCGTCATAACTACACATGAATTTGTGCAAATTCATATAAATACTTATATTTATGTCTATTATAATATTTTTCAATTAACACTACGATATGAACATTCTACAACACTAATTTTACACAAAACTTAATTCGGATGTATTGAAAACTGCAGTTTAATCAAGTTGTTTGAGTTTTTCATCATTTTTGTATAATTACTGCTAATAAGTTCGTGCAAATTCGTACAAATACTCTTAAATATGTCTATTATAAGATTTTCCAACTAATACATCAATATGAAAATCCTACGACAATAATTTTGCATAAAACATAATTTCGATGCATTAAAAACTGCTGTTTAAAAAGTTGTTTGAGTTTTTTCATATTATTTTTGCCTCACGGCAGCACATAAATTCATCCAAATTCACATAAATACTTTTAACTATGTCTATTATAATATTTTCCAATTAATACATCAATATGAAAATTCTACGATACTAATTTTGCATAATACTTAATTAGGATGCATTAAGAACTGCTGTTTAAACTAGTTGTTTGAGTTTTTCATTATTTTTTGTGTCGAACTACACATGAATGTCTATTAAAACTTTTTCCGGTTAACACCACGATATGAACATTCTACAAAACTAATTTTAGACAAAACTTAATTTGGATGTGTTAAAAAGTGCAGTTTTAACTAGTTTTTTTTTTTATAGTTTATCATCGTTTCTGCCTAATTACTACTCATAAATTCATGAAAATTCATATAGACACTCCTAAATATTTCTATAATTTGATTTTCCAATTAACACATCAATGGGAGAATTCCATGACACTAATAAAACATAATTAGAATGCTTTAAGAATTATTGTTTCAAAAAGTTATTTGAGGTTTTCATCATGTTGTCTTTATAACTACATATGAATTCGTTTATGTTAACATAAATACTTCAAATTATGTCTTTTATGAGATTATATAATTAACAATTCGATATGAACCCTATACAACACTAATTTGCATAAACCTTAATTCGGATGCATTAGAAACATCAGTTCAAACAAGTCGTTTGAGTTTTTAATAATTTTTGGCCTCATAAATACACAAGAATTCTTACAAATTTATATAAATACTCTTAGTTATGTCTACTATAAGATTTTACAATTAAGACAACAATATGAATAATTTACGACACTAGTTTTGCACAAATCTTATTAAAGTAGTTGTTTGAGTTTATCACCATATTCGGCCTCATAAATATACATAAAATCGTTCCAACAAAAGTAAATACTCATAATTATGTTTGTTGTAAGAATTTTTAATTAAAACATCAATATGAAAATTATGCGGCACTAATTTTGAACAAAACTTAATAAAGATGCATTATAAAGTTCTATTTAAAATAGTTGTTTAAGTTTTTCATAATTTATTACCTCATAACTACAAATGAATTTGTGCAAATTCATATAAATACTCATAATAATGTCCATTATAATATTTTCCAAATAACACCACAATATGAACATTCTACAATACTAATTTTACACAAAACTTACTTCGGATATATTACAAACTGCATTTAAACTTGTTGTTTGAGTTTTTCATCATTTTTTGAGTCATAACTATAAATAAATTCATGCAAATTTATATAAATACTCCTAACTATGACTATTATAATATTTTGCAATTAACACCACTATTTTAAAATTCTACAAAACTAAATTCAGATGTATGAAAAACCGCAGTATAAACTAGTTCTATGAGTTATTATTATTTTTTGCCTAATAACTACACATAAATTCGTACAAATACAAATAAATACTCCTAGATATTCTAATATAAGAGTGGCCAATTAAGATATTAATATGAAAATTCTACGATACTAATTTTTTACAAAACTTAATTATGATAGATTTTAAACTTCTGTTTAAACAAGTTATTTGGGTTTTCATCATTTTAGGCTATATAACTACACATAAATTCGTGTACGATTAAGATAAATACTTGTAATTATGTATATTATGAGATCATCTAATTAACACTTTGATTTGAACCCTCTACAATACTAATTTCGCATAAAAATTAATTTGGATGCATTAAAAATCATTGTTTAAACAAGTTATTTGAGTTTTTCATCATTTTTTGCCTCGTAATAACACATGAATTCATCCAAATTCGTATAAACACTCGAAATTATATCTATTATAATATTTTCAATTAGTATTGTGATATGAATATTCTACGATACTAATTTTACACAAAACTTATATGGGATGTATTAACAATTGCTATTAAACTAGTTGTTTGAGTTTTTCATCATTTTAAGTTTTATAACTACACATAAATTTGTGTTAATTAATATAAATAAATCTTATTATACCTATTATAAGATTATCTAATTAGTACTTCGATATGAACACTCTAAAATTCTAATTTTGCATAAAACTTAATTATATGCATTAGAAACCACAGTTTAAACAAGTTATTTCAGTTTTTCATCATTTTTTGCCTCATAGTTACACATGAATTCATGCAACTTCATATAAATACTCCTAATTATGTCTATTACAATATTGTTTGATTAACATCATGATATGAACATTCCACAAGATTAATTTTACATAGAACTTAATTCTGATTTGTTAAAAACTATATTTTAAACTAGTCGTTTGATTTTTTCATTATTTATTGCCTAATAACCATACATTAATTCGTAAAAATTCATATAAATATTTCTAAATATATCTATCATATGATTCTTCAATTAAGACATCAATATGAAAACAATTACGATACTAATTTTGTACAATACTTAATTAGGATGCAAAACTAAAAACTACTTTTTAAACAAGTTATTTGGTTTTCATCATTTTAGCTTATAAATACACATAAATTAATGAAAATCAATATAAATATTTTTAATTGTTTGTTTCATTAGATTATCAAAATAACACTTCGATATGAACACCAACACTAATTTTGAATAATACTTAATTCGATGCATTAAAAACCATAGTTTAATTCAGTTCATTGAATTTTTCATCATTTTTTGCCTTATAAATACACATAAATTTACGTAAATTCATATAAATATTTTAATTATATCTATTTATAAGATTTTTTTAATTAAGACATAATATGAAAATTCTATGACACTACTTATTTTGAACAAAACTTAATAAAGATATATTAAAAATTGCTGGTTGTTTGACTTGAGTTTTTCATCATTTTTCCCCTCATTACACATAAATTCGGTAAATCGGTATAAATACTCCTAATTTTTTCTACTTATAATATTTTTCAATTAAAACGCATAATATGAACATTCTACGATACTAATTTCACATAAATTTAATTCGGATGTAATAAAAACTTTTGTTGAAACAAGTTATTTGAGTTTTTTATTATTTTTGGCCTCATAACAACATATAAATTCGTATCAATTCATATAAATACTTCTAATTATGTCTGCTATAAGATTTTTTTAATTAAGACATCAATAGGGAAATTCTACGGTACTAATTTTGCATAAAATATAATAACGATGCATTGAAAACTACTGTTTAATCTTGTTGTTTGATTTTTCATCGTTTTTTTGACACATGTCTAACCATAAATTCATCCAAATTAATATAAATGCTCGTACTTTTGTCTATTATAAGGTTTTCCAATGAAGACATCAATATGAAAATTCTACAATACTTATCTTGCACAAAACATAATAAAGATGCATTAAAAATTGTTTTTAAACTAGTTGTTTGAGTTTTTCATTATATTTTGCCTCATTACAAATAAATTCTGGTAAATTCATATAAATACTCCTTTTTAGGTCTACTATAATATTTTTCAATTAACACCGCGATATAAACATTCTACAATACTTATTTTACATAAATTTAATTCGGATGTATTACAAATTGCTGTTTAAACTAGTTATTTGAGTTTTTCATTATTCTACATAAGAATAAATTCATGCAAATTCACAATAAATTCGTGCAAATTCATCTAAATACTCTTAATTATGTTTATTACAATATTTTACAATTAACACCATGGTTTGAAAATTCAAAAAAACTAATTTTACACAAAACTTAATTCAGATGTATGAAAAACTACAAATAAACTAGTTGTATGAGTTTTTTTTTGCCTAATAACTACACATAAATCCATAAAAATACATATAAATACTCTAGATATGTCTAATATAATAGTTTTCAATTAATATATTAATATGATAATTCTACGATACTAATTTTGCACAAAATTTAATTTGGATGGATTAAAAACTGTTGTTTAAACAAGGTTTTTTGGGTTTTCATCAATTTAGGCAATATAACCACACATAAATTCGTGTAAATTAATATAAATACTTATAATTACATCTATTATGAGATTATCTAATTAATACTTTGATATGAACCCTCTACAATACCAATTTTGCATAAAACTTAATTTGGATGTAAAAACCGCTGTAAAAAGTTGTTTGAGTTTTTCATCTTTTTTTTACCTGTAATAACACATGAATTCGTCCAAATTCATATAAATACTCCTAACTATATCTATTATAATATTTTTCAATTAATACCGCGATATGAATATTCTACGATACAAATTTTACATAAAACTTATTTGGGATGTATTAACAGTTTCTATTAAACTAGTTGTTTGAATTTTTCATTTTTAGGTTTTATAACTACACATAAATTTGTGTGAATTAATATAAATATATCTAATTATGCCTATTATGAGATTATCTAATTAATTCTTCGATATGAACACTCTATAATTCTAATTTTGTATAAAACTTTATTATATGCATTAGAAACTGGAGTTTAAACAAGTTATTTCAGTTTTTCATCATTTTTTTCCTCGTAACTACACATGAATTCATACAATTTTGTATAAATACTCCTAATTATGTCTATTATAATATTTTTTGATTAACATCGTGATATGAACATTCCACAAACTTAAATTTATAAAACTTAATTCGGATGTATTATAAACTATATTTTAAACTAGTTGTTTGAGTTTTCCATTATTTATTGCCTAATAACCAACATTAAAATTATAAAAATTCATATAAATATTCCTAGATATATCTATTATATGAATTTTCAATTAGACATCAATATGAGAAATTTACGATACTAATTTTTTAACACAAATTAGGATTCACTAAAAACTCTTGTTTAAATAAGTTATTTGAAGTTTTCATCATTTAATGCTTTATAAATACACATAAATTAATGAAAATCAATGTAAATATTTTGTAATTATGTTATTATGGTATTATCTAATTAACACTTCGATATGAACCCCTACAACACTAATTTTGAATAATACTTAATTCGGATGCATTAAAAATTGCAGTTTAATTCAGTTTATTGAATTTTTCATCATTTTTTGCCTTATAAATACACATAATTCATGCAAATTCATATAAATGCTATTAATTATGTCTATTATCTTTTTCATTCCAAGTTGAAATAAAGAAAGCACACCTTGGAAATGGGATGGGCTCGACCTTTAGAACAAGTAGAAGGGAATGGCCGCTATGGTTGGTTCGTGGGTTCAAAAAGGTATTTTTCTGAAGATTTTTCAATTAAGACGTAAATATGAAAATTCTACGATACTAATATTGAACAAAACTTAATAAAGATACATTAAAAACCGCTGGATGTTTGACTCTTTTATTATTTTTTGCCTCATTACTCATAAATTCGGGTAAAATAATATAAATACTCCTAATTGTTCTAGTGCAATATTTTTCAATTAAAACCATAATATGAACTTTCTACGATACGAATTTTACATAAATTTAATTCGGATGTAATAGAAATTGGTGTTTAAACTAGTTATTTGAGTTTTTTATTATTTTTGGCCTCATAACAACGCATAAATTCGTAACAATTCATATAAGTATGAGATTTTGAGAAAAGAAAAGAATGGAAGCCTTTTTTTTTGGAATATAGAGTGAAGGATGCTATCTTCTTAGCTCCGAAAAGTTATTGGTTGAATGTTGACCAACAATATCTTCTAATTATGTCTATTGTAAGATTTATTTTAATTAAGACATCAATAAAAAAATTCTACGGCACTAACTCTGCACAAAATGTAAAAACGATGCGTAAAAAACTATTGTTTAAACTTATTGTTTGATTTTTTTCAGCATTTTTTTTGGCTCATGTCTAAACATAAATTTGTCCAGATTAATATAAATGCACGTATTTTTTGTCTACTATAAGGTTTTTCAATAAAGACATCAATATAAAAATTCTACAATACTTGTCTTGCACAAAACATAATAAAGATGCACTAAAAATTGCTGTTTAAACTTATTGTTTTAGTTTTTCGTTATTCTTAGCCTCATAAGAACACATATATTCGTGCAAATTCATATAAACACCACTAATTATATCCATTATGAGATTTTTATAATTAAGATATCAATATTGAAATTCTACTAAACTAATTTCACACAAAACATAAAAACGATGCATTAAAAACAACTATTTGAACTAGTTGTTTGAGCTTTTCATCATTTTCTGCATCATAACTGCACATTAATTCGTGCAAATTCATATGAATATTCATATTTATGTCTATTATAATATTTTTTAATTAACACTATGATATGAACATTCTACAACAGTAATTTTACACAAAACTTTATTCGGATATATTAAAAACTGAATGTTAATCAAGTTGTTTGAGTTTTTTCATCATTTTTGCGTAGTAACTACTCATAAATTCGTAAAAATTCATATAAATACTCCTAGATATGTCTATTATAGGATTTTCCAATTAATACATTAATATAAAAATTCTACGATAATAATTTTACAAAAACTATAATTTGGATGAATTAAAAAGTGCTGTTTAAAAAAGTTGTTTGAGTTTTTAATATTATTTTACCTCACAACAACACATAAGCTCGTCAAAATTCATATAAATACTTTTAATTATATCTATTATAATATTTTTCAATTAAGGTATCAATATGAAAATTCAACGATACTAATTTTGCACAATACTCAATTAAAATGCATTAAAAACTACCGTTTAAACTAGTTGTTTGAGTTTTTCATCATTTTTTGTGTCATAACTACACATGAATGTCTATTATAACTTTTCCGGTTAACAACATGATATGAACATTCTACAAAATTAATTTTACACAAAACTTGATTCAGATGTGTTAAAACTACAGTTTTAACTAGGTTTTTTAAGTTTTCATCGTTTTTGCCTAATAACTACTCATAAATTCATGTAAATTCATATAAACATTCCAATTTTTTTTATTATTTGAATTTCCAATTAACACATCAATGAAAAAATCTATAACATTAATAAAACATAATTAGAATGCTTTAAAAATTATTGTTTCAAAAGTTATTTGAGGTTTTCATCATATTTGGCATTATAACTACTCATGAATTCGTTTATATTAACATAAATACTTCTAATTATGTCTTTTATGAGATTATTTAATTAACATTTCGATATGAACCCTATACAACACTAATTTTGCATAAACCTCAATTTCGATGCATGAAAAACATCAGTTCAAACAAGTTATTTGAGTTTTTAATAATTTTTTGCCTCATAACTACACATGAATTCTTACAAATTTATATAAATACTCCTAGTTATATCTACTATAAGATTTTATAATTAAGGCAATAATATGAATATTTTACAATACTAATTTTACACAAAATATGAATTTAACATTCTAATAATCTAACAATAAAAGTAATGTTAATGAATTAAAACTCTATATAAAATAAAACTACAAATAAATAAAAAGTAAATTTAACATGATATAAATAAAATAAAACTATAAATAAATAAAAACTTAATTTAACATATTATAAATAAATTAAAACTATAAATAAATAAAAAAATATTTATCATTATGATATTCGAATAATAAAAGTAAATTTAAATGAATTAATACTACAAATAAAAATGAATTTAACATTCTAATATTTTAACAATAAAAATAAATCTAAATAAATTATAACTATAAATAAAAAATAAATTTAATCTTATTTGTACATATTATAAATTATAATTAATTAAAAGTAGAAAAAAACTAACCTCTAGTGCTCCAATATTGTCAGAATCGAAATACGGTATTGCGGGAAGCAAGATAGGGTAAATATGATAACACCTTCACTTCTTGTCAAATAAAAAAATAAATAATAATACTTTAACTTTTTTATTTTTAATTGGAATAATATACTAGAAACTATTTTTTTATTTTTTTAAATGGAATAATAAGATTAAAACTTAAAAATAAAATTATGGAATATTGAGTATATGATAACTTATAAAGAGAGAAATTTGTATGTTAGTGTGATTTTATATGAAAATTGGGGTGGTATTTATAGAGCCAAATTTATAATTTTTTATTTTTTTCAGAATTTTTTTGATGTATATTTGATTCTTTTTATTAAATTTGAAATAAAGGAGACTTGATTTGAAACAATGTAAATTATTCTTGGAGTTTCATGAAGTGATTTGAAACAAAGGTGTTGTAGACTCGATTTTTCTACGTGTTGAGAGGGTTAAACCCGGGATGGACCTGACCAGATATAAGGGGTAAGTCCAGATTTTAGAGTAGTGGGTCCGAGTTTTAGGGGGATTAGTCTGGGTGTACCCGTCCGGGTATCACGGGTAGACCTGTCTAGGGTGAAAGCGGGTTCGGGTATGCGTAAGAATGGGCGAGGGTTCGTGTAAGAACGAGTGACGGTCTGGATAAGCATGATGATAGGGGTGTACATCAAATCCGTCAACCCGTCTGACATGTCTAAGCATGAGTAAGGGTATGGATAAGAACGAGTGAGGGTCCGGGTAAGAACGAGTGAGGGTCAGGGTAAGCATGGTGATAGGGGTGTTCATCAAACTTGTCAACCCGTCTTATCCGTTCAACCAACCCAATCTCGATCTATTTTTTTGTTGAGTTAAGAAGTTACTAGGTTGGGTATGGATTGTGATTTTGACTAACCCAGTTTATTGGGTTGGTTTATGAGTTTGCTTTTAGAAACCCGTCAAACTCGAACCCGGCCGTATAATCATATATAATATATATTTTTTAAATATTATATATATAATTTATTTGTGATCAATAAAATAATTATTTAATAGTAAAAAAATACATTATATTTAATTATCATATAATTTTTTATAATATTTTTATTTTTTAAATGTTATATATCACTTTCTTTATAATATTAATTATTTTTTATATTTATCTTTTACAAAACATGACAAATATTATTTTTTAATTTATTATTCATAATTAATGTGAAATAATTATTATTTTTTATATTTTTTTATTTTTCTCAAAAATGAGTAGTGATATCATTCATAAAATATATATTATTTAATATTAATAAAAAAATATAATATATTATTTAATTAAAATATCAACTCATTTAACCCGCATAACCCATAAAAACCTGTATTAAAAAAATATATGAGTTGGGTTGGGTTGCGGGTGGATTAGCTAAAAAGTATTTTTTTAACTCGGTATAGTTGGGTTGGGTTTAAATTTTCATGAAAAAAATATCAACCCGTTCGTTATAAACCCCTGATGGGTGAGGTCTGGGTGGGGCGTGTCTAAGACGGGTCTGGTATGAAGGGGGTAACGGGTTAATCTGGGACAAATATGAGGGTTCTATTTTGAAAATTTTGAAATCTGATTCTTGCTAGGACTGGACTTTTCACAGGTCTGAGTCACCAACGAGACGATCCAAGTACGGGTGACGGGCACATATTTGCACTGGTCGGGTCTACCCGTCCAGGTATTTTCAAACCACTAATTTCATGGTAAAGACTTAATTTCATATATATAATAATATAAACAAATAGAAAAAAGACACTCTTCCAAATAACTTTTTATTTTGACGATATCAGGTTTATAAATGAGCCAAGAAATAATATAAAATTCAAATAGACTAATTTATGTGTTGTTTTAAAGCATTTTGTGTCAATTTTTGTACACAATTCATTTCATAAATTCTTGAGCTTGCCAAGATGGTAACATAATACAATAGAAGATATCATTTCAAATAACTTTATTTGGTTTGACAACATTATGTGCGTAAAAGAGGTGAAAAATGATATAAAGCTCAACTTGACCAATTAAATTTTTATTGTAATGCATTTGTATTCATTTTTGTGCGCATTTTAAATCAAAAAGGTTTGAGCCTACATAGATAATAAAATAATCCAATAGAAGATATCATTCAAAATAACTTTGTATATTTTGACTATGTTATGTACATAAATGTGATAAAAAATAATATAAAACTCTAATAGATTAACTGAAGTGCTGTTTTAATCTAATATTTTGTATGTAATACTTGTGATAAAGATAATAATATAAATAACTATTAGAGATCATTCAAAATAACATTATGTATTTTAATAATATTATGTGCATAATTGACAAGAACTAATGTAAAACACAATTATACTCAACGAAACGTTATTTTGATGGATTTGTATGCATTTTTTTTGCAGAATTCTAGTCGAAAAGTCTTGAGGTTGCAAATAAAATAAAATAAATCAAAGACCGTGAAATTGGATCTGTTGCAAATTGTATAAGATTTTGATGGTTTTGATGTACTATCAAACGATAATGAAATTGCGTAAAATTTAAAACACTATCAATCTATAACTAAGAATACATATCTATAAACTTTTTTATTTTTTATATTTATTTATAAGTTCATTGCCAAGATAATCAAAATAACCATTGTCAAGAAATCCCACCCTATTTGATTTGTCCTTTTCAATGACACCAACGAAAGTAAAATGTTATGTAAATTTTTTCGAGAATCAAAGTGTAAGTAATTGACAAGGCGAGAAGTAGAATTAGTTCGATTTTGCCTTTTGGAATTAAGTACTGAAAATAAGAAACAAAATGAAACAATTTGGATTTTGGAAAACGCTGATAAAATTTGTTTACGCCCATCCGTCTGCATTACGATTTGAAGATATCGAGAATGGAAGTGGGGGAGGTATAAAGGCTTTTGAATTAAAAAGTGGGTTTAAAGTTTTATGAAGCCGTTGACTTTGTATTGAGATTCGTACTTTTAATAAATTTTAAATTTGAAATTTATATTTTTAGTAATTATTACGAATCTCAATACAAAATTAATGATTCTAAAAATTTTAAAATTATTTTTTAGTTCAAAGATCTTTGTACCTCCCTCACATTCATCGAGAATAAACATGATATACCGTTCAAATCCGGGAATTTCATTCCAGGTAACATGATTTCCAGGCATTCTATTATTTCCATTTTCTGGGCATCAGCGAGACAGCGACCAACCGAACGGCCCCTTGTTGGGCTTGCACTGAACCAAAGACGCGGGCTTTCACTTTGAATTTCGTTTCTCTTTGTGCCGATTGAAATTCCAGTGTTCAGAAAAGCGCGAAGGTGAAAAGCAAAAAATTAGACCGCGTCTTCAAAACCCTAAACCCCATGTTTCATTCTCTTTCCAAAAAGAATCTATCCATGCGATATCCAATTGCTAATTACTGTTAGGATTCATCGATTGAGGGAGTTTTTACGCTGACCTAATTGGGATTCGACTTATTTGATAAATTATCCAATTTATCACTAGATCACTAACCTAGGGTTCGCACAAACTCAAAAAAGGAGACGAAATCCACTGAACGGAAGGAAAAGAAAGGGTTTTAATCTCATTACCCTGAAAAGAGAATACAAATGCGGTATTTCCTCTTCTTTTATCTTGATCGCCTCTGATACCGATCAGGGGTAACACTTCTTTCTTCTATTTATGTTCGAGATTCGAATCTTTAGCTAATTTATGGGAGAAGAAACAATGGAGATCGATGGCGGTGGAGAGAAAAGAGGATGTTCGTCTCCATTTTCTCCAGCTTCAGCAAGGAAAAAAGTGCCGAGGTTGTTCATCAAGGAAATGGTCCTAAGAAACTTCAAATCCTATGCGGGAGAGCAGCGTATTGGTCCCTTTCACAAGGTAATACTTCAATTCAACCTTCGCATTTGTGCAGTGAGCGTTCTTGTTGTTAGGCCAACGAAATAATTTGATTTTATTGAGTGGGCATTGGTTTAATAAATTTTAGCTCGAATTTATTTCTTTAATACATGAGAGTAACAGTGGAACTCTTCTGAAGTTACAGACTCTTCTTTCTGAAAATGGGGACCGGCATGCAAAATATTGTTAGCTGTTATTAATGCTTTAGAAGTTCTAAATCGATTCCCAAATGGAAAAGAGGAGTAAATTAATGCAAAATTAATAATTTTCAGTTGTGAATAATTAGAGGGAATACATAATTAAGGAATAACTTTACAGTAATCCAAAGTTCTCTGAGGATTGCAAATAAAGGTGTCAAATTCAGTTGCAGCACACTTTTCTATTATGATAATTTAGATAATATATGTACAGCAATTTTATCTTTTGTAGAGCTTCTCTGCTGTTGTGGGCCCCAATGGAAGTGGAAAGAGCAATGTTATTGATGCCATGCTCTTTGTTTTTGGAAAACGTGCCAAACAGGTAACTTTTCTATTTCTATTATTACAGTATATAATGGTTGCAAAAAGCAATTGGTTAATGTTTTCTGTTCTATTATTCCTTGTAGATGCGTCTGAACAAAGTGTCTGAGCTGATACACAACTCTACAAACCACCAGAATCTGGACAGTGCTGGTGTATCTGTGCATTTTCAAGAAATTGTTGATCTGGTACGTCTATTCATATATTTTCTCTCTATACATAATGCCCCATTGAGTACGAACACTTTTTGCACTGCCAGAATGTTGGAGGCTGGCAGCAGTTGGTGTGACATTGTGTTTCCTTGTAAAATGGATAACTTCCAAACTTTCTGGTTTACCAATACTGATGCAGAGAGTACATACATATATCAATAACATTCATTATGCCTTGGGAACTTATTTTCTCTCGGACATTTCTGCCTTTCAATATTTTCTTCACAAGAAATCATTGTTTTATTGGGGTTAAGCTTGATAGGGGAGCAAGGGTTTAGCTGAGAGTCCAATTTTGGAGGAGAAAATGATTTTTCCTGGCCCCCAGGATGGTGTCTAAGTTGGTTGCTTTTATTTTGGGATTATTTAATTAATGGCATAGTGGTCCTCTTCTTTAACCATTCTCTGGACAATCTTACTGTGCTCATCTCAACTAGAGTTATCTTGGGTGTCATTTGCAAATCGTGATAAACTATTTGGGCATTTTACAAAAATCCCATGAAATTTATCTTTTATTTTGTCACATTTGTTTCAGGATGATGGGTCATATGAGGCTGTACCAGGAAGTGATTTTTCAATTACAAGGGTTGCATTTAGGGATAATTCCTCAAAATACTACATCAATAACCGTGCAAGCAACTTCACTGAAGTAACGAAGAAGCTCAAAGGAAAGGGAGTTGACCTAGACAACAACCGTTTTCTCATCCTTCAGGTATGAAAAAAAATACTGCAGATTACTTCATGCCTTTATGATTTATGAATCCCATAAAATATAATGACAGAAAGGAAACTTACCATATCCTTCACTCATAAACATGGAAACTATTACATACTGTTTGCTAATATTTCTTTGCCTCAATTTATTCAGGCTCTTTAAAAAAGATCCTGGGCAATCAGTGTAGATATCTTTCCCGTTTTCTATGAAGTATGCTTAAGTTTGTTTTCTGCACCTGTTAGTATGGATGATATTGAGATTTAGTCTATCATTATCTTCCAATATAATAGGACCAGCAATCTTCTTATTAGGTAACAAATGTTTTTTTTTGAAGAATATAAAAGGAATATCTAAGTACCTTTTATGTTGATTGGAAACATTGCAGGGGGAGGTTGAGCAGATATCATTAATGAAACCAAAAGCCCAGGGGCCTCATGATGAAGGATTTTTGGAATACTTGGAAGATATCATTGGCACAAACCAATATGTTGAGAAGATTGATGAAGCTTTCAAACAGTGAGTAAAATGTCTAAATGTATTTCACTCTCGGGAATGGTTGTTTTTATTTGGTCCATGGATGCACATCTGAAAATTATACTAATTAGCATGAACCTAAAATATCAGGCTCGAGGTTCTTAATGAAAAGCGATCAGCAGCTGTCCAAATGGTAAAGCTTGCTGAGAAGGAAAGAGATAGTTTAGAGGTATTCTCATTCAAACTTTTGTTTTATTAATGTTAAGGTTACCATCATACTCTGTTATCAGGCCTAGAATAGTAAATTTTGAACTCATTTACCTGTCTTGCTGATTATCACAAACATTAGTTCAATGATGCTTTTAAGAAATATTAAGGGGGGGAATAATTTCATATTTAATTCTGCAAAACTGGTTATTTAAACAAATAAAAGATATTTTTTTGCCGAAGGAAAACAAATATCATGCACGGGTCCTTCATCTTTTGTTTTGAAAAGGCTTCTATAAGGAGAGTATGCATGATATTTTCTATGTTCTACTTCGACATCTGAGATATTTTCAATTTTTCTTCTGTAACAGTACCTCTCCTGAGAACCAGCTTCTATTGGTATTTCATTTTCATGCTTTTTCTTTTTTTTTGAAGAGTGTGAAAGATGAAGCGGAGGCTTATATGCTTAAAGAATTGTTAAGCTTAAAATGGCAAGAGAAGGCTACCAATTTAGCATCTGATGATGCAGGCAACCAAGTTGTTCAGCTCCAACAGAATGTTGACAGAATGGAGGCGACCCGCAACATTGAAAGGTAATTATACCAGATCCAACTACAGGTCTTTCTCACTTGTAAGTCACATGATTGATAGAGGATAGCTACTCCCTTAGGGAGCATAAGCAATTTCTTGACTTTTCACTCTCAACTTTCTTGGAAAAAAAAAGGCTGGCCTTAGTAGCTTATAAACCTGTACACATATTCTCACAAAAGGACAAATGGAGAGGAGTGCCACTTAGCAGAAAAGCTTACAAATACTCATAAATATTTTCTATCAATTTATTATTACAATATATTATTTGCATTATATAAGAATGAACTATTACTGAATTATATATGAATCACACATTTTGCATCTTGCTGAATGATTCCTGACTTAGGTTGTTATTATGATCTGGATCACCTGGTCATCTGACTCGCCATGTTGGTTGAGATTGGGTGACAAATCACACATTGTCAAATCTCAGGGCCTGTTCGTTTGCAACCTAGGAAGATGGGATTAGGGATTCCAAGCTTATGGGGGGAGTTATTCCCAGACCCGCCCGGCAGTAAAAAATTCAGATGTGGGTTGGGTGAATATCCCCATTTAAACTCACCAACTCAATACAAATCATTGGGAAAAGAACTAAGAAGTCTGACCTAATTATTTTTTTCCCACCTTCCTTGGGAACCCACTATTTAATATTATTGGAACCCACACCCATTTGTTTCCAATCCCATGAAACATGGGATTGCCGAAAAGGCTCTGAATGTAATTTGAAATATATCTGCATTACTGGGTCAGTTCATAGCCTTTTTAGTTTTTGTGCATGTGCTTGTGTGCATGTACATGTGTAATGAAAATGATCATTCTAATAGGAATTTACCTTTCTAAAAATAAGTTGCATTTGGGCTGGTGAAACCTGATACATGCTAGTGCATCAAGAAACCCTGACCAGAAACTGACCTAATAATCAACATGTGCGCAATTGACCTCGTCAGACCAGGTGATATACTTGCTACCCCAACTGGCATAAAGTTTTTGTATTGGTCCATTATGCACCTTTTTTCTTCCAGCAGGGTAATATATCTGGTTTAATTGTGTTATTTTGTAAGGCTACATTTTCATCAATGTACTTTGATTCTCAGAGAGAAGATTCAGCAACATAACATTGAGTTGAAGGAGTTAGAAACTCTTTATGACAAGCATATGAAGAGACAGGAGGTACTTTTTAACGGACTGTTTCTCTTTCTATTTTTTGAACTCTACAATGGTATTTGTTTTTATTTATTTTATTTTATCAACGGTTTAGGTTCTTGAGAAAGAAATGACTCAATGCAAGGAAGATTGTAAGGTATATGAGAAGAAAGAGGTGGAGCATGTTGAGAAGGAAAAGCATCTGAAGCAAAAACTGAAAAAACTCGAGGATAAAATTGAAAAAGTATGCTTTTTTAGTTTTTATTCATTCTGAAATTTTGATATATCATCTTTGAAGCAACTATAGTGACGTGCTGGTTGCTAACTGGTCTTGTGATGTACCGTCCTCTCTTATAATTTTATCTCTTTATTTGTTCCTTCTTTAGTGGGAATAAAATGAACAAGGTGGCGTTCTCATAATGGGTACCTGGTATCTTTCCATATTTGCAAATAAGGCTGAACATATCTCATTCTTGTTATCATGACCAAAGCCAACTCCTACAGCTAAGTCTTAATTGACCACCTGTGTGACAAAGCCTACTCATTGGGAGTGACTAAGTTGCACTTCACTTACCAGTGAGTGAGCCAACTTCATGACCAGTTGATAAAAGATTAAGACTAGTTTTTGAACTTCATTTTTTTTTTCAGTACAAATTGGAATTCAGGGAAAGATATCTCATTAAAGTTAGGCAATTGTGTGCATATTTTCTATTTCATAATCAAGTATTGAAGTGTTTTATGTAATGTGTACCAATGATGTAACCGGCAATAGTAAAATTATGTATTATGCAAAAAATGTAAAATGTATAGAAATAATAAATCCTTCCACAAGTAATCCTAAAATTTGGCAATCCTTCCATAAGTTATCCTAAATTTTGGCTTCGAAAAAGGTCTTTTAACTTGCAAGAATATATTTACAGGACACATCAAAGATAAATGGCTCAACAAAAGAAATTGAAGAGTCATCAGGTCTAATACCGAAATTAAAAGAGGAAATACCGAAGTTGGAAGAGCTCTTAGTCAAGGAAGAAGAGATATTGGAAGAAATAAAAAAGAGTGCTTTAGGTATATTCTAGACCTGCTTTCTTTTTTGATTGAAATAATTTTTTTGTCACTTATCTTATATCATGTATATGACAGACTCATCATATTCACAAATATAGATGAGACTGAGAAGCTTCGTGCTGAACTAGCTGTAGTGCGGAAGGAATTGGAGCCATGGGAAAAGCAGTTAATTGAGCATAAGGGGAAGCTTGATGTTGCTATGGGTGAAAAGAAATTGTTGGAAGACAAGGTATACAATTTTATGTATATCAAGAACCATTTTAAATGACAACTGAGCAACCGTGATTATCAAAATTGCAAAAAGCTAAATTGTCATAACGTCCTTAAAGGCTTATAGTGTAGATTGGTCTGCATCAGATTTGGTGCAATTTGGAAATTATTTGATCAATGATAAAGTTCTGATAAAACTAAATTGTTAATTCTCAAAACTGCTCGATGGAAGCAATTTTCAAATTGCACCAAATATGATACACAAGCTGTCTAAACTACGTAGCACATATCTGTGATTTTATGTCTTTGATTTTGATAATGGTTTATTCAGTTCTCTTGATTGTGCTTTTCATAGAACGTTGCATTTGTATCTTTAGCTTTCCTTGTTGATGCAAAATTCTTCTTTGTATTGCTATTCATTACAATCAGTATAAGCAGCCAGCATTTTTTGGTTGTTTTACAACATTAACTTAGCATTCACATCTGTTGCAAAATTTAGCGAAGTTTACAACTTTTACTTTTTTTTTTCCTTTTGTAAAAGCATTATTTTGTTGCAAAAACTGTATGGGGTCTGTTTCGCACTTCAACCCACCATAATAACAATCTAAGCTTTTCATGCAAATGTGAAAATTTTGTTTTGTGGTGGGATGGTGGAGTACTTATATAGGAATTACATATTTTATTTCTTTCATTGTGCTGACTTATTTTAATATTTTCTATTTTTCATATGTTTTGCTCAGCATCAAAAAGCTCATGCAGAATATGTCAATGCAAAAGAAGAAATGGAAACAATAAACAATCGAATAAGTTCACGGAACAAAGAAATGGTAGAGAATAAATCTAAAATCGAGCAATTGAGGACCGAGAAAGAAGAATATGAACAAAAGGAAAAGGTACAATATTTTCTCTGTGTTTTGTATCTTGTCACGAGGAATTAGTAACTCTTTTTCCAAAAGTACTTACCCTAAACTTGTCAAGGAGGCTTAAACTAACAGGATATTGCTGGAACATCCATAAAGCATGAAATCTTGGTATGCTCACTTGAATTGAGTTGTAAACACACCTGCAATTGTCTCACAGGAATGTTTGAAGGAAGAAGAGTTACTAATTCCTCGTGAGCAAGCAGCTAGACAAAAGGTTGCTGAGATGAAAGTTGCACAAGAATCTGAGAAGAGCCAAGGGAGTGTTCTAAAGGCAATAATGCAAGCTAAAGATTCAAAAGAAATCGAAGGGATTCATGGTCGTCTTGGTGACTTGGGCGCAATTGATGGTATCATGCTTACATTGTTTTCTCTTTTGGGCGTGTGATGTGTTATGCCTCTATTTCATACCTGCCTTTCAAGTTAACTTCCTACTTTTGCTATTTCATAGGGTGCCATTTACATTGCCTTTTTCCCTCAAAATTTATCTCTATGTAGTTATAGTCGCAGCCAACTTGTGGCAGAACTAGCTGGCTGCTGGTTGCACCCAATTGTTGTAATCTCATTTTGCATTCCTTTTAATTCTTTTTTTTTGCTTTGTTTTTTGAACTTCATCAAGGGTTGTTTCAGAGAAAAAAATGTGTGTTGAACATTAAGACATCTGATAAAAGTATATAGCTAAATTGAATAGTTCAATGCTATACCTTACCAGGGGTTTCCCTAGCCTAATTATTTTCACTCAGCATCTTGTCATCTGCACTCTGGCAATATGATTTTGTTTTCTTTCTAGCAAAGTATGATGTGGCTATATCTACGGCATGTGGAGGCCTCGATTATATTTTGGTTGAAACAACAGCTGCTGCACAGGCTTGTGTTGATTTGCTTCGAAGAAAGAATCTTGGGATTGCTACTTTCATGATATTGGTTTATACTTTTCTTCCTTATTTTGACATGTTCTATTTGTTTACAGTCCAGTCTTAATATACACAATTATGGCCTTCTAATTTACATTGCATGATGATTTTTGAACTCAAAATCTCATTGCCATTTACTTCAATATTTTACTTTTGTATATTGTAATCTAGGAGAAACAAAAGGAGCATATGCATAGAATGAGGGAAGCAGTGCAAACACCAGAGGGGGTTCCACGCCTTTTTGACCTGGTAACAGTAAAAAATGAGAGGTTCAAGTTGGCCTTTTTTGCAGCCTTGGGTAATACAGTAGTAGCAAACAATCTTGATCAGGTAATTCTCACATCTTCTTTTGACTTCTACCCTCTATTTTAGCCATTATCAAAAGACATGCCTTGGGAAATTCAAAAGAATCACCACACCCCTCTGTGGACATGAAATTGTCCTGTGTACGGTGTACCTCCAAAAAACATGCTGCTAGCCCGTGAGCTTAAAAGATACTCCCTAGTCCCTACGGGGTCTCTCTCAAAAAAAAAAAGCTTAAAAGATACTGTGCAGCCTACCGGCAATTTGGTTAAAACTGAAAAAAAAGATACTGTGAGCCTGTGACTCTCTTTGCACAACTTACTTTTTTTTTATGTAAATAAGGCAACTTGTTTCTCCAGCAAGGTCATATTTGATTTCTTCCATGTTGTTGGTCGGTATTTATTTTTCTGTCATTAAGATACTTGGGTTCTGTTATGAAGGAGGCTTTACTGTAAACCTTATGCCAGTATTTAGTAAATATCGCGTTACTGTTATATTGGTGTCAATATGGTAACTTTGCTTCTACTCAGAATTTTGCAAAGAACAAGCAAATACTGTCAAATAAAATGACCTCTGATACCTAAGTTCATCAAGAACTAATATCCCATGGAACCCTGATTTCTCCTATGTTTCTCCTCAAAGGCTACCAGAATAGCTTATGGCGGCAATAAAGAATTCAGGCGAGTAGTAACACTCGATGGAGCGCTATTTGAGAAATCTGGCACCATGAGTGGAGGAGGCGGTAAGCCTCGTGGAGGCAAGATGGGGACATCTATCAAGGATAGCATCTCACCTGAAGTTCTCTCTTCAGCTGAACATGAGCTGGAGATGCTAGAAAGCAAGTGCAGAGGTCTTCGTCAGAGTGTTAATGAAGCCAGGTGTCGCTACCAGGCTGCTGAAGCTGGCTGCGCCCGCATAGAGTTGGAGGTCGAGAAATGTAATAAAGAGGTACCTCTTCCTCGTGCATTCAGCTTTTAAAGCTTTTACTGCTTTTTCAGCCTTTTCAGTTCTTTTTCTTCGTTTTCTATTCTCTTACAAAAACAAGCCATTATTTTATTATAAGGTTTTGGCTGATCTTAACCTCAAATTCTGTGGTCTCATCTTCACAATGAATTAGAACTGTTGCTCAGTTATGATCTGCTGCATGACTTGTGTATATTATGTTGCAGCATTGAATTCATTTAGTTTGTTTTATCCATGATTAAGAAGTTGAGCTATTTTTTTTGGCATATTGATTTTTCAACCATTTTGGCCTCTTGGTCTCATACAAAATAACTTCAGGAACTTAAAAAAAAGAATGTAAAACCATCTGTTTGAAGTAGATTATGCTAAACTGTTCCATTGTGCCTTTTGGATCATCCAACAAATTTATATTAAGCTCACATTTGTGAAATGTGAGCTTAAAGTTTGCCTTCGTACAGGCTATTTTATTGCATAAGTTGCACACCTGATAATTTTATATGTGCAAGAAAGCCACAATGGCAAAAAAATACTGATGTGTTAAACTTGTGATATTTATGTTAGGTTACATACTAAATAAAAAAATGACATGGGGAAATCACCTGCAAGTGGCAGTACTGAAGATTTGTTTGCTAATTGCAAAGTTGAAGCATGAGCATTCATTCACTTTTAAATAAGATGAGATGACATGCATACATCCAGAAAAAAATATCTTATTGGGAATGGTGCTGCTTGTACCTGTCGAACTCATTAAAAGTTGATGTTTTTTTATTGTTGATGTAGGTTAATAGCCTGAGTGAACAGTACACATACAAACAAAAACAACTCAACTCTTTAAAGGTTGCGGCAGAGCCAAAAGAGGATGAAATAAATCGGCTTGATGAACTAAAGATCGTTATCTCCACTGAGACAGCCGAGATACAAAAGCTCACTAAATGCTCCAGCAAACTCAAGGACAAGGTAAGCATTGTTAAGAGAAGGCCTGAAACTTGTCTTTACCATAATACCCACTATCTCTCTGTTGTGGCAGAAGAGACAGTTTTCAAATGGCTAAAGGGTACTCCAATGTTCATCTTTGATGCCATAAAGAGTTTCTAGCTCCTTACAAAGTTACTATCATTGTTTCCTTTTATTATAAAGCAGAAGTTTTCATCTTTTTGAAAAATTCTGAGAATTGTTTACCTATAAAATTCTCTTTTTTAAAATCGTTCGAGTGTTTTGGAATGTAGTTCTGGCCTAGAGTATCTGATGATCACCTCTTTATGTATTTATGTTACATTACTAGCCAGTTCAGGTATAGCTTACTGTGTGTACCTTCAACGTAGGGTTTATCTGATGCATGGCATAGAAGTTAGTATCTTACGATTCACGATACGAATCTTACGATTCGATACGATACAAATGGATAAGGATACGAATCTATACTTTGTATCTCTAGAGAGAAGAATCTTAAGAATCATGTCTGTATCTTTTTGTATCTCGATACGATACGTATCCCAACGATACAATAATTTTAAGATACATATATTTTTTCGACTTTACCTCTTCTATTCGACTTCACACATCCTATTAGGCGATCAGAAAACCATAGTGTGAGGAAAACGACAAATAAAACGAAAAATATACTAGCGATTGAGAGAGAAGAGTCAAAAACTCCAATCACGAGACAGTGCAAGTGGGTAACTCTTATTTATTTCATTTATTTTATTCTCTCATGCAGGGACAAATATATTAAGGCCCAAGGGGGGTCAGTTGACCCCTTAGATTTTAAAAAATAATGCTTTTGGTTAAGTTATTACCCAATTAGTTAATGAGTTTGGACTCGATAAGTTATTACAATCCAACTACTGACCTCCTTTAACTAAAATTTTGCATCTACCCCTACTCCCATGTCTCTATCTCACAAACACGAGTGGTGTTTCTATGAAGCATCCAAAACTGTAGGCAATTATATTAATTTTTGAAGACTTAAATAACATAGTCAGGGCCACTAGATTATATTAATTGATTTTATTTATTTTATTCTCCTTAGATACTTCTTCCACATATGCTTATTGTAATTTATTTTGTAGTGATTTTATTAGCTGAAATAAAATTATTTTGTTTATTCTCCTTAGATATTAATTAATATTATCATTAAATTACCACATTAACTATAATAAAATTATGTGCTCATATATATGTACATATATATATAGCTCACATAATATAAATTATGCTAGTATACTATATAAATGTGATAAAACGCTAAATAACGCTAAATAATATTTTTTTCAAGTGAAAAAATTCACTACATATTAAATTTAGTTAATATTGATTCATTTTAAGACAAGTTTAGCGTATCTTAACGATACGATACGATACACGATACACCGATACGATACAAAATGCTACGATTCACGATACAAAATGTGATTCAACTTCTATGATGCATGGTACCAGACTCAGTATGGTAGCACACACTGTAAAAGTTGGTCTTTCACACTTTCTTATCTATCCATCATTGTTGTAGGCTACAGAACTTCAGCAAAAAATTGAAAATGTGGGTGGAGAGAGGCTAAAAAATCAGAAGCTAAAAGTGTCTGGCATTCAATCTGTAAGTAGATTAAGTTGTAGTTATTCTGATGCTCAATCTGGGAGTTTTTTAATTGCTATTTTTCTAATTGATGTTTTATTTTTTTCCAACCACTGAAACAAATTTTAACCATAGTTTAGTTTTATGCTGTGTATTTAATCTTCTTTGTTTTAAAGGAAGAAAGCCAAAGCTCTGCTAAAGTGAGGAAAATTATCATCGTATCAATAGAAATTAATATTGATTTTTGTCTTCGAGAATCTTTTGAAATGCAAGATAGCTAACTTAAATGGTCAACACTATCTGAAAAAGGGAAAGAATCATTGATAGCACATATATTGACATCATTACATCAGTTATATTACTAGAAGTTAATTTCAAATCTTAAATTAAAAAATTAAACTGCATGTGGTTTGATATGACACGGAGTTCTTGTTTACAGAAATGACAAAACTGAATAGGAAGTTTTGCAAAATAAGCCAAAATAGCTCTCTAATTACTATCTGTAATTCTTCTAATGTTGACAGGAAATTGACAAAACAAACACTGACATCAACCGGCACAGCGTTAAAATTACCACACTGGAAAAGTTGGTGGCAAAACTGACAAAAGGAGTGGAGGAATCAAAGAAAGAGAGAGACAAGTTGGCTGAGAGTAAAGAGAAAGCAATGTCAGACTTCAAGGATATACAGGAGATGGCTTTTACTGTTCAAGAAAAATATCATAAAACACAAGAGGTACTTTTTAGTTCTCTTTTACTGGGAACATTGATTGTCGAATCAGATCTTAATTTTAAGCATAATTTTTTTATTTAGATCAGATGCATGTGGATCCGTTGACATCCATTAATTAAAATAATATTGAACTCCAACAATTAAAATGTAAGCTATGCTTTATACACATCATACACATGAAACTATATTAAATTTAATGCAAGTTTCACCATTTATTAATGAATTGAAATTTCTAATGGCCCTTTTGTAACATCATTTGATGATTGTCTAATTACATTCAAATTGGTTGGAAGCACAACCAATCTATAAGGCAATAACATGTTTATATCATTTTCCTATTAATTTTTTTAATGATTTGACATTCAAATCGGATGGTGTCAGATGATGAATGAACACAAAGTGGTGCTGGACAGAACAAAGGAAAAATTCAATGAACTGAAGAAAACCATGCATGAGCTACGTGCAGCCGAAGTTAGTACATTTACTTCTGCCAAATATGTATTTATATTACAATATACTTTCCATTATGATAATGATAGGTTTGGGCTATTGATACCAGTTAATTATACATGGCATCTTTGTGTTCAAAATTCCTCCAAACAGAAAAAACGGTAGCTTTAACAACAATGCAGGCTTGATAGCAGGATATGCTTCTGTTTTGCTGGTATTTAATTATACATGACACATCTTTGTGTTGGGAAGTACAAGTCAGTTTTCAGCCACTGTTGAAGCCCTATTTACGTAGGGAATTAGGGACAGGCGCAGTGCGAAACTCAGAGATTGGAGAAATATACAGACTAATTCCTATATCATGCAATACAGGTTGATGCAGAGTTTAGATTGAAAGATCTGAAAAAGCAGGTGGACGAATGTAAGATGAAGGTAAAGGCTTTCTCTAAAAGGCTTGAGGATATAAACACTAACCTTGACAAGCACATGACACAGTATGTGAAATTTTCCTTTTCTATTAATTTATTTTCAGACATTTGTATTTTGCTATTATTGGACTTTGGAAGTTTCAACTGGACCATTTTAGAATATTTCCACATCTACTCTGGCAAATTCATAAAGGTGAAATGTCCTTAATCCGGCAGCTTAAGGATAATGTGAGGTTTATTCACACAAACTATCACAAGTACCACCCACACAACCCCATCATTCCCATCTTATGCAAAAAGGCTCAATTTTGTCCCTACTTTTTCCCTGTTATATCTCTCAACTTAAATGGGGGGGGGGGGGAGCAAGAAGTGATAGCTTCTGTTTGGTATATTTAAGAGTGCACAACAGATTACTTTTTTTGAGAAATTTTTCTTTCTTGGACCAAAGTGATCTGAGGTTCACAGAATTATGCACAAAAAAATGATCTGTCCCCCCCAACACACAGACACACAAAATTGCTCCTTTTTCTTAGTCTATCTTTTCATGAACAAGATCGAAAGAGTAACTAATTGAGCCATTCCCAACTAAATTTATTGTTCGAAGGCATCGCAATCTTGACTGAATTTCTTTTTATATAATTTTGTGAATATATTTTGGTGAAAGGATACAAAAAGATGCGGTGGATCCAGAGAAGCTAGAAGCAACATTATCTGATGAATCACTAAAAGAAGATTGTGATTTGAAAAGAGCCACAGAGAAGGTAGCCTTGCTCCAAAGCCAATTGAAGGAGATGAATCCAAACCTTGATGCTATTGCAGAGTAATTTTTTTGATACTGGTAATAGAATTGTACCAACTATTGTTTAGGAAAAAGAAACACTGAGATTCATGCTTGCAGCTAACACTTGGACTCTTTGAGTGCAATCCCAACAAAGGCGGCTAAAATGATTCCTTGAATGTTTCAAATAGAGCTATTTATTGTGATTATTTAAATTTAGTACCCAGTAGTTTTAATCTAACAAATTTGGACTGCTACAAAGTTTCCAGAATTTAGTGCAATGCATTTTCCATAATATCCAATTCCAGTCCACTGGTTTAGTTTACATGTGATCTATTGGGTGGCTCTTAGAAACACAGCAATATGTTGGTTTCTATCTAAAAAAAATGAAAATAGGAATTCAAGAAGATGCTCATCATGTTTTGTTGGTTCCTCCAGATACAGACGGAAAGCTGGATTGTACGATGAAAGAGTTAAAGAACTAAATGCCACAACATTAGAGCGTGATGAACTTAAAAAGCTGTATGATGGTTTGAAGAAAAAGAGGTAATTTTCAAACTTCCTTCGTTCAGGTCCATTTACTATTATGAGAAAACCTTAATTCTTAGAACTAAGCAAATGATACCAGCATTTATGAATGAAATTAACTGTGAAACCATAGTTTTATGAGTACATTTGTTAAATAGCTTTTAAAAAGGTTTCACATGGCTTGGTATATCAATTGATTAAGTGTTGTTTCTGTGTCAGGTTGGATGAGTTCATGGCGGGATTTAATGTTATTTCTCTTAAGCTGAAAGAGATGTATCAGGTGTTTGCTTTGCAAAAACTCTTAACTGTGCTTTGGTTTTTATATATGTGTGCTGGTAATAGCATCTGATATTTTTGAACATTGGCAGATGATTACATTAGGAGGAGATGCTGAATTGGAGCTTGTTGATTCACTAGATCCATTTTCAGAGGGGGTTGTCTTCAGCGTGAGACCACCAAAAAAGAGCTGGAAAAATATTGCGAATCTTTCTGGTGGTGAGAAGGTAACTTGATCAGTGAACTGAGATCTTTGGAATGTTCAATTGCTCCTATTTTTTATTTTTAAAAAAAAGAGAAATTTTCCTTTGCTGGCAGACGCTAAGCTCTCTGGCTTTGGTTTTTGCACTTCACCATTACAAGCCCACTCCTTTGTACGTGATGGATGAAATTGATGCTGCTTTAGGTTAGTTATTTGTCTCTCCTTTTTTGTTTCTTCATTTATTTTGAGGGTTTTAATTCATGAATATGATTCTAGATTTCAAAAATGTTTCAATCGTCGGGCATTATGTGAAGGACCGAACACGAGATGCACAGTTCATCATTATCAGGTATATAATACATTTTTTGGGTGCAAATTATATTAGTTATGTTTGTTTCATCCACTAATGAAAACTTCATAAATATTTTTTTGTTATAGTCTGAGAAACAATATGTTTGAATTGGCTGATCGGCTAGTTGGCATTTACAAAACTGACAACTGCACAAAAAGTATAACCATTAACCCCGGTTGCTTTGCTGATGGATCAGAGGTGGCTTCTTGATTAGGTTTCTTAAGGAGAAATGCATCTACAGATTGCTAGTGGTTGGTACGTAGATTTGTTTGGGAACAAAAGTTCCCGTTGTAACTTTATAACTATTGTTTTGCTATGAGATACTGTTGCTTCCTCCTCTAACATTATTGTTACTAATTACCATTATGATTTTTATGTAATTTAGAAGCGTATTTGTTTACCTTAGTCTTGTGCCAGTAATGGAGAAGTGTTAACTGTTATTGCTATTGCCGTGGATAGGGAGGGAAAACAATGCTACTTGAAATTGTTATCAGAGGCAAATAAGCTAAATATCATAGTCTCCCTGGGTTATATAAGTGACTATGTCATCCACAATTATTAATTCCATCGAGAACTTACACTTTCAGCACAAAAGCTACCATGGACGACTGAAATTGAGCAGGTTTTGCATTAAACATAGTTATGCTTGATCACCGATGATGCTTGTATCTTGTATTGAAGGGATGACGTCGGTACATTGACCGCAAATGTATTATCCAACTGGCTCGATGCACCGCAAATGAAGTTGTCCAGAAGATGCGACACCAAATTTAGCACGGGAAATGCAGTACGAGGACGCCTTATGTGCGAGGTTTTCTACAATGGCCACTTTAACCAATCGCCGGTTTCTACTTGGAAGAAAAAAAAAATCAAATAATAAGGTTAGTTCCATAAAGAGGAAAGATACACCAAGTTTATTGATGTATGTTAATGTAATGGATCTTTCCGTAAGTTTAACTTAAAAATATATCAAATTATATTCAAATTTTTATTTATATTGCTCAATAAATTAGTTACATCAAAATCTTATTAGATACAAAAAATTTATATTTTTAAGATTTTTAAGTACTTATTTTAAATTTTTTAAAGTGACATACTTCCATATACAAGCATTAATTATTTTACTAATATTTTAGAGCCATTTAAAAAAAAATCTAGAATAAGTACTTAGAAGTTTCAAAAAATAAAATTTGTCTCCAAAATATTTTAATATGAAAAATTTACCGAACTATATAAATAATAATTTAAAGATAATTTGATATAATTTGAGTTAAAGCTCATCAAAATCTTTCATGAGCTTACACTCGCTCCATCTTTACTCCTATAAATTTGTTCTTTGTTCAACCAAACGAACAGAAGTTTTATTTCAGTTTGTTTTGTTTGATTATAATTCGTTTGACAAACTTAATTTTAATTGGATCCTTTGCATTTATGCAAACCGAATAAATTTTTGGTTTTACCAGTTTGGATCGATTTGCACCGAACCGATCATTTTCAGACCCAATATCCGACAAAAATTGCTGAGGCCGCGCAATACATTGAATATTTGCACCAGGCATTCAGAATAAACGAATTAGAGTCGGGTCTTCTCGCTACAAAGTTTGGTACGTGGAAAAAAAAATGGAAACTTTTCAATCTAACCCTATAAAACCTAAGTTTTATACATAAATCTCTGATTTCAAAAACTTAACATGAATATATTTATATTCTAAACGCTGATGTTTACAACTCAATTCAAACGCCATCATTCAGAAATAGAGATTTATAGATGAGGCTAATGTCGAAAAGAAAAAAAATAGACAAATTTTCTAAAACGCTGCTGAACATCAGAGTCTAGACTCTAAATTCTGAACTCTGACAGATATAATAATAGGTGTACGCCAGACTGGCGTTCAGCAGGAAACCTTGTTAGAAACAAAAAAAAAGGAAGTTGCATTATATCTGGGATGTCAAAACTCCATAATATTTTTGCTTCAATTTATATTACATTTGTAACATGGGAACACCCGAGTGCGGACCATGAGCCGAGTTTCATTTCCCTTGATGCCATTCTCCAAATATTTTTGGACCTGAATGATTTCATCTTCATTGTCACGTGAAAAGTACTCAATCTCAATTGTTTCAAGATGCTCACACAGAAATGGTGCACCTTCAAGTGGCCTGTGGTCTTCACTTGCCTGAATCAAGAAGTAATTCCATGTTGAGTTGTAAAGTAATTTCATTTCAATTGCCTGCATTAATTTGCTCATTTTCATTATTAGCATCTTATGAGAAACAACTATTACCTTGCAGCTTTTATGACATAGAACAAGTTTCTCCAACATAGGTAGATGCTCTAGAAAAGATGCAACTAGTCTAAAATGGCAATTCAAACAAAGTCCCTTCAGGCACAAGCTAACTATCTTCGAAATTTGGGAGCATTTTTGTAAAGAATTTTCTAAATTGCCCTGCATTGGACAAACAAAGAGGTTTTCATTAGTTATGTGAACAAGCTTTTATGGCAATAGCTATCATATTTTATGCATATTTTACTGAATTTAGAAATATATGTTGAAAGTGCAGCAGAACATAATTAAGTTCATTCATTTTTAAATACAAAGCTCAAGAGAGCATTGATGATTTGCAGTTTGCTTTGACATAATCCACACAGTGATTATAATTATGTTATGTAAGAAAGTAATTTGGTAAGCTTTTACTATGAGTCTTGGACAAAAAATAATTGCATTTCTGTCAGATAATATCAGGGAGTATTTTTATGTACTATTTGGTATGAGTTTTGTAGATAAACAAGATTTTTTTTGTGATACTTTTGGGTGATTGAGAGTAATAAAAAGAGAGGTTATTACAATGACGTTGTGCAATGTAAGTGCCTGTAGATTTGGTGAATGCTGCATGAATAATGCTACAAAATCAATCTCATTACAGCCCATATTTCCAAGCACCAAGCTCGTTAAGTTTTTGAAAGCTGGGAACTTCACACCATCTTCCTTCTGTACCTGATTTGGTGTTAACAAAAAAGAAATTATTAATTGAGGAATATTCTAAACTGGGAATAAGATACAAATAAATTCATTCAGGCAATTTATTTAAAGGAAATACATCGTTATTGGTATACCATGACCTAGATAACATGTGAAATCTGTCCTAGAAAGAATTGAATGGTTACTTCCATAAAAAGAAAAAGCACAATTTGTTGTATAAATTTGAAGTACATATATCACGTCTTTGTTTAATTTTTCAAAATTCGCCTTTTAAGGTCTTCATTTTCAAAAGTTACCCTTTAGTTCGATCCTCAGTTAAAAATAAATTAAGTTGGAATATACCTTTTTGATGTATAGAGAAGTTGTGGTTTTTCGAAGATGCTCAAATGTGAGGTCTAGGCTTGTTGCGTTTGAAAGGCTGTTGAGAACTTTTGCTAATCCAACATCATCATAGGCCGATGGAAAACAAATGCTAGCATCAACTAGAGAAGCGAAGTTCCCACAAAAATTTCCCATCATGTAGTCAGATTCAACAATACTCAAATGCATGAGACGAGGGAGAGAGAGTTGCAGGTTTTCTTCTGTACAGCAGCCGCGAAGAACCAATCTCTTTAGCACAGTAGAACATATCTCAGAGGTGAGCAAACCACATTCACACAAGTCTAGTTCTTCAAGAGCAGGGCAACCCCGGAAAAGTTTGGTGAGACAATAATCATGAATTAATATATAAGCAAGTTCTAATCTTTTAAGCTTTGGAAGCCAAGTGATTCTCGGTATAATAGTCTTATATATTCCAAATTCTCCTTCGTTTATGATCACCAGTGAAATTTCTTCTAGCGAGGCACAAGTGAATATCTTATTGTGATTCAGATTCAAATTTTCACAGTTGAAAACATGAACCTTAATGGAGAGCACTCGAGGATTAAACTGGATTGCATGTGAAACAAATTCCTCAACAAGTGAAGCAGTGCAGTGTTCGCTACTCCACTTTGTGCTCCAGTCAAGTCGGAATGTATCCAGCTGCCATTTCTCTCGATTTTGCAACACGCCTCTGACAAACTTACTGAAGTTTGCCTCGCGTGTTTTCATTTCCTCTTGCTTTAATGCATGCCCGTCAGGAAGAAACTCTTTAATGTCTAGGTTGAAAACTGACATATGAGACCATGCTTTTCTCCATCTTTTGGACAAGATTAATGTACGTACGGCCTCTTTCGTACTCAGAAATGAAAGAATGTGTGCTAGAATATCATCAGGAAGGCTACTAATACAATCAGACAGTGAGGTACTAATGTTGGATTTCTTCATTGGTCTCTCAAAAGACATTTTCTCGAACACCTTTGAATAAACTACAACAAATAACAACAACAATAAAGTCTTTAATCTCAAATAAATTGAATAGGCTAGAAATGAAATCCAATCCAAAATCATAGATGTTAGAGATCTCAAATATAAATAAATAATAGTTTTAATGATACTTATAGTAATGATGATGAGAATACAGAAAATGTTAAAAATAATAATAATAACAACAATAGTATACTAATAATAATAAAAACTTCAATAATAATAATAATAATAATAATATCTTATTTCTAAATTTGAGTTGTCTGGTCAGATGACTTCCGTTAACATCTCTCTAAAATTCGAAGTACATAGCTTTAAATTTGGAAACTATAACATTTGGCCAATGCTTTATCAAATACTTTCAAATTTGTCGCTTTTAATTCTTCTATTTTTCTTTAAAATTACTGGTAGAATTCTCATGTTTGGCAGAGTCGTATATAGAAGAGCCATAAAATAATTTTATTTTAAACTAGCGGTGTAACGCATGTTGCAGCGAAATATTTATTAATTATGCCATCACCGTAAAAGGTCTCCTCTCTGGCACCAGAAAGACGGACAAGTACGCATCAAATATTTGACGATCACACGGATCACATCGATTGGGTTCAGATTTAATCGGATCAGGATCGCATTAGTTTTACTTTCTCTAAGAAATAAGATCTAGCCAGGCTAGATCAAGTCGGTGTCGGATCGGATAGGATCTATTTATATATTGATTTTTTTTTAATTGATTTTAATTGAATTATAAGTCATTTTTTCTTGGATCTTGACGGATTAGATGAAGTTCAAATTAGATTTGGTCAGTTTGACTTTAAAAAAAAATTAAGTTAGATTAAATTCAAATTCGAATGGATCAAACAAAATTTTCAAATCGAATAGAACTTTACCACCTCTATAACAAACGTCTACCCTCGCACACAACCTATCCAAAATAGAAGTTGGTGACCGTGAAATGTTTGGACAACCCTAGCCGATGCTGATCTAGCATGATGTGTTTTCTATGACAGCCATTTCTGTACATGCTGAGTTTTGCAATCAATAAAAAAGTTTTGATTATAGCAGATCCATTTCCAACCAACAAATGATGCAATTGAAATATGAGGTGAATACTTCGACTCTTTTAGAAAAAAAGGGAAATAACTAAAACAACAAAGGTTGCTTGTATATCAAACTTACCCAAAGTTACTCTAGACAATATTTTATGCTATCGTGTTAAAATATGTTGTTGTTCAATTTGCCCCTGATACAGAACAGTACAGGTATGTACAATACCAAAATAAATACATATTCCGAATAAATCAACTAACAAATTAAGGTAAAAAAAAAACTAACTCAGTCGTAGGTCAATATTACCGATAAGTGATTAAATTAGACCTGCCACAAATTAACTAATTAATTAAATGAAAAATAAGAAATAAAGAAATTGACATGTTTACTTACCTACTAAAACCGAAGGTGTTTGCAAGGAGGACAAGTGCTGGCCTTGCCTCCTGGTTAACCTGTTTTACAATTTGTAAAAGAAGTGCTATTTCAGCTTTGAAATAAAAGCACAACGTTGAATATTTATATGACAACAAATGCATGTCAATAAATAGTATCTTGTAAATTTGGTTGGTCAGAAATAGAAGTTGCTTTATGTCATTTCAGAAAAACATATATATGGTTGCATCTGCAACAAATTGATAGAAGTTGCAGCATCTAAGAACTATCTTACCTGAATTTATTTGAGCTAGAAAACAAAAAAAAAATAAAAGAAAAAGAAAAAACCATCTAAAATTAGAAAATAAAATGAAACATAGTACTTACTAGTTAAGCAGTGATGAACAGTATTGATTCCTATATTATCTCTGAACTAAATAGAAGACTAATCAAATGTGGTATGTTTGTACATCTTTGTTGAACTCCGGGTTTCTAGGTCAGTGCACAACAGATGCCTTTATTAATAATTGGCGTCTTGAGTCTTCTTAATTAGAGTGGGTAAATGGAAATACCCTCTCCAGGGGATACCTTCTATGATCAAACTGATCAGAGGTTAAATATCAAAGTAAATATATGAATTTCAAGCAAGGACTCTAAATAACTTACAATTGGAAATGAATACTAAGCAGGTTTGTTTAAAATTAATTAAGAACACAAATTTGATCGTCAGTATGTGAAAATTTTGAAATAAAGTTTGAGTCATATTTAAAAAAGCAAACACAGACTATAAACTTATTCAATTAATGTTTCGGGTTATAAACTATTGAATTAATTAACTTAGCTAAATGGTATCTATAATGACACACTAAAACACCAACACACTTATTAAATAATTGAATAAAATATTTTTAATATAAGCACATGAATTTATAAATATTACAAATATATATTAACCAATTTACCTATTTTTAATAAAAATAATATTAAATATTAAATATTATATATTAATCAATTTCTCTAGTTCTAAATAATTGATCAGCGTAACTATAAGCTAATTAATTAATTAAAAAAATTACATTTAATTAATTCAGATAACCTAAATTATTTAAAATAAAAATAATTTAAAATATGAACTTTAAATAATAATTTCAATTCGGAGTCCTGTATACCGTGACTTAATCAGACCAAGTGTAAATAAGACACTCATAAATTTAATTAGTTTTGAATTTGTAGGTTCTCAGAAGTATCCTGACGAACTGACAATCGAGTATGCTCGGGACAAGATGACTAATGAGATCATGGGCCCCACAGGAGACTCGTTAGAGTAAATTCACGGCTTTCATACTTGTCGAGCTATACAGGTGCGGATTCCACTAAGATTACTATCAGACCTAGGGGTTGGTTTTGAGACTTAGATGATGCAAGATTGTAAAGTACATAAGGTAGAAATGTAAAAACTGATTTGGGACTTAATGTTCGAGTGTAATGGTAGCGAAAGACAATTCAATTCAATTCTCAATAATAATATAACAACTAAAGCAAAGAGAGAAAAAAAAATAAAGATCAAACAATAACACAAGATGTATCAGAGTTAAAATATTAAAAAATAGTTTTTATATTTATAGAACTTAGTCCCTTACATAAAAATAGACTGCCAAGGCCATCGGTAATAATAGTGACAACACACTCAAAATAAAAGTGAGTGACAACACACTCAAAATAAAAATGAGTGACAACACACTCAAAACTGATGATGCAAGATTGTAAAGCACATAAGGTAGAAATGTAAAAACTGATTTTGGACTTAATGTTCGAGTGTAATGGTAGCGAAAGACAATTCAATTCAATTCTCAATAATAATATAACAACTAAAGCAAAGAGCGAAAAAAAATAAAGATCAAACAATAACACAAGATGTATCAGAGTTGAAATATTAAAAAATAGTTTTTACATTTATAGAACTTAGTCCCTTACATAAAAATAGACTGCCAAGGCCATCGGTAATAATAATGACAACACACTCAAAATAAAAGTGAGTGACAACACACTCAAAATAAAAATGAGTGACAACACACTCAAAACCAAGATGAATGACAACACACTCAAAGAAAATATGAGCATTATATCTCAAAAAGAGTGACAAAAAAGAGTAGAACATGAATGATTAAGTTGGGAGAATGAAGAGAAGTTAGATTGAGTTTAAATAAGAATTTGACTAATTGAGTATTTTAAATATCTTGATGTTAACTCTCTTATTTAAGATATTACTGGCATGCTCTCTGAAATGAATGATGCAACTAGATAGAATAATCATTAACAGTAAGAGAATTAATTCTTTAAATATACCTCCTAAATCAGATGAAAAAACTATTTTCGACTTAAGCTGTTATAACAGTTTGGGAGCCATTGTAACAATTTAGAAAGGATAACCGTTGGATCTTATTTTTAATTCTTGAGATCTTGAGCTGAGACGTTATAATGATTTGACAAATCGTTATAACGTTTGCTGAACCATTGTAAAGTCTACTGGGCCGTTACCCAATGATTTGCTCTAATTCTTTTGAGAATCTTTTCTGTCTTAGAATATTTTTCAGTGTTGAGATGAAATGTTATAACGGCTCCTAAATCGTTATAACGGCTTGTTGGACAAAACTAATTATTCTTATTTTTCCTTGCTATTTAAACTCAATTTATCTTAACTGATTCAACTCAGTTTGAGGCTAACTAAACCTAGGCCTAATGCAATCTTGATTAAGCTATTGCATTCCACCATTAGTCTTGGTTTTTGTGTGTTAATTTATTTAATCCATGCACAAAACTCAAACAAGATAAATTATAAAATTCAAGTTTTTTGCAAATAGACAAATCAAAAAAATTATTTAGTACAACAATTATGACTCTTTAGATAGGACTTTAATTATAATTCATAATTAGAAATTCAATTTAATTCATATCATTTGCATATCATTATGATCATTATTTAGATTAATATTAAATATAATTAATTATAAAATATATTATCTTATATAAGGTATTTAGAATTTGATGACTAATAATTATAGTAATTATTTTTTAATTATATTATAGAAATAATTTAATTAGAATATTCTTAATTATTTTCTAAAATAATTATGTATACATATGAGATAATATTAATTATAGAATATTTTATCAAAGTATTTATGTCAAAAAAATAAAAGATAATTAGTTTTGAAAGTATATTAAGTTAATTAAAACTGCTAAGGATTATAGTTAAATAAGATTAACAATTATATGAGCACACTTGATAGATATAAATTAATATTAAGAACTTAGTTATAACATTATAATAAATAAATACGATAATCAAATAAATATAAGTTATTAAGTATTAAATATAATATTTACCAAACTAATAGTATTTAAAAGTAATAGTAAAATTTAACAAACTAATATGATTTAAAAGTGATAGTAAACTTATTAAATATTAAACACAGTAGTTAATAAACTAATAGAATTTAAAAGTGATAGCAAACTTATTAAATAATTTTAAGTGTTTAATTAAATATTGGTATGGGGGAGTGACATCGGACCGGATTAATCTAGTCCGATTTTATCTTTGAGTGTATGATAGGAATTTAATTTCACTTATGGAAAGATACGATGACTGTTACCTATCATTGCCTTTAAAAAAGACTGTCAATGCGATCAATCACCGAGGTCATCACTTGATGATCTTAGGTCTAGTGTTTTATATTTTTCTATCTCCCTCTATTTTTTTTGGTGTGTGTGTGTGTATTCTTTTTGTGAGAGGTAGATTTGGCTTGACTGCATTATGAGTTGCACATTCTTTTATTACAAAGGAGCTACGTCAGCTAATCATGTTAACATCTTCGTCAATTCTCGGTATCGGGCGGTGAGCCGGACACTTCTCATGAGATGTTTCAGATTTAATACTTATACATGGATAGTCTCCCTTTTTTCAGTTTATTAGGTATATGACAAGTCGAGCCGTTATTATATTTTTATTTATTATTATAATATTTAGTATAATGATTGGGATCAAAGTAAGGTGTACATGACTTCGTCCTGTCGTTGTTAAAAATCAATCAACATGGTGTACGTGACTTCATCTTGCTATAGTTGACTTTCATTTAAAACTCTAGATCCCGTTGAGTCATATGTATGTGTGTTATGAAAGTTTATCTTTCGTACTTATATTATTATTATTATTATTATTATTATTATTATTATTATTATTATTATTATTATATTTTGGATATATTTTATTTTTTCATAATAAAAATTATCATGATGTCCATTTAGTGTATATTTATAAACTTTCTTGTATTAACTTTACACAACACTTATAAAAATAATTAAATCAACTTAAAAGTTTAAAATATAATTTTATGTATTTATATATTATTATTATTATATCTATTATAAATTAAATGAGTTTTAAGTCTGAGTCTAGAAATATTTAATATCTCGATTGTTGGATCAAAATTCATATTGAGTGACTTATTACTCAGGTTCTACATTGATTTTGGATTACATATTTGGAGATATGTTATATACTAAGAGAATCAAATCTAGAGATGTTTATTATTCAGTTGTCATTTGATTTTTTTAGATTTGTTAGGTAGTTTTTGTTTCTATTTGATTATTAATTGTCCTCTCAGTATAATTTTATTTTGTATTATTATTTTTACTTTCACAAAACTCTAATCTTTGTTATTATTATTTATTATAACATGTATAAATAGATATTTATTATTTTATTATGATAAATGAATGATTTGTATATTTTGAAGCTTATGTGTACACGTATTTTTGCGTGTACATGGCAACTACATTCCGAGTATTATTTTTTTAGTTCGGAATGTGACAGTGTCACAATACCGTACATTTCTACTATCGAGTTAGATTTGTATTTGAGTTAGGATATGATACTACGCGTAGTTAATGATTAAATTTATTACGAACTCAAAAATATAGTTAAATCATCTCCAAATCTTGATTTATGGGTCTCAATAAATTCTTTAAATTACAATATGATGGGATATAAAATTTTTCTATTTTTTAAATTTTATAAGTATTAGTTTTGAATTTTTAAAAATGACCTAAAAAATATGTATTATTTTATTACTATATTGAATCATCCGATTAATTATATTTTTTGAAATAATTTTATAATTTAGTACTAATTAAAGCTTAAATATACACTAATTAAGATTAATTATAAGTTAATTAATATTTTATTACTTAAAATTATATAAAAATAATTAATAATTAATTAATTATTTTATATGGGTCGGGTCAGGTCGACCCGTGACCCGTCGGGTCGGGTATGGATCAAGATTTTTTGACCCGAATTTAATCGGGTCGGGTCAAGAAAATAATAAAATAATATAACCCAACCCGATCTGACCCATTGACACCCCTAATTGGACATAATCATCTCTACAATATGAATGATGAACCCTATTGTTAGCGTGTTTTAATTTTACAACAAAAATTATTAGTCCAAATTAAAATAAAAACATACAATATATATGAGAAGAGAGTGCTAAATACAGATATTGACTGGATCCGTCGAAAGACATACTTTCAGTTGGAAACTCCTGTAATAGTAACAATGATTGTTTTAAAGAAATGACCTGAAACAGAAGGAAGATTCTGGGTGTATAGTAATATATAAAAAGAAAAAAAAATCGAGATCGAGTTTAAAACTCGGTCCAAACTTTATGCTGATTTTTAATTACAAATAAATAAGCAAATGTAAAAAAATATAATCTGAGACCGAGTTTAAAATTTGATACCGACACATGAGACCGAGTTTCAAACTTGATCCAAACTATTAATGTAAAAAAAACATAATACTCATGCTATTTTTCTATTTTTTATTTTATTTACCATAAAAAATCGCCCAATTCACGCCCCTTCCCCCTCCCTCTCCCCTTCTCTTTCGGTCTTTCCACTAAACAACCACATCTCTAAGGCTGTGCTTCATGACGAAGAGGGAAAAGTAGAAGACGGAAGGGGAGGGTAGAGGCGACGAGGGGAGACCATCCTTCAAATCGGGGATAACGATTGGAGGAAAACGTATTAGATTTTTGTATTTCGTTCACCTCGTCTTTCGTCCTTTCCCTTCGTTTCCTCTTCTACACTGATGATTCTAAGGCGAGTAAATCATCGCTGGAAATGACATCCTCTGTAGAGCAAAAAAACTCTCAAAGTGGAGTGCTTTTAATTTGATCCGTTCGATCAGAAATTAACGATCCTGATTTAACAATAATAATCTCCAGTGCATCAAAATTCGTGCTTAGACTTCCTAACAATAATGTGTGCCAACATAGCTGGGGAGAGTATTCTCTGGAGTTCTTTTTCTGTGGGGAGTTTTTAAAGGTTAATCACAACGGCTCATTTTAATTACAACGACGATAGAGAAGTTTAAATATGAATTTTAATGGACGAAGTTTATTATTGTTAAATCAAAACTATTGATCTATAATCGATAGGATCAGATAAAAAACACTGACAGCTTTTTTTTGCTCTAAAAAGGATGCCATTTCACATAACTGGTCATCTCTCTCGTCTCCTCTCCTCCCCTCCCCTCCCCCGCTCTGAATACCTCGCTCTGGAGCGCAGTGTGAAAGACTACACCTCACGCCTCAGAACTGATGCGACCCGCTACACTCGGCTCGTTTCTTGGTCAAGACCACCTCCTCGGTCCCAACTCCCTACTTCGCTCCCCTTCCGACAAGTTCCTCCCCTCCATTATACTCTGGGCCCGCCTGGAAGTGGTAAGACCTCCATGGCCCGTTCTCTAGCTGCCTCACTGCTGTTGAAACCCCGTCTTGTGCTCCTCTCCGCAGTCTCCTCCACCGTTCGCGACTTGAGAGACGCAATTGAGTCAGCCAGGCGCGCTCGGCTGACCTGTGCCACATCTCTCTTCATAGATGTGATACACCAATTCTCACGGGTTCAACAGAATGCATTGCTACCAGCAGTGGAGGACGGATGGCATTGCTCTCCTAGCTGCGACCACAGAAAAATACCTCTTTCCATCTGTCCACACCTCTCCTCTCCCACTGCCTTGTGCTCACTCTGAGGCTCTCTCTCACCACTGGTGGGACCAACGTGTGATGCCGCTGATTTCCTGTCGGTTAATTGTGATGGGTGAGATCCTCTGGAGGACTCTAGAGGACTCTAAGAGCAACTATTCAAACTCATTACGGCTGTCAGATTTATATTATGGACTGTCTGAATTTAATCTTCATTTTTAAATTTACAGAGACCACTCAAATCCGGATAATTTACCCCATATAATACTTTAAGAGATGTAAATTCGCAGATGGGGACGCCCGAGTTGCATTAAATGCACTTGAGGTTGCTGCATCTCTTGCTGCCAAGAGTACCACTGAGTTGTCTGATGGTGATTGTTCAATTACTGTTGATTATTTATCAAATCTTTTCAAATTGGGTATATTTATTGAATGCAAATAAATAGTAAGAAGTAAATAACGAATTTATTGTTACCCACAATTATATGGAACATTGCCAGTCATATATTCTTCATTTGATGAGTAATGAAAAATGCATGATTTTGGATTGTCATGAAACAGGTCCACAATTGGTATAAACCAGCTTATGCTTGTAGAACAATTGTCTGGTTATATGTTATCAATTCCCTTCTATAAGGGATACTGCCGTGGCTTACTATTTACTATAGTTTTAGATTGAAGTCGGCACTTTGAAATTTTCAGGTGGCACCATTTCTGTAACCCTGGACCATATCAAAGAAGCAGTAGAAGTACTTGGCCTATGACCGGGTGGCGAGGAACACTACAACTTAATCAGTGCACTACACAAGTCCATACATGAGAGTGATACTGATGCATCCATCTACTGTCTTTCAAGAATGCCAGAAGCTGGTGAACAACCGCTCTACGTTACTCGCCGTCTTGTGCATTCCGCCTCAGAGGACGTTGGCATCGCAGACCCCACTGCGCTTAACCAGGCATGCCTGAGTGCGATGTCTGCCTTGCTCAGTGTATCACGTACTTGGCACTTGTCACAGAGGTACCTGCCACCGTCCCTATTAGGAAGGAAATTTCTAAACTGGCCGCTGGATGAGAAGTTACTGTGAAAGATATTTGGTGATGATTATGATTGGGTTCCTTTTTTTAACCTACCTCAATTTCTTTTGAGACTAAAGGCTTTGTTGTTGTTGGCGGGTGCTTCCTACTGATGCGAGAGCTGAGGTGTTTTGTACTCCAAATCTCGCAGCCTATTGTAAATACTAGCTTGGCGCTTTCTATATTAATATATAAGATCTTCTCATGCATAAACATTTTGAACAATATATAAATATTTTTGAAGTGCAGGTCGTCTTCTCACTGACACAAAAATGTCTCCTTATATTTCTTTTTTAAAATGGAAGCAGGGATTTAGCCAAAGTTTGGAAGTTAATATTAATATATGAGATTGGATTTTTTTAATTAATATACAGCAGGAAAATTCTGGCAGATGGTACATATTTGCTTGCTGATATTTATACAAGTAAATTAAATAAAAGCTACAATTTTACAAAAAAAAAAAAATATTAACGGCCAAAAGATATGCAATAAAGCAAGTCATTCATCGTCTTAAACCATTCTTTGCTGTCACAACTAAATGAAAATAATAAAAAGAAGAAACAAGAAAATACAATGACAAGGTACACGTGGCCTTTTGTAAACTGTTTTAATTATTCAACCTTTTGCGCATAAATTTCGAATTACGTTTCTTTATTTTAACCATAGAAATCTCAGTGCTTATAAAAGCGGGCCGTTTGCCTCTCACTGTGCTAACTCTCGTTCTCTCCGCTTACTTACTGTGTCACCGCTCTTGTCGTTTCACCCTTACAAACAGAGCCGCTGCTTTTGGAATACTAGGAGAAAAGCAAAGTCGCTCTCCTCTTAAAAGCTACAAGGCGAGTTCATCTCTGAGACCAGGTTCTTTCTCTTTCTTTATCCTCAAATTTGACTTCTCTCTTTTCTTTTACCTTGTTAAAGAATTATCTGAACAATGCATTTTGTCCGAAAGATTCTCTTACATTCATTGCAGTAATTGTTTTCTTTTTGTACAAAGTTACTTGCAATTTCTCACTCTTAGGGATTCACCAAAGAAAGACAATTGAGAGAGGTTTGGGATATCCCACAATTGTAATCCCAAAGATCAGAAGGATTGCATAAGCTCTTGTGTAAAATTGAACGAGCACGGAGCCTTCAAAGGTTCTACACATGCCTACGTTACTCGCTGGGAGCGAGCCTTTTAGAAAGGTCACCGAAACCAAGGTAAACCGAAAACCAAAAATACTACCCCTGTACCCCAATGAGTAACGTAGGCACGTTACGAACCTTTGAAGATCATGGTCAAGCCTCTTTGCTCCAGTGAGTAATGTAGCTTTGAAGACTTTTAGTTGAGGTTGGGGAAGTTTTTAAATAAATGGGAACAGGAACACAAAATCAATCATGAAGACCCAAAGCCTGAACCCAAGTTGGAAGAAATGGAAAGTAATTACATTTTACGTACGAAAAGAGCCATAGAATATAACAAAGAATACTATGCTACGGTTTAAATTTTCTACTTACCCCCCCAAAGATTTTCAAGAAGCCTTGACTAAGGACGTAAATGACAGCTTCAGTTTTAGGCTAATTCATACCGTTTATGCATTTCATCTCACCGCTGTAAATAACTGCAGAAGAAAGATTTTCTTGTATTCGTCTTTTTTGGAATAGTTCGGAATAAAATGAGTATAACAGCTTTTTCAAATGCTATCTGACAACCTCACAGTATGTGCTGGTAGGATACAATGTCTGACGAGTCGTACTTAATACCTTTTCTTTCTTCGATCACAGCTCTGATATTGACCATGGAAACAGGAGAAGGCAGAATCTCATCACCTTCAGCTTTATCACTGATGAGTGAATTGAGAAGCCAAATAGAGCAGAGATTGGATTCACAAGAGGAGAGGTTCAACCGATGGATGAAAGTACAGGAGGAGAAGGCATCTCAAACCGATCTTCGGTTCCAGCTAATTGTTAAACAAATGGACAGTATTCAAGCAGCTTTGAGGAACCTTTCAGCGGCCAATTTACCAACTCCAACTCGAGCAGTTCCTTCAACCAATCTGCACTGGCCAGCACCTCCTCACATCTCAGACAGACTGATTCCTCCCCATAGCTCAGCTTCACCACATAATTCAGGCCCTTGTAGCACAACACTACCTCTCAACCCAATCCTCAGACCAAGAAATGATCTTCACTTCTCTTTTGACTCAGGTTCTTTTTCTTTCTCTATTCATCTCAGTTGACTTCTTCTCTTCTCGTCTTTTTTCCATGTTATCAGCAACAATCTTTTATATGTGAAACTGTCATGATCTGACAAGCCTGGTGCAAGAAAAGAATATAGAACTAATAGTTATTGGTGGCGCCGGGATTGTAATTAAATCAGTTGGATCTGATAAGGCTAATAAGAAGGGTTGTGAGTTAATAAAGGGTGAATGTGGCCCAAATATCTGCAGAGGAAGCGTGGCCCATTATGAGTTGATGGTTAATTCAGAGTGGCCACTCGAATGGAGAGGATCCAGGGTCTGTTGCTTAGAAGTTAAATGCAGGCCTCAGATAGTAGTTTTGCTATTTCGTTTTATTCAAGTTTTGTAGCTATATGTAGGAGATTGATCAATGTTATAGCTGTCGATCAAATGAATGAACTCTTTATTATCTCAACATTTATTCACTATTTTCTTGTATCGTTGCTTGGTTCTATGCAATAAACATCTTTTAACCCCAAAATTATCCCAATTTTCATACTGTTTGATAATCTTTCTATCAAATTATCTCCATAAACTTGTAATCGATCAATTGAGATCGTTACAGAAACTTTACATCAATTATTGTTAATATTGCAATCTCTCATTCTAGTATGCTACCATCGATTTTTTCTGCTTTAGCCCTCAAAATTGTAATCTTTCAAGAATGTCCTCGAAAATTTTCAAGAATGTCCTCGAAAATTTTCAAGAAGCCTTTACTGAGGATATTAATCTCAGATCATGTGTTGTGCTAATTCTCATAGTATTTGTAATTCCCCAATTTGAAAGAAATTTTCATCTCAAAACAATTTATAATTCTCATAGTGTTCTAATTTTCTTTCCCAAATCGGATGGATATATGTCAAAACTTATCATATAACTATTAATTATGGTCTTAAGAATAGCACCTTTGATATATTGATTTGATGCTGTAAATGCTAGTAGAGGAACCTTCACAGTCTAAATAACTGCAAGACAAAGACTTATTTTCATTTTTCTCTATTGAGATTTGAGAAAGATGAAGAATTAAGATGCGAACAATATATTATATAAATGCTCTCTGTCTGACAAATGGTATCTTCTGGTAAAGTACCAATCTTAGCGATGTAGAGCATATCATCTCATACTGTACCCCTTAGCTGTCTCTTGATTAACAACTAGTTTATATGTTATAGAAAATACCAGTATCAGGGTCTATGTGTCTGACAAGCTAGTTGAAGACCATAATCAACTATACATATTCTTCTTCTGTTTTGACATTTCTTTTGTCAATGTGCAGCCAACACTTCAACCGTAAAAATAGAAGAATGTACAAACTTATCTCCCGCAGCCTTGTCAAAAGAAATTGAAGAAGTGAAGCCAGTCCATTTGGAATTGGATATCCTGCAGACCCCCTATCAAACCAACCCAATATACCCAGTTGTACCTGAAGTCCCACCTGGTTTTGATGCCAAGCAACTGACTGTCCAGAGTGTTAAATTTAAGCGAAGTTCATCAGTGCCGGTCAATGCTACACCGATATCCGTATCTCCAGTGAAGTTGGGTCGGGGACGAAAGAGCAAAACACCTGTCTCAGATGAAAAGCCAGAAAGCAAGAAACCCAAGCTGGCGGTAAGGGGATTAAGCAGAGAACTTGCTTTGCTGGTTTCTTCTACCAATTCCGTGACTCAACCTCGAGCTCATGTAGAGGCGATCCTATCAACATTCAATGCCATCAGGTGTAGGCTAGAGCAAATTAGTGAAGAAGATGGTGCGAAGAAGCGACAAGACATGTCAGCAGGAAAAATCATGAGTGAAAATAAGTTGATGACAAACGAGATGAAGCGGGTCGGTCCTGTGCCTGGTGTGGAGGTCGGCGACATTTTCTATTTTAGGATGGAAATGCGTGTTGTGGGGTTGCATTCTCTCCCCATGGCAGGGATTGATAACATGATAGATGATGGCAACTTAATTGCAATAGCTATCGTGGCCTCTGAGGGATATAAAAATGAAGTTGATAAGGCTGATGAGATGGTATACATTGGCCAAGGGGGGAATGGTAGGGATCTAGAGAAGAAAGGCGACCAAAAGCTCGAGGGAGGAAACTATGCAATGAAACAAAGCTTTCTTGATAAAAAACCAATCAGAGTTATAAGGAGTATTAAGGACCCATTCATGCCGGCAAACAGCATTTATATCTATGACGGGTTGTACAAGATCATAGAGTGGCAGGAAGACTATGAAGAGGGATTTAAAATTTTCAAGAATAAATTAGTGAGAGAAACAGGCCAACCTGATGGATTCGCCATTTGGAAAATGATGGAGCAGTGGAAAAAGGAGCCTTTTTCTAGAGGGTTAGTACTAACCTTTGATCTGTCATCAGGTGTAGAGAGTATACCTGTTGTTGTCGTGAATGAAGTGGATAATGATCCCCAACCAGATAATTTCACATATGCCACTGGGATGGTGCCTGAACAAACTATGACAGAGAAGGGCATGGTGCTGGAAGGATGCAAGTGCAATGAAGTGTGCGTTATACGACCAGGGAGGAAAGTACGTGATGGGGCGGTTGCAGATAAGGACATATGCTACCAGGATGGTTGTTATTGCATGATAAACAATGGAGGTCTTCTTCCTTATAGCTCGTCAGGTCTGTTGGTTAAACGGTTGCCCATGTTGTACGAATGTGGTTTATGTTGTGAGTGCAAGCCTCATTGCCGAAACAGGGTAACACAGAGGGGTGTGAAGCTTCATTTTGAGGTTTTTCGGACTGAAAATCGTGGGTGGGGACTCCGATCATGGGACCCAATCCGGGCTGGCTCATTTGTGTGCGAGTTTGTGGGTGAAAGTTTGGAGACCACAGATGTGGACAGTGAGTATGTGTTTTGCGCAACTGACCCTGGAGAGAAGGTATCAAACTGGAATCGGGGTATGGAGCTGGCTGAAAATGGGGGGGATGGGAAGTGTTATGAGTCTGAGCTGGTACCAATACCGGTACAGATGCCTGCGATGAAAAATGCAAAAGAGCTTGGAAACGTGTCGCGCTTCATCAATCACAGTTGTGACCCAAATCTGTTGTGGCAGTTGGTCCTGCATGGCCATGGAGACGCCCAGTCCATACACATCATGTTTTTCGCTGTGAAGCACATCCCACCTATGACTGAACTAACGTATGATTACAACGGCAATGCAAAGGAGAGAAGGGGTAGAGAAGCCGGAGCTAAGAAATGCCTCTGTAGCTCCGTGAACTGCCGGGGGAATTTTAAATAAAAATATATTCTCTACTTAATGACTTAGTTTGACTTTTTTTTTGTGTGTGTACAGTGTTGAAGTTCAGTTCAGGAATAATATGTAGGATGTGCATGATGCATCTTTTCGTTAGTAAACTGGGTTAACTTTGGCTGGCACACGTTTGCTAATCAGCTAATACATTAGTTTCAAATCCTATATGCTTCATTTCTAATTTTGTCTCGTGCTTTTAGTATTTCTTCTGTCAGATTATCTTATCTGGAAATATCAATCGAGATGTACCTCCTGTAATTCTTCACTGAGATTAGCTAAATTTTGTTGGGGACTTGGGTGCTCCACATTTTTTTAGTAAATGAAAAAAAAATACCGAAACTGGCTAAAAAAAGCCAACTTTTACAGCTGTAACCTAGACCGAGTTTCCGAGTTGAAACTCGGTCCAGGAGCCGGTACCGAGTTCCCAGTTTTTTTTTTTACATTTGTGTATTATATAAAAAATATAGTACAATAGTTAATAAATTGATCTAAAATATTATAACAAAAATTAAAATAAAGATTTACAAAAACAAATATAAGTACGATTAATATATTATTCTAAAATAATGTCTAACAAATTAAAATATTATAACAACAGTTAAAATCCAATTGTTCTGGCATAGGTGTTTTATCAGTAAATTGTGTACACGGGTGCTTCATACCTCGATTAATAAAAGGAACAGACATTTGCCACTCTTTAACTATTTCTTCGACATTCATCGCATCTTCAATTTCATCCTCCTCGGCATCCAAGTGCCACCCTTCCTCTTCATTATCCTCATCCACATCCACATTTTGTACCGGAGCACGGGATGATCGCTGCTCCCGATCTCGAGAGTGAGTTCTTTCTTCAGCCATGATTGGATTACTACTTCCAGAAATACTGGTCGGATCATAGTTGTCAGATTCAGATATTGGTTCGGATTCAACTACTAGCTCCAGTGTTTTATACTAGAGTGGTACGGAGCTGTTGTTTTAATCATTCCCCAAATTTCATCAGAAACAACCCCAAATAAGTTATAAAAAAAACCACCTGAACCTGCTGGTGCGGTATTGATCCGTGCACTAATGCTGATGGTGAATTGGCAAGGGAGTAGCTCCAAACTAGCATGAATCTGCATCTTCAAGTCATGAAGATTTATTATCTCGTCGGCAGAAAATGTGTACCCGACACGAATGTCGTAACCCACGTCAATTGAAGTGTTCAGAATTTGACCTCCGTGATACACATTGATTAACAATATTTTCGTCTCTACAATATGAACAATAAACCCTATTGTTAGTGTATTTTAATTTTAGAGAAAAAAATAATAGTCTAAATAGAAAAAACTTACAATGTTGGTGAGACGAGAGTGATGAATATAGATCGGCTCTGGATCTGTCGAAAAAAAAAATTCAGTTGGAAGCTCTTGCAGCAGTAACAATGGCAATTTTGAGAAAATAGTTGGTACAGTGTTGAAGTTCAGTTCAGGAATAATATGTAGGATGTGCATGATGCATCTTTTCGTTAGTAAACTGGGTTAACTTTGGCTGGCACACGTTTGCTAATCAGCTAATACATTAGTTTCAAATCCTATATGCTTCATTTCTAATTTTGTCTCGTGCTTTTAGTATTTCTTCTGTCAGATTATCTTATCTGGAAATATCAATCGAGATGTACCTCCTGTAATTCTTCACTGAGATTAGCTAAATTTTGTTGGGGACTTGGGTGCTCTGGTCCTTCCAATATGAAGGACCTCGCTTTGAACTTCTGTCGTGACTTCTCTCTAATTGATATTGATAAATAGTGATGTGCTATGGAGTTTGTTCGTTAAACTTGGGATCTGCTGTTTGCTTAATTTGATTAGGAAAGGAAGCAAGAGTGGTATAATCTGGTAAGATTCTCGAATTTTAGTATGCTCTAATTGCAGTTGAGCTTAAATGTGTTTTGTGTGGTACCAACTACCAAACCAGATGTTAACTTGTATATATGTTTCTTATGAATTAACTGGGCCTAATAGTGCAGAAGGCTCTGGGTTCTTCCTACAGAATTCTGCAACCGGACAAGTTAGAATTAGCACACAAAAAAAAAAAAGAGGAAAAGGTTCTGCTGTCTTGGAAAAACAAGAATTAATTGCAACATATTTTCTGTATTAATTGCCAATTCATTCTTAAAAAATGGTTTGCTTGTAAAGATCATGAGAAAAAGTTATATATTGTAAGTTTTGTCAATCTCCTGTCACACAATTTGACATGTTTGGTTTGTTTGGTTGACCGTTTAGTGATCAGATGATAAATGATTTTTTTTTCTTTAAGAGGTTTTAAGCTTATTTTAGAGCAGTTTTGTTGCTTATTATCATTCATTAATTCTTTTTTTTGGATTGAAGGTGAGGCTCAAGACTTCCCTCTAAAGTGTCAATTATTGATCCGATTCGAACTTATCTGATCCGACATGATTTGAAAATAAATGGATCGGATAAAAGTCTAATTTTTTTGATCCGAATCGGGTTGGGTCAGATTCGGACCAACTCGACTTGATCCGATTAATTATATTTTTTGAAGCAATTTTATGATTTAGTATTAAATAAATCTTAAATATACATTAATTATATACTAATTAAGATTAGTTATAAATTAATTAATATTTAATTATTTAAAATATTATAAAAATAATTAATAAATACTAGTTGGGTCGAGTCATGTATGAATTAAGATTTTTTGATCCGAACGTAATTAGATTGGGATCGATCAGATAAAAAAATAATAAAATAATAATAATCCGATCCGAACCCGATCTGACGGGAGCCATTGACACTCCTACTTCCCTCGTACTTTGTTTTTCTCGTTTTTTTGGCTTTTACTCATGTCACAATCTACAAACGCTTTTCCTATTTTATTAATGAAATATCATAGCATTTCGTCTGCTACCTAAGAAAAAAATGCTGTATTCTTTATTCTGTGCTATCTTCATTTCTCTAGCTCTCTTCATTCATTAATTGATAATAATTCTCAGCGTTTGTGTAGTAGATGAAGATTTGTAACTCTGTGTAATTTCAAACACATATAAGACGACCTTGTTCAATTTGTAAAAATAATAATAATATTTTAAAAATAGAAAAATTAGGTGTACTATAATAAGTTTTTTATATTTTTTTTGAGCTATCTCGATTACTATTTCAAACACTGGATTGTAAAATTTGAACAATATACTTTTCGGTCGAAAAAATACTTATAAAACATAATAAACAAACTCTGTATATAATAATAGAAAGTCAAGGACCCAAAACAATGGAATCTCCATATATTATAATAGTCTAGACCCGTGTTATAACAAACTTGCTTATATAAGATTATCATGGTTAACTACTCTTCGTTTCAAGCACTCTTCTTTGTTTGCTCTGATGGTTCATTAATATTTTCTCCCCTATATTTTTATTAACATATATGATAACGTACGGGAAAATAAATTATTCGCATCATTTGCTAAGGTTCGTTTTTAAGTTTTACTTTTTGAACTGAAATGATGAGAAATAATCATTTTACTATATAAGCTACATATTTTTGTTTTATATGAAAATAAGAAAGAGTTTGAGTACGTTGCTTAGCACGGATGATCTGTGTGCTACGGACCGTTTCTCCGTCTTCAAAGTTTAAATGGTCGATCAGACTGGTCAAAATATTTTTTATATGATAATATAGTTGGAGATAATATTTTATATTTTTTAAGATTTTTTTTACTATTTTTTAAGATAGTTAGAAAATGACTCATTTTGAATGGCTCATAATAATTAAATCAAGTAATTTTCTAAAATTCTTAAAAAATAATAATAAATTTTAAAAATATAAAATTTGATTCTCAACTAGATTTTCATATGAAAAATATTTTGACAGATCGGATCAACTATTTGAACTTTGAAGACGGAGAAACGATCCGTATCACACGGGTCATCCGTGCTATGCGTATCACCGTAGCCAAACTCAATAAGAACACAAATATATCAATATCAAACCCAAAAAAGGAAGTCACAATATATCTCGGTTCCCTAATTTTTCAAAAAATCTAAACGGGTCCTGAACTTTTCTATTTGCCTTTGTCCAAGCTCGAGTTGTCTTAGTTTTTAGATATTTGAGGTTCATATTTGATCAGAATTTGAGTCATCTGATGTCGGTTACACTCAGATTTTGAGTCAGACGAGTTTAGACCGGAACCCAAGTGATCTAAGCTCGTAACCTGACTCTAGTCTGGAAAAACCAACTGGTGACCCGATTTTTTTATAAATAAAATAATATTAGAATAAAATTATTATGACAGTTTATATTTTTTTGAAAGTTTATAGACGGAATTTGTTTTTATATTGAAAATTTGAGAATTGATTTGATATATTTTAAAGTTTAATAATCAATTTGATTTTTCTAAAGTAGTTCAAGACTTGATTTGAAGTTTTAAAAAAAAATTAGCAATTTGATATAACTAAAAGTTTAATAATCAATTTGATATAACATAATTTAAAAAAAATTTTATGCCGCATTGCAAATTAACTCTTAAAAATTGGGCGCACATTTCAATTCAACAGTTTTTAGTAATAATAAGTTTTATTAAATTAATATTATTAAAAATAAGAGTGAGAACGCAAATATACGAATTCAATTCAACTCTTTAGTTCAAACCTTGACAAGTGAAATGAAGAGGCGCTGCGCCTTTTGTATATATAAGAAGCAAATGCGCCACTAACAGTGGCGCGTTTTGTAAAAATAATGAAACGCGCTTTACTTAGGCTGACGCGTTTCAAATGCGAATTTGTATATTTGAAATTTTACGTCTTTCACTCTTATTTTTAATAATATTAATTTAATAAAACTTATTATTACTAAAAACTGTCAATTCAACTCTTGAAAATTGACAACGGCTGCACGGGTTGCGTTAGGCTGAAACGAATTTTGGTTCCCATATCTCATATCTCAGTTGTTTTTTGTTTTTTTTTTTAACATAAAAGACAAATATTTTTCTTTGGATGTGTTTTACAATTAAAAGCAAATTGGAGTAGAAACAATGTGGAAGATTCTCAGGTCTAAAGAAAGGGTAAGCTAAAATTTCACAGTCAATTGAAAAAAATATAATATTTGGAAGGGATTTTGCATACTGTCAGTGTCAGTCTGTCAGATGATGTGTTCTGGATTTTTTGATAATTCTAGAGTATATTTCACTTTTACGATATATTTATCAGATAGCTATAAAAGTATTGTCCAAGAACAAAATTATAAATATGTTCCGAGTCATTCAAATCAGAGTCATATAACATATGTCAGAACAACAAAAACTAATTTTCTACTATGATAAGCTAAACATATATAAAGCACATTAGATATTTCAGAAAAGTCAAATCTGATCTGATCTAATATTTCAAAAAAGTCAAATTGATCCGATCCGAGATTAAATAATATATAGTTCAATCAAAATTAATTAAAAATCTAAAAAAATAATATATAAATTGATCTGACCTGAGAACAAATGACATATAGTTCAATCAAAATCAATTAAAAATATAAAAAAAATAACATATAAATTGATCTGACTCGACTCTTACCTAACCCGATTACTTCTAAAAGATCAAATTGACCCGACCCTCTCGTATACGAACTCGAAGTTGACTCGATCCGACCCGTCCGATTATCACCTGTACCGAAAACATAAAGAACACTTTCCTTTTTTTACAATCTAATGTACAAAACTAATTGATGAGTTGGAGCACGTGAATTTTAATTTGGAATCAAATAATTCGATATGTAGTGTATGCTTTAAGCATTATCATACAAATTGAAAAACAATAAAACTTGTTCGGAGCTTTATCATTCATCAATTTACTTACATTTTACAATGAGCCGTGCTTATTTTTTTGATAAAACAACAAATTTTCATTTATATACGTACCTCACTACATGCTATCGCTTTTATCCCAAAAAAAAGGAGACCTCTGTGATTTTCGAGTGCTCCTCTCTCTGAGTCTCTGACGCGCTGTAAATAGCTGCACGTCCTCTCCACTGTTAAATCTCTCAGGGAATTATTTTATTTTAAAAATATGTCATATCGGATGACTGCACGGTGCAGCGTGTCACCGGATGTGAATTCGTGAATTTCTTTCCGGAAAAACCTATGCGTGCGATAACACGAGAACTTCTAGAATGAAATATCCAAGCGGGAACTTCTAGTCGAACTATTCAGCCGATAACGAGTACTTACTTGAGATGTAACCGTATCTGCTACGATCCCGAGATCGATCGCAGAGTCCCAGATCTTGAGAAGAACCGTCCGATCGGAAATAAACAGACAAGATCGGTTCAATTTATCTAAATTTAATTTTTAAGTCGAATTTTAAAAGAGATCTCATCCGTTCGAGTTGAATTAGACGGCCTAAGATTAGATCTCAGAAGCCTACAGTCGGATCCCGATCTTAGGCGATTTCATCTTTACTTGAGATACTATTGCCTTGTCCCAACAATTGCTTCGGACCTTTCTTTTTTTCATTCTTTGTATTTCCTTATTCAGTTTTACATAGAGAAGTTTTTTTGCATAACATCCGTGCGATCAAAATCGCATGGCTCGGAAAAATGCTGGAATCTTGAACTCTCTTGCGCTCTTGCACTCTCAGTATATTTGAGCCGGTACGAACATGTGAGATCTAACGATTTATGGGATGTGATATACAGGAGCTAGAATGACTCTTTGTACTCCAAGAAAGGAATTAGTATCCTCTGAGGAGATTTCTCCGTGCAGAGTCTGCGGTTTTTATTTTTATTTTGAACTATTAAATTAATTATCAACGGTTCTGATTTAATAATAATATTTTTTTCATACATTAAAATTTATATTTAGATTTCTCTACAACTATCTAGATTTAGATTTAGATTTCTCCACAAAAAAATGTCTCTCTCAAAAAAAAGAGAGAGAAGTTACCCAACTGACTAGCGAACTCTCGACCTATTTCTTATGAATCCGTAGAACACATGAGGCCGAGCACCGTTTGGGTAGAGGATCAAATCCATTCTAAACTGTACTACGAAATGAGGAAAAAATAGAAGGATAAAAGAAAGGGAAGGGATCACTTGACAATGGTTATCTTGACAATCTTAACAATGGATTTTCAAATAAATATGAAAAAAAATCTTAACATTTAAATAGAAAAACTTATGAATATATTTTTATACTTATAGATTGATGATGATTTAAATTTTATATAATTTCATTATCGTTTGATAGTCCATAAAAGACCATTAAATTATAACCGTTATAAATTATATAAAATTTTGATTGCCCTTAATGGAGTATCAAACGATAATATAATTGTGTGAAATTTGAATCACCGTCAATCCATAAGTTGAACAACATATCCATAAAAAAATTTTATTTTAATTTTTTTCATATTTATTTAAAAATTTATTATTAAAAATTTCAAAATAACTCTTTATTAACTGATCCCCACCTAAAAGAAATTGGGGGAGAAAAGAGCGACAGTTTAGGTTGGTTAGCTTTTACCTTCTCCCCTTCCGACTCCAATATTTCCCTTTCCCGCCAAGCGAATAAAAAATCTCCACTCCTGATTTACACTCCTCTGATTCTGACCTATTGCTATTAGTATTAGATATTAGGAATATTATTATCGTTCCCGGTATTTTATTCCCAATTGTTGTCCCCAAACGAAAAAATTTCATTTTAAGCATTCAATTGACTTTTTATCTGTTTCTGACTTTCCATTTTTATAACTGCATAGCACATTAATAATTAAAAAAAAAATTGAAATTGAAATGACGTCTCTTTAAGAAAATTAGAGAGAGTTAGCACTTGATAAAACTATCAAATTTACTTATATCTATTATACTGTGCCATTTATATCAAGTGTTGTGATTATTTACTTGTATAAATGGTGGGATTTAACCACCAAAGCCGGTTGATATAAATAGCAAAATTTAATAGATATAAATAAAATTGATAGTTGATGCCAATAGACACAACAATTACCAAAAACATAGATATAAATAACATGGATATCAAATAATAATATTTTAAGTTATTAGAATTTTAGTAACTGACACAATAAATATAAATAGAGAACAATTAAAGATATAAATAATGTCAGAATGATAATCAATTGATGGCGCATTTGATTTTTTGTGTCAAATTTATTGTTCTTGTAAATAATTCAAACATTTATGGTCAATTAATATAAACTAACGGTTGATTATAAATGAATCGACCAGTTGCTAGAAAACAGAAAAAAATAGTGAATCTAATTGATGTCGTATTTGAGATTGCATGTTATGGTCACAAAAAATAGCGATTTTTTTGTGCCAAATGATTGCAGTTACGGTCAACTCGTGAAGATTCAAAAATTTTATTTGTCGCTGCGATTATGATCAAATCGCGAAAGACTTTTGATGTTTTAACTACTAAATTTACGAGAATCAAAGTTTGAGAATATTTATGGAGATAAATGCTTGAGGATTATTATCAGTCTCCTATTAATCGTCGTGAGAGTACTTCTTCCCGCCTTAGTTTTCCTCTTTTCCCCTCCCCTCTCTAATTAGGGTTTTTATTTCGTTCGACCGCTTCAGATCCCAAACTAGGGTTTGTGTTCCCTCGATCTAAGATACTTGAGAGCAGGTAATGACTGGCCTTACGTGGTCCCTTGAAGGAGGAAGAGTTCCATGAGCTTTTCATTGGCATTAGCGGAAAAAATCCAGGTTCATTTTCCAATTTAGCTGCTTTCATATTTATAACATTTCTTATTGTTCTTGGAATTTTATTGTACAAATTTGCATGTTGGTTGGCTCCCTTGTTTTCTTGTTTATATTGATTGGTTAATCTGATGTATGCGAGTTGTAGAGGTTTCAGCAATTTGATGTTGGTAATTTATTTCAAGTCGACCAAAATTTTCTTTTCCTGTCGTTTCTTTTTTGGGTGGTCTGGTGGCTTTCATGACAAAATCGAATTTATCAGGGACCAACGCGAAATAAACATTATCATGTGGATTACGGTTGTACTATTCACTATTTTCTCTACTTGCCATACCCGATAACAGTGAAATACGAGAAGATATTTAACGAAGCTCTGCTGAAAATAAATGGTACGCTGGCCTATGTTCAATTCGAGTTGAGAGCATGTAGAAATCAATATGATGGCAAGGTATATTATGCTGGGGTGAATAATGTTGCTGATGACCAGTCACAACTTGGCACTAAATATTCGGCTCCTCAAATTGCCTTCTACAAGGGCGTGGTATGTAATTTACTGTTAACTTTCTATAGATTTATTTTTTTAATTTGCAAAATTGAGAAAACCACTTGTCAGCACTGTGACTTGGAGCAGGCTCTTCCTTTCTCGAGACCTGCAAATAACTGACTGTTAGCAGTGTGATGATAAAAGTATAATCAACTAAATATTGACATATTTTACCAATTTTAGTAACTTGCCCTTTCTGAAAGCATGAATTGAACTTAAATACGGTCATATTAAATTTAAGGCCTCAAGTTGTGTGAACCAGTTGGAAAAAAAGAACTGGATATAAACTATTAAGGAATTTGGTTTGTTTTCCTTGTATAATTGATTTAATAGAATTCAGTTTCAAATATGTTAAACACTATTGCACTTATGAAAAATGTCAGTTATGTTTGCAAATGTGGCACATGATGTATATTTTGGTAGAATCTTCCTGATGAAATAATAATTGTTTGAAATGGTTTTGTTGCTCTTGTACTAAATAGTATGGAATTTGGTGAAACCCTGATAAAGGAATTATGCTATTTTATTTACTGTTATAGATTGAAGCTATAGTTAATGAAGCGGGACCTGAAGGAACTATATCCATTATAAATGCGCTTAATATCCATCTTGAGAATCAGGTATTATTTCAGCTTGGTTCTGATTCATGATTTAGACATACATTAAGCTTGGTCATAAAACACCTTTCTTACTAGCTTCCTATTATGGCAAAGGAATTATTATTTCTATTTCAATCTCACAAGTAGTTGGATATGTAATTCTTGCTGAATCTTGATCTCTACACTATGCCCCAACCATAGATCCAACAAAGACCCATCAAGCCATCCAAACACGCTAGCAGACACAGGGATATTGATATCATCTCATTTTACCTGAGCCTGTGCCATCTTTTTTTTTTAGCAATGTTGTGAGGGCGTGGGTCTTGGATAGTGAAAATTAGGCGAAAGACTGTCATGGGGTCACTTCTGATATTTTTGTAATTTTTGAAAATGATGAAGTATAGGTGATAAATAACATGTAGCATTCTGTTGTGAAAAAAATACCTCCATTTCGATCTAGTGTTTTCTCGACAGAAAGAAAATTGTGTCAGACTGTCAGGACTTATGGGTGCTTTATTTCAGACTGTAACAAATCAGGCTTTACAAAATGGTGCCAAGCTCCCCAAGGCTTTTAAACTCTTCAACATTTCTCAGAAGGAAAAAACATTACAAGAATTTATAAAGGACAAGTGGCTTTGTCAGACTTCATCTGATCAGATCGGCCTCAGAATCCGATCCTTCTTTGATCTCAGAGGCTGGTTCTGTACCAATGAGGTTCCTTCCTGTGATGTCTGCAATAAAACTGAGGTTCCTTCCTGTGATGTCTGCAATAAAACTGGTGTCAAGGTATGCTGGTAATTAGTACATACAGCTGATCTGTTTGTGTTTAATTTTTTGTCACATTTGCATGAAAACCAAACAATTCTACTACATACAGCTGATCTAATATTTTGTTGAGACATTTTGGAAAATGTCACCGAGCTGCTGAAATCAGAGGTAGTGCCAAGCAAATACAGCTTAGCACTCCTGTCCTATTAATTCAACAAAGTGTGCATAAAGAATAATTAAGTTGAACAATTGAGATCTTTTTTATATTTCATTTTGTACTCGTCTATCTTGTTTTACTTTTTTGAAGTAAAAACAGTATTCCTGTTTTAACAGGCCTCTGTTTGTCCGAAGGAAGGATGTCCCATCATAATCCATTATTACTGTCTGAAGAAGAAATTTTATAATAGAATGGTACCTCTTTTTCATTTTAGGTTGTGTGAAAATCACATTGCTGGTTGTACTGTAATCCCTCAAATGTAGTTATCATCTGTTTTGAATACTGACCATTTTATACTTGTGCTAAACCCTATTTTTGAGGGGGATTACCAGACATTAAATAAAAAAGTTTTCTTGTAGCAAGGGATAAATTGATAGCTGAGGAAGACAAGGAAAACATACAAATAGAAATTGGCAAGATAACTTGATTTCATTATTCTCTAAGTATTCTTAAATGCATCAAACAGAGCTCAAGAGCTTGTCCTGGTTGTGGAACTGAGTGGCCTTCGTCAGAACACGAATCAGTAATGCATGAAAATAACACATTGCCTGATCAAAGCCAAATTACATCTGCTAACCCTGTTTCAAGAATCTCAGAAGCACAAAAATCAAGGAGTGCAACTCAGGCCTGGACCCAAGTCAGGGGCAGAGAAAAAGGCACAAGCATGTAAACCTGAACCAGCGGACACACTGGAGCCTTCTAGAAGGGTAAGAACCAGATCCTGTAAAGCATAACTGCTTGGAATGCAGTTACATGCCACTCTGGTTTTGGTTAGTACGTTTTGTGTATATTAGGTGTTTCATGTGCTGTTTGTTAAAAGGTTTGTCTTTTGTTTCTCCAATGTTGCCCTGCTCTATTGGAGACTTATCCTGGATACAGTATCATACTGGCTGTACCAGAGTGGTACTAATACCTTTCTTTTGTCTTTTCCTTTTTGTGCTTTTACGTTTTGCCCCCTCTTTGAAATAAATATGATAGAACAATTATGATTCCAGGTGCTAAAATCATAGCAGTGAGTCTTTGGTTTGCATGAGAACTAATCAACTTGAATTCTACCGTCTATAATCTGTAATGGGTCACTTAACTTGGCGGCCTAGCTTTCATTTAATTGGCAACAATCCATTGTACAAAGCGCTCTAAAGTTTAGTGTTTAGGGAAGGCGTTTATAGAGTAACTGTCATTTTCGAGAAGAGTCTCTTATAATTGACCAGTTCTGAATACATTGGCGTAAATTTCTTTGATAAAGTCTGCGGGCTAACTTTTGCTCAAATTATTAATGCATTCTTTGATAAAATCAAACTTGAATCATAGTGGTGCAGTAAGTCTATGGTGACAATGATCTCCGAAGATTGGGTCAAGAAAATGACAAAAATATTTAGGGTTTTCAAGGGAAGTAGTCGTCAGCCATACCAGGCACGATAGTGCTAGCTTGCAAGCAAGAAGACAGTTGTGAATACAAACTGTTGCATTGACATGTACCAGTTCTGTGCATACAAAGTATAAACCAACATCAGTGGAAATTTCCTGTTGAACACTCCCCAGATGTCACTGGTAAAATACCCAATAGGTTTCAGTTTCTTTCCCGGATTCTCTGTGAGCGCTTAGAGGTTTCCTCCATGTGGTGACTCACTGCCAAATTGAGTATGAGACTTTTTGAGTTTAACCTGAAGTTATCACTTGTTATACCGTTTATTACTCGGCATCCGCCACAGAAGATTCTATTTCTATCTCCGTTGGCATTGAACTGGATTCCAATGTAAATGATGACGGAACTGGCTTACATAATTATGAGTTTTTTCTTTGTTTAATGAAAGAGTTTTAAATGATTCGTAGAATGCTAAATATTAATTTAATCTATTGTGCTAATTTAGTACAAAATATGAAATATTTTTTGGTATATTCCGATCAGTGATCTCCAGGTGCCATTTCAAAATTTGGACGATTTGGTATTTTCCTAACATGGTACTCACAAATTGTAGGCTTACATGTTATGAGCTTCCACTTTGTTTTTCAGAATTAATTTTTTAATGTTTGGAACAAAATCGGCTCAGACTCATCCAGCAATGAGAACACTCCACGTGTATGGATTCTATACAAAACCTTTTTTAAGAAAAATGCAAGTCATGTTTGAAAGATTTATGTTGATTTTTTTTTCAAATTTAATTAATTTGTATGGTTTAAGATTTTGTACATAACCTGACTTGAAAAAATAATTAAATTTGAAAACATAATTCTTGAGGGTTTACCTACCTATTACCTTGACAAACAAAACTGTACAGGAGGTTGCACGTGAGTTCGTTTGAATTTGACGAACAAGTTTGAAGCAATTTGGATACGAACGACTGTTAGCAGGTGTCTTTACTTCTTTTTTTTTAAAAGGACATCAATTATTGTATTTAAATTAAATGAATCGTAGTTGTTAATTTCAGTTTGATGTCTTCGTCCGTAATACAAATTATTGTTCGTGCATAACAATTTTTTCTTTATAATATGTAATTTAAAGAAAAAGTAAACGCGGCTCGAAATTCAAATAAATTCATTGCATGTCTGGTTATTTACAATTAGAACTTTGTCCAATGACATTCCAACTCTAGATCAAAATATTATGAAATTCTCGATCATACATACATTTTTTTTGAAAAGAACGATCATACATACATTAATTTAACAAAATTAATAAAACAATTATTTCATACTATTTTCTATTTAATTTCCAGAGCGTCATGCGGGGAAAAAATTCCGTCAATTGCATTAATTAAAGAATTCATCATTATCAAAGAAATCATATAAATGCATTTATGTCAAATCAGACCGATTTCAATTTTTGAACAAATCCTGAAGAGTTGGCTGTTAGAGATTTACTGTTATGGTCGTTATCCTCTAGTGAACCTCAAACATAAATTATGTTATCTTGATCTATTCCGTCGGTCTTTCAGAGAGACACAATCCCGTTGATCACCAGACTCCTTTAGCCTTCCAGCAATCTTCCTCTAATCTGATGGAGTGATTGAGAGGACCGGCGTCGACAAATTCTTCTCTTCTGGAACTATGTTAAGAGAGAGATATATGAATCTGTTGGGAAACGAAAGGGTGGCAGAAAATGGAGAAAAATGAGAGTAGTCACAAAACCAACAGTATCCCTGCATATATAAGAACGCTCATATAACTGAGTGCAGTTATACCTTAACGGGTCCATATCGGATCCAGATTCTTTCTTAACGGGTTCGCTGCTTAATCAGAAAGCTTTCTATAGTTGTGTTATCCAGGGACCAATAGCATAATTATATTATTATCAGACTTTATATAATTCAGACCATCACTAAATCATAAAGTCATTAATATACATTCTACACATTAAAGTGCTAACTTCTCATGATATATAATAAACTTGATACATAATTTGATCACTTCATTACGATATAATTTGACAGTCCATTATATAATATATATTTATTACATATAAGCCCCTAATCAATAATAATTAATTCCAACATTGGCCTATGACTGGGCTTATTGGCCAACTCCATCAACTCATCTTAAATTATTCTCACAAATACTTTGAAATGATGCGCCGAGTGCATGTAAATCGGCCTCTTTTCTTTTTGGGGATTAAATTAAATCTGTCACTTCAGAAAAAAATCGAGGGCCAATCAATAAAAATGTGCCTACAATCAATTTTAAATCAAATTAAATCGTATTTAACGTCAGTTTAAATCGTATCCGTTGATTTTAAAGCGCAGTCTGACCGTTTCTCACCTCTTGGCCCTTCCCCTCCTGGACCATTCATCTACAATTGTATTTCATTTCATAAAATTACAATTGAGTTATTTTCTCAACCAATTCTTTCAGACCTTTCGCCTCATTTCCAACAAAAATGGTAGATTTATATAACATTTCAATTTTCAAACACCTTAAATACCTTCAATTACCATCTTGAGCATAAGTAAAATACACAGATTAACAGATATTAGTTGATCTTCTCTTCTGTAACTTTGATCTCCTACCAAGAACTAATAACTCATAGAAAGGATTTCAGCATCCTGAAATTCCAACAATTGCACACAGCATTACCACTTTTTCAACATTTGGATGAAGTCTACCCCGCGTTGCTTCTTAGAAGCGCATTTTCTCTCACTCGATAAGACTGAGCCTCCCCTTGCAGCCCTCAAATCTTCCTCTCCAAAACCTTTCTCCATTCATCAAACCAGCTAACACCTCCATTCTCTAACAACTAACAACATAGTAGAAGAAGAAAGGAGAAGGAAAGAGTCCGCAATGGCAACGCAGGGCCGCGTCCATCCGATGGAAAACCCCCCATCTTTCTCATTCCCCAAGCCCGAAAATAAATCCGATTCGGGATCGGATGATCAAGACCGAGACACCGCCCCATTCCTATCCCGGATGAATGTCCCCAATGGGACGTACATAATTCAAATACCAAAGGAGCAGATTCTTCGTACGCCTCCGCCTGAGCACGTGCATCGGGCCAAGGTTTACGCGCGCCGCCCCATCCGTCGACGCATGATGCGCCGGTGTTGCTGCTCCATGATTGCTTCCCTTCTATGCCTTATCATCGCTGTCGGTGTGCTGCTGGCATTCTGTACCTGATCGTGCGCCCCAAGGCCCCATCGTACTCTCTAAAGTCTGTCAACATGACCGGCATTGACCCAGTTCTGACATCAGCCTCCGTTACTCTTTCCCCAGTTATCGAAGCCACTATCGAGGCCGACAACATGAAGAACAAGCGCCTTTCCGTCTTGTACCAGAGCGGGGGCACAGTGGATTTATACTTTGAGGACACTAAACTATGTAGCGGTGCTTGGCCCAAGTTCCGTCAGGGGCCGAAGAACATTACGGAGGTGGGATTGCAGATGACTGGGTCGGGCCTTTTGCTGACGGCTGATACCCGTGATGCCTTGGTTACCAATCAGAAGAACAAGTCGGTGTCCTTTACGGTGCACGCGAAGGTGCCGGTAAAGGTCAAGTACGGCCCACTGACGACATGGAAGATCACAGCCAAGGTGAAGTGCGACATCACCGTCGACGGGATTTCGGGGGAGATGTCAGTTTTGAAGAAGGATTGCAGCGCTAAAACCAATTATCTATGGTGATAATGATTTGTGAGAATATAATCGTTTTTTTTTCGGTTTTATCTTATTTTCAAATTCTTGGTATATATAGAAAGCCTTTCTTGTCTCAGCTGTTCATAGATCAATACCTTGCTAAGTTTATGACGTATAGTGTAACAAGCGTGTCAATAGAGAATTGGCAGTTTTGGTGTCAGCTAGTTTTTATACACGGTTTCCCCTTTTTTATTATCTTTTTTGTGCATCTAATTTCTAATTAATCTGGCTGTACATTGGTGGACTGACAAGTGATTTACGTATAATTGTTGTTGGAGTGTTTCAATGTCATACAGCAGGATCTGCTAAAAATTCATTTTTTAATATATATTTTAAAATATAATAGTCAAATTCTAAATTCAAACTGTTGATCATATTAATTTTTAGTTTTTATGGTTGATATATACTCATAAGATTTCATAATTTTAGAGGTCATTTTATATCAGAACAATATTGCAGCAAAAAATGAACGAGTATGTATTAAAACTAATCAATCATAGTTAACTAAATTTATTTTTTTATCAGTTGATCTAATGCAAAATAAGCTTTAAAAATCATGAAAATTTATTAGCGTACATGTACCATTTTCTATTTCTCTTCTAATAAAAATAATTTAAAATATTTTTATCTGTGAAATGTTGATTAAATTTTGTTACTATATTTAAGGTCTTGTATAATACAAATTTTACAAATTTTATTTTATTTTATTTTTCCAAAATTTGGAAGTGATCCTTTTATTGCAAATATTTATTTTTCTATATTTTGGCACTATTTTCAAAAATCTAAAATTCAAAATCAGAAAAATAGTAGAGTTCAACATTGTAGAATATTTTTGTATATAAAATATATCAACAAACTTGAATCAAAATTTCAGACGTTTGTGAATGTATTGTGAGTCATTTGTATTTTGGTTGAGATACAAATGCTTGTAAGCTGACTTATTTTAATTATATTTTTATATCTATACCGTAATACAAAGGAGCTAAGAATAGGAGGAATCCAGTTTTTCATCTTCAAATATTTTTATTGATCAAAATATCCTTCATCAAATGATTCACACTAATTTTGATTGATCGGAATGCCACGATCGCGTGTTGCTGATATATGATTTTTTTTAATGGAAATAAATATATGCATAGAAATATTTTATTTTTATCATATACATTTTTTCTGGTAATTTGATTCACAAAATTTGAATCCAATTTGTCATTATTGAAATGAATACAATGAATAAAACAATTATCCGCTGCAACGCGGGTACATATATCTAGTTATTTTTTTTTAATATTTATTGCAATGTGCTTTATTTTGCTTCGGCGAAGAAAAGTAAATAAGTTAAATTGATCAAATCCTATTTCCACACTATTCGTTCGGGAAAAATATATTTAAAGCTAGAATTCTTTCAATTCTTATAGATTTATGGACAAATTTGTGTAAATTCATGGAGTGAATTTTTTTTTTTTTATAGATGTAGATAACTTCGTAAACTTACTCAAGCAGTCAAGCTCTTTTGGTCGTTCTTTTTTTTTCAGATTTTAATTACATGTCATAAAGTGCAACTATAATACGTATTTTTCTTATTTCTAAAAAAAAACAGTACGTATTTTTGCTCATTTTTACATGGCAATGTGCGGAGATGTGCAGTAGTTGTTGACAACAACTTTATTGTATTATTGTCTTTTATATTATGATTTGTTCTTGGTCTTTGGTTTTTGTTTTACTATTATTGTGGCTTTTATAATTGTTAACAACCTTTGCATTATTCTTCTATGTTCAAACCATAAAAAAATACAGTCATGGCTTTTAATTGACTTGCTTGCCATGTGTTTTCTTCTTGAATTTTCTCTTTAATGAAGTGATGAGCTATCATATTTATTTTTTCTTAAAAGGTAGGTGATTATTAATTATTTGGCTGAAAAGCGTCCGAGAAAAAACGTGAGCATCAACCTTACCAATTTATTTATTATTTATCATACTCCATCTCATGCCTAAACATAGGGGCGAAATTTTATTAGGACTTGATGGATGCAGTTTTCAAAAGAGTTCGAAAACTATTTGTGAGTTATTAAGCCTTCAAACAGGAAGGCAATATGATGCAGTATTATTTAAAAAAAGAAAGAAGAATCATTCTCATTTTGTTATACTTATTTTACAACAGAACAAAATAAAAAAGATTGGTTAATCATCTAATGATGATCATCAAAATTTTAAGCAGAATAAAACGGAAAAAAAGTTAATCATAAAATTATCATCATTAAATTTTAAACGGAATAAAACAGAAAAAATGATTAATCATGCAATAATCATCATTAAAATTTGAAACAGAACAAAACAGAAAAAAATTGGTTGATCATCAAATAATCATTATCACAATTTTAAATAGAATAAAATAGAAAAATGATTAATCATTCAATGATCATCATTAAAATTTAAATGGAATAAAAAAGAAAAGAAAAAAGAAAACATATTAATTTATCATATAATGATCATCATTAAAATTTTAAACAAAACAAAATAAAATAAAAAATAATTAAAAAACTAGCTGGATTGAAAAAAATAAAATTTGATTCCAGCTAGATAGACCAAATTTTTTACTTCTGATCTAGTAGGGGTGTCAATTATTGTTCCGATCCGATCCGAACTTAGAGTTACAAATGGATAGTAAAATATATGATTTTATCCGTGATTCGATCCAAAAATAACAAAAATTATCCGATTTGTATCCGTATCCGTATCTGTATCCGAATTTTTTAACGGATATGGATATGGTTTGGCTATTACCTATTTGTAACCGTCCGTTTAGCTATTATCCGTCAATATCCGACATTATCCGAAGATATCCAATCCGATATTATCCGATTTTATCCGAATACATATCCGAAAAAAAATCTCATTATGTATTTTTAATTATATATTTTTTTACATACATTACAAATCTAACTAATTTTATATATAATTTGTGCTAATGTATCATATTTTTTTAATTAATTAATTGATACATTTGAACTACTAATATAATGATAATTAATATTTAATTTTCATAATTAATAATTCTATCAAAAAATAATATGCAATTATTTTTTTAATGATATATATAATATTTTTACTTAATATCCGAAATATATCCGTATTTCTATATGTATCCATCCGATATCCAATCCGTATCCGTATCGGAAAAATTATAATGGATATGGATACAGTAAGAACATTATTCGTTCGTATCCAATCCGTTTGCAACCCTACCCGAACTCGACCCGATATGACCCGAAGATAAATGGGTCGGATACATGTTTAATTTTTTTTGACCCGAATCGGTTCGGGTCAACCCGACCTGATCCGACCCAATTAATTATGTTTTTTGAAGTAATTTTATGATTTAGTAATAATTAAACATTAAATATACACTAATTAAGATTAATCAATATTTTATTACTTAATATTATATAAAAAAATTTATTAAATATTTAATTATTTTACACTGATCTGGTCGGGTCGACCCATGACACGTCGGATCGGATATGGGTCAAGATTTTTTGATCCGAATTTAATCGGATCGATTAAGAAAAATAATAAAATAATATCACCCGAACTCAATCCGACCCGACCCGACCCGACCCATTGACGCCCCTAATATCTAATCATCTAGCTATGCACGTAAAAAATAAAATGCTCAACCCAGATTCGTTTTTTTTTTCATTCACTATATAAAAAGAAAAAAAAGGCCAGATGGGGCGTTTTATTAGAAGCTCATAAGCTGTAGCAATATTTCATTCTTTCATGGGCCGAGTTGCAGAAATCAAATAGTAATACCTGGTCTAAAATAACAAGGCTCCAAATCAGCAAAAGCCTAAAACAATAAAAAGGAAAAGAAGATTAAAAATAACTGTCTCTGCATAGCTTCACGAAAAACATTATCTTTATTAACAATCCGCAAAATATTTTCTTTATTATTATACTAAAAGCTATTTTTTTTATTAACTATTATATTAAGAGTATGTACTAGTTTGAAAATTTATTGCCACTCGTTCCGCAAACATATCGAATCAAAGAAGTTAACAATCTCCACGTCATTTTGATATGTTAACTAAAATATAAAAAGTTTGAAGAGCAGAATATGAAATTGTAATTTTAGAAATAGAAAAAATATTTTTCTGTGAACCAAATAAAATTTATACTTATTATTAGTGGCGGAACTTAGGGTCCGATTTGGCAAATCAAGGAATAGTTTTGGAAGAATGGTAATTTTGGAAGAGTGATAGAATAATGTCTTTTTGAAAGAGTGGTAGAAGAGTGATATTCTTGACTATTCGGAAGAGTAAAAATATTGTTTGACAGTTGTTAATCAGAATAGTTAAAATATGGATAATTATGATACTAATAATGATGATGATAATCAAAATAATAGTAAAATAATAATCATAATAGTAATAATATTAATATAATAATAAAATAATCATAATAAATAATAATATTCATAGTTATAATCATAGTAATATAATAAAAATATAAACATAATCATAATATAATATAATAAAAAAATTATAATTATAATCATAATTATAATAATATAATAATAAATAATCATAATTTTAATAATATAATCATAATATAATAATAAAAATTATAATTATAATAATAATATAATAATAAATAATAAAAATTTTAATAATATAATCATAATATATAATAATATAATACAACATAATTAATAATAATAATTATTATTATAATCATGATAATAATAATTAAAGTCATAATAATATAATAATAATAATATAATCATAATATAATCATAATATAATAATATAATACAATATAATAAAATAATAATAATAATAAGTAATAATAATCATAGTCATAATCATCATAATATAATAATAAATAATCATTATCATAATAATATAATAATAAAATAATCATATTTATATTCATAATATAATAATATAATACTAAAATCATATTTACTATAATATAATAATAAATAATATAATAATACTAATAGTGATGATAATATAATAATAATAATTATAATCATAATTTAATAATAATAATATAATGATAATAATAATAATAAATAATAATAATAATCATAATATAATAATAAATTATAATCATAATATAATATAATAATAATAAATCATAATCATAATCATAATCATAATATAATTATATAATACAATATAATTAAACAATAATCACTATTCCGACGAGAGCTAATCCGGTATTCCACCTATAAGTTGGTATATCAGATTAGCACTCTTCCGCATTCTTCTACTTAGTCTAAAATTCGTTTGACAAATTAATTCGTTGGAATAACAATTCTATTCCTACTTTTTGTTATTCCATGGAGTGCCAAACAAACCCTTAATGAAGATCGGGAGCCGGAAGGGCACGACCCCTTCAAAAGTTTTGAAAAATTAATATATCTATTAAAGATTTATAATATTTTATATTATAATTATAATCTTTTTTTATTTTGACCTCCACGATTTTGGATGAAGCTCCCCAACTGCTCAGGGGCGGATGCAGACTCTTAACATATGGGGGTCAAAATATATTAAAAAATATTATTAATTAAATATTAATATATTCATCATAAATTTTTTTTCATAAAGTAAATATTCATGATTTAACTGTTTTTATATTTATATTTAAGCATAAAGGTTTAAAAAATATAATTGTTTTGAAAAAAAAAATTGGTTGAGGAGTGGATGCATTTTGAAATCCTCATTTTAGATTTTTTGTCTTTCTATATATGTTTGCGGAGAAAAAAAATTATGTTAGAATTTGATTATAAATATACTAACTTATCAATGAATAATCTTAACAAGAGCAAAAATTAAGTTTAAAATAACAAACATATCAAAAATAACTGAATTATAGTACAGTTATGAATTAGCTCTACTTATCTAAAAATAAATAGTTGTTCTTTATAGTCTTTCTCATTTATTTATATGGAAATTTATTTTTCTGGAATAATAGCAAAAAAAATGTAGCATTAATTGTAAAAGAAATAGTTGTGATGTAATTTTTTATTTCTAACTTAAAAGAGAAGTCGGAAACTAAAATGATTTTACAAGACTCTATAACCTTTGTTAGTGCCAAAATTTCTAAATTACTTCTAAATGTTATAAATCTTTTATATTATACACATGATATTATAGTTAATTTTTTTCGCTAAAAAACTATGGGGGTCAACCTTATAAAAATTTTATCAAAAGAATGGAGATCAAATTCCGATATCCATAACAATTTTGTCTAAATTATAAGCAAAATTAAAATAAATCACATAAATTTTAGAAAAGAAATGGGGTCAATTGACCCCATTCAATGTGTAGCTCAGCCTCTGCAACTGCTTATTGTTGTGCGAATCAATTTATACATTCATTTATATATAATGTTACATAGTTATGTTTGCAAACAAAGTTCGCGAATCAAAACAGATGATCGATATCCATTAAACATCTTTCTAGTTTTTCCACGAAATTAAGATTTTTTTTTTTCATTTTTTACTCTCCTCAAGAGACTTTTTGAACGGGCATATGCGAACTTATTATTTCGATTCCGAACGCAGTTGCTTTTTTCATTTAATATTTAATATTTTTAATAAAAAGGTGGCCAGTTTTGATATTACATATTAGTACCAGTACGTAGCTTTAAATTGAAGAATTTTCATGAAAACAAGTTAGGACGGTATTGAAATAAAACACTATGGAATTTTCATAGTAAGAAATCGTAGAAAAATATGCTGAATTCCTTTTAACTAGCTATATACCCGCGCGTTGCAGCAGACTCTTTTATTTAAACATTAAAATATTATAATATAAAAAAATCATATTTATCTAATATTAAATTATAAATTCACTAAATTATAGAGAAAACTTATAATAAAAACTATATTTAATCTTGGATGAGATTTTTGCACAATATGAGTTAATGATTCATGATTTTTATGGCAAGAAAAGTAAATTATTCTAACATATATTATCACCATTAATTTCTTACCAAATATGCACAAGGTTGCTAAATAAAAAAATAATATTATGGAAATAATAGTATATATGGGAAAGAAATGGAGAGAAAGAGGAGATCAATGGATGCGATCACATACGTTCGATCAACCAAAAATAAATATTATCCGTCTAATTGAGGGATAAAATTGGTATAATAAAAAATTACCATGACAAAAAATGGACCCTCCAATTCTTAGATGCTTTATATAATAGTATAGATATATGTTTCTAAGAGTAGATCCACAGGCAAGCCAAGATTTTTTATATAAAGGGCCGAGATACAAATTACGTTATTAAAGTATTATAATTGATAAATTAGAAAAGAGTCAATACATCTCATAAAACAAAAATATATGATAAAATTTAATCTTTACATATAACTTCTGTACGATTAGAGGGGACCGGGCACCTTCAATCCTCCTTTGTCTGCCCCTGAGTAGACCAACTGGAAAGAAAATACTGTTTTATAAAATCATGTTTTCTGTTGAGTTATTAAATGAACATCTAGCAAATAGTCTCAGAACTCATCAGGAGACCATCATCATCACCATCGTTATTAATATTTTTTTTCATAATTCTAAGAATATGTACATTTCCAGACAAAAAGAAAAAGGAACTGAAAACATGCTGATGCTCAATTGAGACATTTAGAAGGTACCACAGTTTGGTGGCTGTCAATGATCATTAGAATTTGGAGGTCCATTTAGGTTAGCTGCCTTAATCTTCACAGAACGAGTCAGACACTAGTAAACTGTCGTTAAAAAATGTTGTGTAAACAGAGCGACTACAAAGGCAACACGAATCACAGGCTGATGATGAATAATTTTGATATAATATATCATGTAAAATAATAAATAATATAATTTTAGTTTTAGATGTTTAATTCATGATTTGCTCGTCAAGTGGTGAAAAATAAATTATTCATGAATTATTCAAATAATTCGTACATCTTATTACCATGATAAGAAAAATGAAAAGTGCAGCACAACATATGAAACCAAGCAGCTGGTGCTCCAGAAATATTGTAATAGAAGTCCAATAAATTTGATTTATTTGATCTCAACTTCGCACAAATCTTAACCAAATCAGATGGTTTTGACATGAGAAGGCCGGCATCGCCGTTAATTTTCAACAGGCTTTTAATTAAAATATACAGATTGAGGCATTGAGCGCACCACATGATTTCCCAATAATTTGATCCATCTTTTGAGGGACATTTTTTTTTCCTTTTTAAGGAACATAAGTCGTCTCTATTTTATAGAAATTTTGTGAATTAACCTTTCATATAATCATATAATGTACAATTTGTTGGCGATGTTTAAAAGTTAAAATTAACCTTTCATATATATAATCATATTTTTACTATATAATGTAGCTGTGTTGTGTCATAGCAAATCATTTTCTCATTATTTCGGTTAAGTCAATAATACGCTGATAATAACTTTTTTCTCAAAAAAAAAACGATGATAAAGGTATTTTATATTTGAATCGGTTGTGTGGAGTTGGGTGATTTGAATTTGCCGAATAGACAACGGAAATTTAAAAAAAATATTTATTTAATATTGTATATCGATATAAACCGTAATTTCAATAAAAAAAGAAGTATCCCCCTCACTCTTTTTTCTGGTTACGTTTAAGGAACATTAAAAATATTATGAGGTCGTACGAACTTCTTATAATAATCTCTGGCACTTTAGTTAATTTTTTCGATAATATTTAGGTTTTATTTGGGGAACACCAAGTGATTTTTGTTTTGGCATCAAATTACAAAATGCTAATATAATTCAGGAGGGATCTAGCGCAATAGTAATTAAAATTGAACAATGCCATTTTTTCTATATTTATTTAAAATTTTGAATTTAACGTATTCCATATGTTTTTTTATCAATTTAAATACATATATGTAGTAAAAGGAGTTCAAGTTCATGTCAAAGGTCTTCAAGGGAGAATATGTCGTCAAATTTCAGGTCATTATTTTAATAGTTTTTAGTGCAATAATAGATCTAATTTATTTTATCATTTAAAATAATTTTTGAAAAAATATTTTCGTTTGCAACGATTTAAAAAAGATCTTTTAACATCGAATTCCTCTTATTGAAATTGGGGTCTATGAGAACATTTTTTTTATGGCTGCATCTTGATCGTGCATAGGCTTGAACATTCACTTTGAGATACTCCCAATCAAGGGCGATCCAGGATTTTGGTCAGGGGAGCAATTTTCGATTGTAATAGATTATCAGATTCAAACCCATTAACTAATCGGTACTAAATAAAAAAATAATAATTTTATATATATACTTAACTAATAAGAAAATATTAAAATAATAATATTTTATATATTAAAATAATAATAAAATAAAGCTCAAAGTAATAGATAATTAAGTGGAACTTTATATTTTGATATCTTTGTATAATTATTTCATTATGCACGATATTAAATATTTTATTCTCAATAAAAAAAATTTCAGGAAAAGACAAATTACCGAAAAATATTATTTTTCAAAATCCAAAGAGGGCACATGCCCGTAGTTCTACTTGGGTCCGCCCCTGCTCCCAATGTTTTGACAATAATATATTTACACTTTGGCTACGGTTGATCATTAGGGCATTAAGGGCATGAATACAAAATTAAAATTAAAAAAAAAAAAACAAAAACATCAATCATTAGGGCATAAACAGTTATGTGCTGCACACAAACATCTGCCACAGCCGACCGACACAACACAATATGAGAGCCCATAAACAATAGAACTAGGGTTTAATTTAGGTGCTTTATCAGATGATATTCCATTTTCATTATAGTTTTTCAAAAAGAAAATATTATTATTCACTTTTCTCTGATAACTATCTATTGAGAAACGATTTATTTGAAAAAATAAGATTTTTTTACAAAATTATCAAATTAAAAGATTTTAGGAACTGATAAGTCTTTTTAATTTCCTAAATGTTAAAGATGTGTGCAAATAATTAACGATCAATCACATGATTATCTGTGCACAACAATTTAACAGAGGAATACACAAAATTCTGCATTATTAGAAAGTAATATTTTTTTCGTGGTTACATTAAATAAATCTTTTAAATGGGAAAAATAATATTATGACGTGATATATCAACTTCACTCTCTTTAGGAGAAATAAAAGACATCTCTAATCTCCATTACTTAAATTACAAAATGATAAAAATATCATGTTTATTTTATTTTAGTAATTTCTTGTTATTAAATATGTTCTATATTCATATTTTAGGGGAATTTTTTTTGTATTCGAGTTGTTTTTAAAAACTTAATTTGTTTGATTTTCTATATTAATATTTTTTGCTTGATCTTCGCGATTCCGCGGATGCACAAACAAACTAGTGAAAATGGCTCCAATTCCAACTGTTGAAAAGGATGCTAGTCAAAAGTTTACAATGTCTAATGTTTTGCTGTTTCAACCACTGTTGAAAGTGTATACTTTTATTTCTTTACAATTATTGCACAATATTGTGCCAGCTTTTTGCATGTCAAAGTTCTGAATAAGAGGTGGAATAATATATATGCACGTTTAATATTGTTCATAGGGGAGGGCTGCTAATGGACATATTAGTCCATGGATAAAATGGACCGAATCGTAATGGATGCTATTGGATTGATTGATTTTATTTGAACATGGACATAAAGTCTAATTCAAACTCAAATATAAATGCTAAATGGACAAATGTGGGAAAAATATGGAAAATCGTGGGCTAAGAATGGATTACACAGTGGACTAATGTTGGACTGCTTTTGGTGCGAACAACCTTACCGTTCTTTCTCATTCGAACAATGCACTGCCGCCGACTAGCGATCAATTGCTCTTCCTCTCCGACGCGACCACACCTCTTTCTCTCTTTGTTCGCTCTCTCTGTCTCTCTTGCTCTCTCTCACCTCTCAAGTCGGAGAAGTGTAAGGCGCACTGCTAATTGTCTTTGAGCACCAGCATTTAGGGTTTGAGCGCTGAGCAAACACTGCATTTCGAACTGTCTTCAATTTCATCCCACACGAGGTAAATGTCCTTCGCTTTGTTCGAGATTTTTCTTTAATTCCATGGTTATGACATAAATTATCTCGACTTCTCGTGAAGAATACGCTGTGTTCCCACTTTGTTAGGTTTCTTTTGCATTTCTTACTTCGGTATTGCTAATTTTGCTTTTTGATATTTCTTTGAATTGGGCCATTTAGTAGTGTTCTTGAAAGCTGGAACTATCGCTGTTCCAAATTCCAGTATTTTAAATTGAGATGACTATGGCAGTGTTTTACAACTACCCTCTCATCTCAGCCATCGTTTCCTTCACCATTGCTCAAACAATAAAGTTTCTCACCACTTGGTTAGCTCCTTTCTCTTTTTTCTCACAGTCAGAGGTTTTGTGGCGTGTCTTTATCAGAAATTATTGCACTGTTTCTTTTCTTTTTTGTTCTCTCTGTTCTCTGCTCTCTGGCATGCCTTTTTCATAACATTTGTTAGGATGGTGGTTCCTGTCAAGCGGTATGTACGCTGGGAAATTCCAAAAGGATTTTAATGCATTTGGAAATATTTGCTAAGAATTTTCTTTTGTGGCAGTATCATATCATGTTTCTCTTTAGGTGGAAATATTTGGACTAAGCCCATATGACAATTTATGGATAATTTAATGTTGGGTTGTTTGTTGTATTTGAATCTGTGTACGTTTTGATAGTTGAATTCTTTATTTTCTTTTTGGACTTTTTTTTCCTGATAGCAGAGACTATCTATGATTATAAATATCTATGATTATAAATATCTATGATTATAAATAGTCACAGTACAAGTCAAATGTCTTATTTTTTTTAATATATTTACAGTGAAAAAAGGTATATTTCTCATTTATTCCTTATAATTATGCAATATTCTCATCTTTTTTATATTTATTTGATGTTCAGGATATGTGTAGATGGTGTTAGTTGTCTTAGACAAACAACTACAAGTCTTGTCGAAATACTGGTAACCATCTATTTTCTCTCTATTATAGTTCTATTAGTCATCAGTCAATGTATTATAAATTTGATTTTTAATGATTTTACTTTTATTTAATCAAAATAAATGGATAATTTTATTAATATAAGGAATGAGCTCAATTCATTGCCGCACAATTTTTTTGCCTCTGGAGTTATGAACATACGGCACCAGTACTGTCAGAGATGGTCTGGTCAAACTATGTATTGGATTTTTTAAATAATTACTGATATTGTATCATAAGGTTGGGTTTGATAAATATATGTCGGTTAAATGTTAACAATATTGTTCTTTTCCATTTCTGCTTTTTCCTCACTGTAAATTTAATTGAAACCATGTAATTCATATTTATTATTCAAGTGCTAGGAAAAAAACATTGAGCTGGTTTTGAAGTGATTGAGGTATGCAGTCCTTGATTCTGCCTCATTTGGTTGTTTGAGATCAATCGCAAAGAACTAAGATGCTTTGTTAGTTAAATGAAAAATAAGAAAATTGGGTTTTATTTGCAAATAGTGGTGGAATATTTGATGCTATTAGCACCAGAAAAAGACAAAAAAAAAGTTGAAGGGCACTAAAGGTTTTCTTGATTGTCCTTGTATGCCTTGTTTCTCAGTAAATTCTTTTCTGGCATCATTTGAGCATAGATGTTTTTCTTCCCCATGCAGATGCCACATTGTTGATGGATTAGTGGAGATGCATAGAATATTGAGGCCCAGGGGCGGACCCAGCAATATCCAGGGGGGGCACGTACCCCCCTCTGGATTTTGAAAAATAATGCTTTTCGGTAATGTTTTCGGCATGTGCCCCCCCTGGAAATTTTTTTTGCCCCCCCTGAATTGTCTGGTTATTTTTATTGAGAAAAAATATTTAATACCGTGAATAATGAAATAATTATGCAAAAATATCAAAATATAAAGTTCCTTAGTCGAAAACTTTCTTCATCAACTTGATTATCTATTACTTTGAGTTTTATTTTATTGTTATTTTAATATATAAAATGTTATTATTTAATAAAAAAATTATTAATTAAGTATATATATTAAATTTTTTTATTTTTTATTTAGTACCCGATTAGTTAATGGATTTGAACCCGATAAGCCATTACAATCCGATAATTGCCCCCCCTAATCAAAATCCTAGATCCGCCACTGTTGAGGCCAGAAGGTAGCGTCATTATAAGAGTCTAAGAACAATTTGTGTATTGAATTATTAAGTATTTGTTCTTTTGCATGTACTGAATTGTATTTGTGGTGATGTCATTTTGTAATCTAAAGTACTGAATATACTGATGTAGTTTAATGTATTAATATGGGTAGAATATGAGCAAAATATAGACAAACTGCGATTAAAGTGTGGACAAGAAGTGGACAAAATATGGTTTGAACTGGGACTGGACAAAAATTTGTAAATATAGTTTGGACTTAGACATGATCTTTAACTCTCAATTAGTGAAAAATATGTATAATTTCGAGTTAAAAATTTAGTTGGCCTCTAATCTAAAATTCTATTCCCGCTCAATCTAAAATTCTAGCTCCGCCCCGATTTTTCATGCATTAATAGTTAAGGTACGTTGGTTCGTTTTTTATTTTGATCCAATGCATGTGGTGTTAAACAACAAACTGACAGAAGACATTTTAGTGCGTGTCCATCATCAATTAACAAACATTGTGATACGTCATTACTTGTTTACAACAAATTATACAGGTGCTTTTTTAGAATAAGATGAGGATCAAAGCCCTCAGATTTCATTATAATAAATCACTGAATTATTGATTAATATAGGAGTAACAAAGCAAAAAATAAAGTGAAAGCAAAAAATAAAGTGAAAGTAAAAAATAAAAACGAAAATCAGAATTCTCAGTCGAAAATTATATAGGTGTTAATTTTTGGGAGCTGATAGACAGAAACCGACGTCGATATGCTCGTCGATACGCGACTTGTTGACTTGGCACCTCACAACTACAAATCTTAGCGATCCTAATTTCCATCATTCTATATATTCATTCAATTTATTTTATTATCATATTAATTATGTTATATTGCATATTATTTTTAATTAGTTTTATTATGCATATTAATTATCTTATATTGCAGATTATTTTTAATTTTTAATTATCTTTATGATTTCAAATTGGATTTAATTTGTAGCCTACCCCAATTTATTTGGGATTAAAGACTTTGTTGTTGTCATTATCAACATCATCTTTATTATCTTATTCGTATATTATGCACTACAATACATGTTTTAGTTTACATCAAGTGTAGCTTGAAATTTAATCCGTATGAAGCAGGGATCCATAATGCATCGACGACACTTAAATTGTGTGAAAACTAAACTAGCAATATTTCCAGTAATATGAAAAGTATTTTTAAATTATCAGTTTTATGAATGTTTTGAAAATCCACATTTCTATGATTATTAAAATATTCATTATCAAGTGATTCCTCCTTGTACTCTACTTTATTTAATATCTTTTATTTTATGAATTAAAAAATATTAGATTTTCATTAATTTACATCTTTATTTCTGAGGCGATGACTGGAAGGCAGCCCTAGTTATAAATACTGTTAAGCAGTAAAAAAAATCTGCTCCCTTTATAATGCGCGAAAGGAATCATCAAATTAATAATGATCCTAAGATCAATTGTGTTGTTAATGTGAAACATTTATCATCTTATTGTTTATAATTCTGAAAATCAACAGTCAAGAAATTAATTGTCTTCCAACTTCCATTTATAAGGTTTTGCATGTTCAAAAGATATTTTACCCGCACTGGAGGTCGGATAAATATATATCATCTTATTAAGAATTGTTTTTCTTAAATAGATCCTATCTGATGCAACCAAGTCTTGATCCTCTCACGCGCTGCATTATTTGTGCAGCGCAATACATAGACCATCAGAAAAAACACTTCATTTTTTTCAGACCAACAGTTCACATGTAGCGTTGCATGGTGCAGCACATTAAAGAATATGAACTCCAATCACTTTTTTATCTTTCTGAATTTAGAGAATAAACTTAGGCACAGAGATTCGCACGTACTAGCATTACTGCATATTACTCGTAATTATGTCATTATGTGCCTCTTCAAACAAATATAAACTTAGCCAAGTGGTTATTGGTTAGAACATGATCTTGATGTTTCTTTTGAGGTCTCATTTTCAAGGTCCATTGACAAAAAAATATTTTTTCAACTACCAATTTTTTTTTAATAATTCCAGAATATTGTCATACATTGAGTATCAAATGGAAATTGAAAGAGCATACTTGATCTCGTTGTAAATGTTTAGTTGCACTGTACTTAATTAATTCGTCTCAGTTAATATATTTTAGTGCAGCTGTAATTTTAGTCCAAGATTCTGGAGAAGAAAATAAGAGAAATTGAATTGAATAATTTTGACAGTCATACAACTACAAGGACCCTCTCTCACTCTCTCTGTCATTTTTTCCTTCAACCCTTTAAAAGTAACCTTTTATTTTATTTTTTCTAATTAGCCTCTTTTTTCCTCTCTCTTTGGCACAATAGAGTTTAATTAAGCCTACGAGCGTATGAGAATAACAACTTAACCAACTGGTGGTATTTTATTTTATTTTTGAGGAAAAGTAAGCATCCACCTACACAGTGGCGGAACCAAAGTAGGCGTCAGCCGGCGTCCGAACACTCCTTCAGTTCATTGAAAAATAAAGATTGTACGGTAAAATAAATATTTTTTTTGACCGAACATTCTATTTATTTGAATCGGACATCCTATCAATCGTTTCTGATTCCGCCCCTACAGCTACATTCAAATTTTATTGAACAAAACTCTGGCACATTTTTTAGTCCAGTTGCTTTTTAGGCCGAATTAGACAGTAGTTACTGCATGCACATTAGCGCAACGTGTAAGCCTCTACCACAGTATCTCTGCTTTGAAAAGGAATATTTTATGAATTTCTCACCTCAAGTATTTTTCAACTAACCTATGTATTTATATTTAAATTTGGGCAATCCAGAAATAAAAAAAAATGTCTGGAGTTATTATCCGTGTATTATACAATGTCAACGTACATCCATGAAATGGCCAGTCAAAACGTTTTCCTGCGTATATCTAATATATTAGACTAATAATTAAGAAAATGGTATAATCCCATGTAGTCATTTTGAAAAATAATAATATATAATTTTTCAGTCACTTTTTCAATTTCAATTCTCATTAGGTAATATTTTTTCCAACCAAAAAAAAAATCACGCATGACTAAAATCCGAGGCAGACATCTAATTAATTAATATTTGTGAACTAAGAGCTGATGCAACCAGTATAATGTAGGATTAAGAAATAGTGACAGTAGGCTTTAAATCTCCACTGGTATCGGATATGGTATTCAATTTTGCACACATTCGTTGTAAGCTGTTAGAAAAATTCATAACTTACGATTCATTCGGATTGAATCGAATTTGACTTGTTTGTTATGTTCATTAAGTTAATTAGCCGAAGTTGAGCTAGATATGACTCGACTCGCTAAAGTCGTTAGGCTTATTAAATTATTAATATTTATTATATATTTATATTATTCTATTATGAATTTTTAGTGTATTATATAAGCTATAATTCAATATATATGAAATGTATTATTGTCATTAATTCAGTTAATTTTTAATTTTGGTATAACATATTTTTATGTAATTTATATTATTAATTATTAAATTAACCAGCTTAGCTCGTTCGTTAAATCAATTTTAAATCAATATTTTTTACTCGTTATGTTAATGAACCAATCTCAAATTTAATCTGACTTAAATCGACTCGGCTCATTTACAGCCCTACATTCATTACAATAGAAACAGACGGTAAATCCACTATTTCGAGAAAAAAAATCGTTATCATCACATACTGAAATATGAGGGATGACTGCAAAAAATACAATTCGATGGGCTGTTCAACATAATTTTAAAGTATTGTATTACGTGGTACTTAATTAGTAACAGCTGTGAATTAATTAGGAATTTACGATGTATTGCCAGTGCAATTAACTTTTAATTTTGATAAATAGTCAATTTTAAAATGGATGTGCTACTTAATTAATTATGACACTACCTTTTTTGAAAAAAAAGGGTTATATTACAAAGCTTCACCACTCATTTCATTTAATTTTTTTTTTTTGCTGGATTTGAATTCTATCTCTTCGTAAACTTGACGCTCAATTACAAAGCTAAATTAAAATATCCAGTTTAAAAATTAAAAATTTCCAAATTTCCAAAACTTAGTGACTACGACGGGATGCATCTGAAAATTCAAATGTACGCCATAATTATTTTTTGTCTTAAATTGTGGAGAATTTGCATGTAAATTGGCTTACCCTAAATAAATGCACAAATGACGCACTTCCAATTTATGTAAATAATTGGAAAAAAAATGAATAAATACTTGCTGAGAAGATTTCCTAATTAGTCCTAATTTGTAACGGCCTCGTGCAAGAGAAAATATTTTATTCCAGAAATGCAAAATTGATCTATACTGTCGGTTGAAAGAATATTTATTTTGAAAAAAAAAAAAAAAAGAAATGGCCGGCAGGAAATTTTTAATTGGTGCAAAAGCTATTGAAGTGTCAATTTTAATTAGGATATACAATACCGTTACTATTCATTAGTGAAATATTTAGTATAATCATTTGTCGTATATTGTTACTATTCCAGATTATTGTTGTTTGTATGTATTAATTAAGTGTACTCTACAAATCGTTACTCCGGATTAATTAAATTAATTCAGAGGATAGGAAACTGAAAGGGGAAATATTAAAATAGAAGAAAAGACAAAACGAGAACGGTACTGGCATTAAAATAAATAAACATGTCATTATCATAATGCCATTAAACTACTTATCTTGACAAATTGCAACTTGCAAGACATACATCTTTGTAAAATAATTTCCCAAATTATACTAGCCACTACTTGAGCACCATTCCCACATTCCCACGCCAAAATAGAAAAAAAAAACCTTAATAACAATAAAATATATAGTAATTTCTAGGGACGTATTTGTCTTGAAAGTACGTAATTAAATTAAATTTCGAAATTTCTTCCACACGTGGCAATATTCCCTTTCTAAAATAACAAACACTCCTAACGGCTATTTATATCATTATATGTGACCTCCACCGAGAGCATGCACATGTACCTCAGAAAACCAAGCAATCACAAACACACATAATATCAAAGAACACAACACACCAACCGCGATGTCGGATTCAATACCGATCCCTATCAGCAGCACACACACCAGTCATCAGCTGCCTCCACGGCCGCCAGTGCACAGCGACCCGACCTCGTCTTCATCGGTTACCACTGAACCAATGCACAGCAACCCGACCTCGTCTTCATCGGTTACCGCCGCACCAGTGCACACAATGCAAATTCCCAAGGATTATGTTATTAAGTCACCTCCGGATGAGAATGTGAGGAAGTATGCGAGCTACTCGAGGGCTCAAATGCGGCGACGTGCGCTGCGTCATTGTAACCGCTGCCTCTGTGCTGGCCTATGCTTAGTTATCCTCACTGTTGTTGTCATTCTGGCCATAATGTACTTTATTTACCGTCCAAAGGCCCTGACTTACACCCTCACTTCCATTACTATCTCTGGTTTCGGCCCGTTATCGTCCTCAGGTTTAACTCCACTGAACCCAAGTATTAACGCATCGTTACAGACCGGCAACCCGAACAAAAGGATTTCGATCTTGTACCAAATGGGAGGGTCGATTTCTACCTATTACGACGAGGTTAACTTATGCCAAGGTGAGTGGCCTGCGTTTCGCCAGCCACCACATAATGTCACCATTTTAGAGATGGATCTTATGGGATCTGGGGTCCTGCTCACCTCAGTGACCCGTGATGCAATACTGAAGGCTGAGGATGATAACAAGGTGCCATTGACAGTGAATGTGAAGGTGCCCGTGAAGATCAAGTTCGGCGTCGTTACATCGTGGCAGATTACTGTTAAACTTTCATGTGATGTCATAGTTGATTCACTCAACGGTACAGCAACTGTAATTTCAACGACATGCCATGCTAATACTCACTACTTATGGTGATATACGGAATTGTAGAAACAATTCATTCCTGTATTTAATTATGTTGAAAAAATAATTCATGGTTATATACGTATATGTATAAATGAGGTTGTGTTAACTTTTTTTTTGGTTGAAAGCAATAATTATAACGCACTGTCTCGTAGAGTATAATTGATAATTATTAGTTCCTGTTTGTTTAATAAATATATACAATTTAGTTTTTGCTTAATTATATTGGGTCGTGACTCATGAGTGATTCCTTTCGTCATGCATATTTTTTTTTTTAATATATTTGTTCAAGTAAATACATAAAATTCATTTTTGCTACTTTTTTGTATATGTAATTTTTTTTATTTGTTGATATCTTAGACCCTCTCTTTGAAAATACCTTTAAGTTTCGAATGTGTGATTCTGTTGTTTAAAAAAATATTTCAGGATAAAATAAAATAAAATCACAGAGAAAATTAAGCAGCAGGACAACATAAAAAACATTTAACGGTATATCTACCTGTCCAACCAAATTGAATTTCTGCCTATATTAATAACATGTAAATATATACATGAATAATTTAGATAATTAATATTTAATAAAAGAGTATATCACCATATAGTTATTATGATGTAACATGTTTTCAGAAAATTGTGTGCTGACGCGCATCTTTTCAATTTCTTATGGGTAGCAAAAAAGATGCTTGTATCATGTATGGCTCATTTAAAATGACAGCATGCATATAGCTAGGTACTTACAATTTCGATGTTTCATTCCCTTTCCTTGAGCAGAGTGAATGTAATTATTATAATTAAAATTTTCTTTTCGAACATTAAATGCACTAGGAAATTTATCTAGTTAAATTCTGTTAGTCTCTTGCCCTAGTACTTTGCTTATGATAGATGGTAGTTGGATCGCTAGTTTCAACCTAAAGCAAGAGAAGGCAAAACAAGACGCGCAGCGTCAACACCCTGCCATCCCCTGCCTGATCGGAAGAGGGCCCACCTGTCAGCAAGGATGATGACATGCCCTCTTTTGACTCTTCAATCTCTCTGTCCTTTTAGGGGAATGGGGTAAGAGAAAGAAATGTCCTTTTAGGGGAATGGGGTAAGAGAAAGAAAAGACCGGACAGACTATCTATAAAGAGGCCTCACAATCTCATATTGTCCCTATCACCTATGATAAAAGGATCTCTCAAAGTAAAAATCATTAGGACCCTACACTTCTTTGTGTAGGTGGTAGTGAGTGAAATGAAGGACATTGTATGTTGTTATTATAAATCTCAAAATGAATCATACATATATAAACGTAAAATATGTTTGTCATACACAAGTAGAATTTGCATTACTATATATATTTGTATATATAGTATTGCTTCACATTTTGATTGATTAGGTTAAGAATGTATTCTAATTAATCGGTAATTAATATTTGGTGAACATTGTTACGGGCCATACACTCACTGGTACTTGACAGAACAAATCGTGCACCAATCCTCTTCGCATCTATTAGTATCAGGTCAGGAAGCTGTCAGTTTGTGATTGTTCAGAACCGAATGGTCTTGTTTTAGCTAGAAAATACTTGAAGAATCGAAAGTGACTCGTAATCTCATGACTTAAACCGATTCTTCATTTTAGTTTGTGATGTGACTGATTGATTCAGATCTGATACTTACCAATTCTCTGGAGGCATATGTGATTGACGATCGAAATAGACATTCGGGGGTATGGGCGTATGGCTAATAAATTGGGTATCAGAGAAGGTGGGAGAAGATAATTGCGATCCGAGCAGAGATGAAGAGAAACAACATCATGAATTGAATCCGAAGGGAAGAAGAGAGGAAGAGAAGAATTTAAATTTCTTTAAACAAGGGTGAGCGACGGTTAAAATCAGTTACAACTGAGTTGGGTACAAATGGGGGTACAAAAGAACGGGTATAAGTATCTTTTTTCAAAAAGATATACATGAAAATAACATTCCCACAGAAATTATCTTTCACAACGGCATTTCAACATGTACATAGATCTCTAGCAAGATTAATATCCACTAACAACAGCCTGTACCACTACCACTCTCCACTCTCACAAAAACTGGTACAAAATTCCATAACTTACCGGTGATAGTTTGCTATCCTTGCACAAGCAAATGGAAATTAGTCGCCATTAGCCATTTTAATTCTACAAGAAAATTACATTTACACATGAAAGTGTTAATCTGAAATTTGACACAATCACACTATGATAATAATAGATATCTGCATATACTGAGGTCCTTTTACTACAAAAGATAGACATCACCCAAATCTCATGTTTATTGAGTTTTGAGTAACAAACTTTACCTCTTTTACAATAACTTCTTTGTGGGCTCTGAATGACAGTATCACATTCCATGCAAGTGCAACAAAGTTAGCCGCAAGTACCTGGCAATAAAGGTAACCGGGTAAGTGCATGGTTTTAAGATATAATGGGGGAAACAATTGAGTAACAGAACTGAAGCCATGACCAGCACCTGATAAGATCGGTATGGTAAATATGAACTTTATGAATCATAAAATATTGAAGAACTCAAGTATACCTAATTGCTTATATCGAAAAAGGAAAAAAAATAAAACGAGAAGACAGATATCCTAAGACTAATTAATTGTACCCTCTGATATCACCAACAATCAATTTCATTTTGATCATATTTATTTATGATCAAATTGAAAGGAAGGTACCTGAAATTTCTGTGGGACAAAATAGAAGTTAAGAAACTGAAAGGGGAGCCACAACTGCCAATTTGCAATCACTGATGAAAACCACTCCTGGAATAATATGCAATTAGAATCCAATAAATTAAAAACAGAGAGCCATTCCTTTTCACCATATAAGTGGATCAACATCCTAGATGTAAATTAAAGAAGTCACCTGTTTAAGCTTTGGCATGACATGAGAAGGCTTCCCTTCTAAGGTAACAAGTAAAGCCATGAAAACTCCTATGAAAGCAGGTGAGAACAAGAACTGCACCCAATAAAAATGGAGTCAAATTGCAAGCCTACAGCATACAAACACATTTTAACGAGAACAGATCACAAATTCATACCTGATCAAGACAAAGACGAGCAACTACACCAAATGCACCTTTTATTGTAACTAACTTACTCAAAGATAAATACCTGAAAATGAAGTTTAACGTGAGATAGAAATACAACATAGGACAAAGACAAAAGCTGGAGGCAAATTCTGGAGTTGTCATCCTTAATAAAACTACCAGAAATGAAATGGATATATTGCTTTAAACAATCACATGCACATGATAGGATGCAGATATACACAGAAATAGAACAAACAAGAAAGAAGTATAATAATTTACCAAACATGTAGTGTCGGGCCAACAAGTACAAGTCCCAAGAAAGTAAACACAAACATACGCCTCAAATCTAGCTTTCCCACTTTCTCAATCACAAGCTGCCCAAATCCACAACATATGATAAAGTTAATAACCTTCTTTGCAACCATTTAGATGAACAGCTAAAAACAAACAATGACTAAATTTATCATTGTATTTTTTGAAAGGAATATTCTTATAAGATTTGTGCTTCTTAACTGAAATGTCACAACCTAAATTGGCACACAGGTCAATTGTATTTGTAGTCAATCACAAGTCCAGAGGAATTTCAGCTCACATGATAATCGTGCCAAGAAACATCGACTTAAAAAATTTGCAATACTATTTAACTAGAAGAACTGGAACTGCAATTGGACTATGAACTATCAGTCTATCATACACTCGACTTCCCGTCATATCTGGCAAAATCTACCCACTTCAGGTATTTCAGCTTAACACAAATACCCAATTGATAGTAGAAAAAAGGGCACCTGGCATATTAGGTCTCCGATTAGGGTTAGAATGGCAGATGTTATGGCTTTGGTAATAATTGGATATTTATCAAGAGCAGCTAGGTACCTGTAAAAATATACATCATCAATTTATCACATCCGTAAGTAGCTTTTACAAAATTGCAGTAAAATGAAACGTGAAAACTATGTAAAAAAAAATAGAAGGAAATGAACTTGTTGCACATTTGTCGACGATATTTTAAATGTTCAAAGCTTTCAATTCGAACTTCAAAAACATGATAGGCTTAAATAGGGGTATGAGAAACAGAAATATATAACAGTACCAGGAGAAAAACGATTCATCGTTCCCGTTCTCTTCATCTCCACCTCCACCTCCACCTCCACCGGCTCCGCCGGCACCGCCAGCTCCGCCGCTTCCACCTCCAGAAGCATCATCAGACAGTGCTCGAAACCGCAAGAGATTAAAGTTTCTAAGACCCTTTTATCGGATCCAGTGCTCAGATGGGCGTTGGGAGAGGTAAAGCGCGAAAGCGAAGGAGGTGGAAGTTGCATTCCAGCAAGGGATTGTCTGACTCTGACTGGAGAAGGTTGAAAAGGGAACGAACTTGTGGAAATTTGAATCGGCTTCGGAGGAAGCCGGAAAGACGCCATTGTTGTGAGAGGTAGATTGCGGAGGATTGACGCCATTGAAGTTCACAGCAATGCGCGAGGCTTTGGTAGGGTTTTGGTCGGGTTTAGATGGAAAAAAGGGTCGCATGATATCGGGCGTAATAAACGAAACGGATAACATCTCATTAACATCAATTTCGTCCCCCATTTGACCGGTGCTATCTATAATCTATCACCTTTCAAAGATTCTATATTTCGAACCCATAATTTGACTTAGACGTAGGAATCATCCTTAACACTTTTCGGAGGTCAAATTTAACAGATCTTAGAAAGGACCGGATAAAAGTCGGATTTAATAAGAATTTTTACAGGATATATACAAAAGGTTTAATTTTTAAAGAGTAAGTTTGACTTTTGATTTTTTTTATTAAGTTTTTTTAACTTTAAGGATCAGATAAAGATAGGGTAAGAATTGGATAAGGGACACGGTTTTATATATATCTTTTTTGCTGATTAAATATTTTTTAATATTAATTTATATTTACATAATAATATTAAATTATATTTTCTGTTTTGATATTTTATTTTAATTTTTTTGAATTTATTAAGTGCAATTAATATACAATACAAAATATTAAAAAAGAGTTTGGAAATGGATGGATGAGGGTCGAGTTTAATATCGGTTGGGTTAGAAGTGCTTGCTTTTTAAAGATTGAGGTTGACTTATTTTAGAAAGGGTCGGATCGAACTTATGAGGGCAGGGTAAGTGTCGGGTTTTTTGAAGGATCAGTCGGACCGGGTTCAAGAGTTGAGCCATTATGGGCTATACCTACTTTGACATGTGCGATATACGGATTATTGTTCTTTATAAAAATTTAAATTTAATTCGATTATATTGCATTAAAAAAAATTAGTTAATCATCCGTAATTTGATTTAACCTACATAATTTTTTACATATAAATTTTTATGCATTTTTATGGGTTATACGAGTTGATATTTTAACTAAATAATATATTATATTTTTTAATATTAAAGAATATATATCATTAATGATATCATAACTCAAAGATGAAAAAAATATAAAATATAAAAAATAATGATAATTTCATATTAATTATGAATAATGGATTAAAAAATTAAATATTTTTCATATTTTATAAAAAGATAAATATAAAAATAATTAATATTATAAAAAAGTGATAAATATAACATCTAAAAATAAAAATATAATAAAAATTACATTGTAATAATTATAATATAATGTAGAATTTTAACTCTTAAATGATTATTTATTGATTACTAATAAATTATATATATACTATTTAAGAAATATATATGATATATAATTATATAGCCCGGTCCGAGTTAGACGAGTTTCTAAAAGTAAACTCATAATCCAATCTAATAAACCAGGTTAATCAAAATCATAATCCATATCCAACTCAATAACTTCTTAACCCGATAAAAAACAAATTGAATCGGATGAGTTAAATGGATTAAATAGATTAACAGATTTGTTGTATACCCCCAATTTGTCCGGCGCCTTAGCCTTGCATTGTCACTTTCAGAATTAACGCTTGTCAAATATAAACGAGGAGCTAATGGGGCGGGAGTAGGTCCAAAGTCCATCGGACCTATCTCGGTTCAATCATAGTTTTAATCCGTACGATCAAACAATGTACGAATCTTAAAAATATTTAACGGTGGATGAAGTCATCGAACCAAAAATGGATCCGATGGATTTTGGACCTACTCCAGCCTCGGAGCTAATACCTCTCCTTTGACCAACAAATATAATTGATTTTTATGCTCCATATCGCAATTTTGAATTTTAATTTGGACATATGCTTAATACTTATATCCCATTATTTTTGCTTAATAAGATACGTATTATAAATATAATTTTAGCAATGTCTATTAGAAATATGCTCAACATGCAGCCAAAAAATTGGAATAAATGGGAAACCATTTTTAACGATTATATTTATTTCTTTTCCATACTACTGTGATCGTGACTTACGTAAACTTTATATTTACAAATTTTACATATTTCTTTTTGCAAAATCCTATTATGTATCTTGCATGAATTTGGGCCTATCTTTAAATCAAGCTGAGAAACGCCAAATTCGAAAAAAATAATCATTTACAGCGCATTTTAATAAAGTTGCATGTTCTTTTAATCAATTTATGTCTTAAATATTGCAAATAATCTTAACTCTTTATATCTCAAACACACACACAAACAAACATATACATGTATGTGATAACATGGGTGGAACAAAAACTAATTGATAAAAAGTGCCTCAGATTAAGGAAATAGAGTGTCAGTATTAAGAGAATTTTTTTTTTTACTGTATGAAGATGTAGAAACATCACAAAATCATCAACTAGACAACTCAAGTGTAGAGAGAGTGGAGGATACAGTTAGTTAGAAAGTTAGTTAGGAAGTTGACTGTATACTGAGATGTAGTTATAACAATACAATGTAACACTCTGTATAAAAAAGAGTTATAGTAATTGTAAGTTGAGAATGATGAATAATAAAAATTCATTTGTGATTATCAAAATCTTATATGGTATTAGAGCAGCAAAAGAGTTCACACTCAACTATTTTTTTCTGATTCTCAACCTCGCAAATGGCTGAATCAAATCTCACTCATCTTCGAGCAGATCAACCGATCCAATTCTCACATCAAATTAACACCACACTTTCCGCTGACAATTATTCCTTTGAAAGTCGCAAATCATTCCAGTTCTTCGAGGTCATGGGTTAATCTCTTCCATTGATGAAAAAAGTTTGATACCAGCTGCTACTATCACTTCATCAAATGGGACAACTCAAGTCAATCCTGCATTTGATCGCTGTCAGAAGCAAGATCAACTCCTTTTAGCCTGGTTATTCAATTCTCTCTCTTAGTCAATTCTTGCACAAGTTCTCAACTGTGAAACCACATCTCAACTCTGACAACGTCTTTCTCAGTTCTATAATTCTCAATCTCTTGCCAAGATTCTTGAACGATATAATGTAACACTCTGTATAAAAAAGAGATATAGTAATTGTAAGTTGAGAATGATGAATAATAAAAATTCATTTGTGATTATCAAAATCTTATATGGTATTAGAGCAGCAAAAGAGTTCACACTCAACTATTTCTTTCTGATTTTTTTTCCTGATTGTCAACCTCGCAAATGACTGAATCAAATCTCACTCATCTTCGAGCATATCAACTGATCCAATTCTCACATCAAATTAACACCACACTTTCCGCTGACAATTATTTCCTCTGGAAGTCACAAATCATTCCAGTTCTTCGAGGTCATGGGTTAATCTCTTCCATTGATGAAAAAAGTCTGATACCAGCTGCTACTATCACTTCATCAAATGGGACAGCTCAAGTCAATCCTGCATTTGATCGCTGATAGAAGCAAGATCAACTCATTTTATCCTGGTTATTCAATTCTCTCTCTCTCTCTCAGTCAATTCTTGCATAAGTTCTCAACTGTGAAACCACATCTCAACTCTGACAACGTCTTTCTCAGATCTATAATTCTCAATCTCTTGCCAAGATTCTTGAACTCAAGTTGAAAATTCAAACTATCAAGAAGGGTGATGACACTTGTGCACAATATATTCAAAAATTTCAAGTCATTGTTGATCAATTGAGAAGTGTTGGATCTGATGTGTCTGAGCAAGACCTCATCTTGTTCACTTTTCAAGGTCTTGGTTCCAACTATGAAAATTTTGTCACGACCATATCTATGAGATCTGGCTCGCTCACATTACCTGAATTTCACAACTTGTTGTTGTCTCATAAAGCTTGAGTGCTGAGTAATCATCAATTGTCATCTCTATCTCATAACATACACCTTACCACACAGCCTAATTCAGGCTCTGGCAATAATATGCTTACCAGTACACCTCCAGATGATCAGATTTTGGCGACTCGACACATTCCACCGTTTGGTCACTATCAAGGGAGATTCTATTATCACTCTCATAAAAAGACCACTACTAGTGGACGTGTAGAGGGATAAATTTTATACATCATAAAGAATATGTTCAATGTCAAATCAGTCAAAAATAGGGACACAACTCTCAAGTGTTATCATAGATTTGACATCTCTTACACTGGTACTCCTTCAAATCAACCTCATCAAGCCCTAATTGCTGAGCCTACAACATCATCTTCTTCTCAAGACTGGTTCTTGGATTCTGGTACCACAACACATGTGACACCTGATGTCAATTGTCTCAGTGTCCATCAACCTTATACTAGTTCTACCAAGGTGTTCATTTGTAATGGCTCAAGTTTGTACATTTCACACACTGATATTTCATCAATTAGTACATCTAGTGGTTCTTTACTACTTAAGAATGTGCTGTGTATGCCTTATTTAACTAAAAATTTACTGAGTGTTTCTCAATTAACTAAAAACAATCATGTCACGGTTGAATTCATATTCAATTCTTACTTTTGTGAAGGATCTACACACTCAGATAGTGATTCTGCATGTCACCTTGTGTAATGAGCTTTACAAAATTACCTCATACTATACACCTCATCAAGTGATGCAACTCACCTCTTTCGCTAATACATGACACTCTAGACTTGCACATTGCTCTCAACCTATCATAACTACTATGAGCAAACAAAAGCATATTTCTATCTCTAAGTCAGATATTTATTTTTGTGGCAATTGTAATAAAGCTAAATCTCACAAACTACCCTTCACTGTTTCTTCTACAATAGCTACTCATCCTCTTCAAATCATTCATACTGATTTGTGGGGTCCCTCACATGTTCTATCTCAGTTGGGCAATAGATATTATGTATTGTTCAATAATGAATATTCTAGATTTAGCTGAATTTATTTATGTGCTTGTAAGTCTAACGTGGTTAAATTGTTTGCTCAATTTAAGCAAAAAGTTGAAACTCTTTTATCTCACAAAATTTGTGTTGTTCAATGTGATGGTGGAACTGAATACAAACCACTACTGACTCAATTTCTACGATCACCTTTCATCTATCATGTCCCTATACCCCTGAACAAAATGGTTTGATTGAAAGAAAATATAGGCATGTGGTTGAATAAAGCTTGGCCTCTATGTATCATGCATCAATTCCATTGGAGCATTGGGACATAGTGTTTGAGAACACACTCTTTGTAATCAATAGACTTCCAACTGTTTCAAACTATAAGGTTTCACCTTTTGAAAAACTATTTCATCAAACTCCTAATACCAACATCTTCATATAATTGGTTGTAAGAGTGTTTTCCATTATTGAGACCGTATAATCAACACAAACTGCAACCAAGATTAGAATCATGTGTTTTTATGCACTAATCAGCATTGCACAAAGGTTATAAGTGTCTACATATACCCACCCAGAGACTTTATATTTCTAGACATGTGAGATTCAATGAGCAGAATTTTTCTTTTACCCAAATTACCTCCCAGTCTGCTAACTCATCACCTGTACATGTGCCAACACCCCTCACCATTATATCACCAGCTCCAATTCAACCTCAAACATCACATATTGACACCTCACATGTTACCTCTCCTCCCTCACCTCAACCACCTCATGTTACCTCACACTCTATGATAACAAGGAGTCACACAAGAAGCCTCAAACCTAAACAATTTCTCAACATCACTTATATACAGTCACTAAATACCCACTTCCATCCACTGATCTTGAGCCTGAACCAACCTGTTATACCAAAGCTGTCAAATTATCTCAATACGCCAAACAATTGCCTCTGAACTAGATGCTCTTGCTAAGAATGGTACATGGCAGCTAGTAGATCCTCCCTTAGATGGTAATATAGTTGGATGTAAGTGGTTGTTCATGATAAAAATGAAGGCTGATGGTATTGTGGAGAGATTTAAAGCCAGGCTTGTTTTCAAGGGTTATACTTCAGAGGAAGGGCTTGACTACTTTGAAACAATTAGCCCAATTGTCAAACCAACAACCATTAGAGTTGTACTAACCATTGGTCACAAAGCTAACATATTCATCAATTAGATGTAAATAATGTCTTCTTACATGGAGAGTTAGAGGAGACTATATTCATGCAGCAACCATCTGGATTTGTGAATAAGTTCTACCCTCACAAGGTTTGTCTGCTGAAAAAAGGCACTATATAGCCTTAAACAAGTGCCTAGAGCATGGTTTCACAAACTCAAATATTTTTATATGATCAAAAATTCAGTTGCTCTCAATCTATAACTCACTCTTCATCTTCAAACACAACACAACACAATTATGATTTATTTGTTGGTGTATGTGGATGACATTATACTCACAGGAAATGATATCACCACCATTCAACAGTTGATTGAAACACTTAATTCAGTCTTCTCCCTTAAAGATCTTGGTGCACTACACTTCTTTCTAGGCATTAAAGTCACCTCTCATAACAACTCTCTTCATCTCACTTAGCATCAGTACATTGCACTCATTCTTCAGAGGACAAACATGGCAGAGGCAAAACTCTGTAATACTCCCATGCAACTAGGTCTTCAATTATCCAAATTTTTTGGCACCACACTATCAGATCCTAAACAATATCGAATGACTATTGGTGCTTTGCAATATACAACTATAACAAAACCTAATATAGCCTTTTCAGTCAACAAAGTGTCTCAGTTCATGGCATCTCCTACTGATGAGCACTGGCAGGCTGTTAAGCGTATTTTAAGATATCTCAAGGATACAATTAATGAAGGCATTACAATATAAAAATCACAATCTTTGAACTTGCAAGCATTCACGATGTAGACTGGGCAGGATGTCCCGATGATAAAAAATCTACTACTAATTTTATTATTTTTCTAGGCTCCAATTTATTATCTTGGTCCTCTAAGAAATAAGCAATTATTTCTCGTTCATCGACAAAAGTATAGCCATGGCTACAACTGAATTATTGTGGCTCCAATCCTTACTATATGAATTAGGCATTACCAACTCTCAACCACTTGTACTCTGGTGTGATAATTTTGGAGCAACATTCCTTGCAGCAAACTCTGTATTCCATGCAAAGACAAAGCATATTGAACTTGATTTTCATTTTATTAGAGAAATAAATTGCAGCCAAGAAGTTATTTGTGAAGTTCATTTGTTCAGCTGATCAAATATGGGATATCTTTACCAAAAGCTTGTCCTCAAATCGTTTCCGGGAGTTATACAGAAAGCTTACACTATCTGCCAGACCGTTTAGCTTGAGGGTGCTGTAGAAACATCATAAAATCATCAATTGGACAGCTCAAGTGCAGTAAGCAATGGAGAGAGCGGAGGATGTAGTTAGTTAGAAAGTTGACTATATACTGAGATGTAGTTATAATGATACAATGTAACACTCTGTATAAAAAGGAGATATAGTAATTGTAAGTTGAGAATGATAAATAATAAAAATTCATTTGTGATTATCAAAATCTTATAAAAGAGGAAAAAAATTTATTTTGTAGTGGATTAAGAGGTATCCGAGTCTTGTGTGACACCAACTTTGATTTCGCTACTATGTGATAGAGTATTTTACCCTACAAGACCCACAACCCAGGCTCAAACTCTACAATACTATAGCCACACGACGTACATGCAAAAGACACTCGTTATCCACTACAATGAGGCTACAAAAGGCACTCGTTATCAATTGTCATTGTATACCTACAAAATTCTCCCTACTATATGGAGATTGCTATATCTATCTATACATTATCATCCATCCAAAACTCTTATTCTCTTATCACTATTCAGTAGTAGGGTGTCAATGGGACGGGTCAGGTTCAGGTCGGATCACATTATTTTATTATTTTATTAAATTTGAGTCAAATTTTTTGACCAATACCCGACCGATCCGTATAAAATAATTAAATATTTATTAAATATTTTTATATAATTTAAGCAATAAAATATTAAATAATTTATAATTAATCTTAAATAGTGTATATTTAAGTTTAATTAGTACTAAATCATAAAATTATTTCAAAAAATATAATTAATTAGATCGGGTTGACCTGAATCCGATCCGACCCGATTCATATCAAAAAAATTAAATCCATATTCGATCAATTTATTTTCGGATTATGTCGAGTCGGATCGGATTCGTGTCAAATTCGGATCGGATCAAATCAAAAATTGACACCGCTAGTCAGTAATCACATACATTCACCAGACACGAGATCAAAAGTCCCCTAAATCATTAAACGAGTGTCTGAGTTATGACTACACATATCATTTGACGTCCACGATGGGGCCTACGATATATTATACATAACCGGTATCTGTAGGTGTTCTTATATTTATCACAGACTAAAGCAAGATGACAAGATGAAAATTTCGCAAAAGAACTATTTCAACGAATTTAGACAGAATTTTAATCAACATGCTTGTGTTTTTATTAAATTTCACCTCATTTCTGAAAAAAAAAACATTGAACTCATAAAAATACTTCTCAATACGTCTATCATATGTTTATATATTTGTCACGGCTAAATCAACCTAAGATGACACCGAATTTGAAAACTATACTAAAATGTATTTAAATAATATTTTAATTAATTTGTTTGTTATTTAATCAATCATCGCCACGTTTCTGCAAAAATGCCAAAACTCGATGAAATAATATAGATATGGCCATCTATATGATTATATATTTATCACAACTTATTAAAGCTTAGAAGACATCATATTCACACAGTTGTACTTAATCAATTTTCACCTCATTTCCGGACCAAAAAAAATGCTAAAAATCATATAAATACTTTATAATATTTTACATATATTCTTATATATTTATTCATCACAACTAAATCAATCTTAGAAAAACACTAAATTTGCACAAAACTCTACTTTAATAAAGAAACATTTTAAGATATACGCTTGAACTTATAACAAGTAGTGTTTAAATTTTCATATAATTTTAGTGTTGTTTGGTACTCCATAAAATAAGATCAAGTATCAATGTATTTTGTAATAATTTAATTTAATAATGTTGATAAGCTATCGAACAATATTTAAATTTGATGAAATTCGATACAAGATTGATATGTAAATTCAACACCATTTCTATAAATAATTTTTTATTTTTAAAAATCTTTAAAAAAATGAATTTATTTTAAGCATATTTTCAAGGTTGTTAATGACAAATATTGTGAAGTGGCCCTTCCCTTTATATAAAGGGAAGAAATCACCTAATGATGGTTATCTTGACAATGCATCCTTATATAAATACAATGAATATTAAAAATAAAAAAAATTATATATATTGATGGTGATTCAAATTTTATGTAATTTTATTATTGTTTAATAGTCCATCAAAGACCGTTAAATTGAAACCATTATAAATTACACAACGTTTTGATGGTCTTTGATGAACTATCAAACAATAATACAATCATATTAAATTTAAATCACTATCAATCTATAAGTAAAAGAATATATCTATAAAAATTTATTTCTATTTTTTATATTTATTTGAAAATTCATTATCAAAATTATTAAGATAATCCATTATCAAGAGATCACTTACCTTATATAAATATTTTTAATATTTGTGTGCATGTTTTTTTATTGTTTGATAGCCTGTGAGAAAGAAAATATCGGAAGAATACTCGGATTTCTTGAGTTTCTTCCGAAGCGGAGATCTTTACACGCCAAAGTGGTGGAGAAAGAAATTTCATTATTTTTCTATTGCTCTTCCATCTCATTAGTTATTTTCCGGAATTACTCCTCTTCTAGATTATTTCGGAAGAAAATAATGTAATTATCAAACAAGCCCTTAATCAATTTACATCCAATTTGTGACTGCAGTATCACTAAAACTCATTAAGGTATTTCGAATATATCATTTATGTTTAATATTAAGAAATTAAGTATAAATGTTTTTGTTCTCTTTAATATTTGTACGGGTGCTTGTAAGTTGTATCGGGTTCGAATCTACGGCGCAAAGAAGGTTGTTTTTTTTTCTTGTTCGCATCCGTATCAAGTATCAACCATCTAGTACTTTCCTCTTTGATGAACGAAACACAATTGACGCTACCGCCATCCCCCCCCCCCCCCCCCCAATCTCTCTCCTCCTCTCCAATCAGTAATCACATCCCCAAAAGAATCGGTGTAACCCGAACGGACAGTGAGTCGGAGGAATCAGGCGGCAAGCCAGCCAGGTTGTTCACCCCCGTTTCCTGATTCAAGTGATTTTTCGACAGGTAATGGGATCGAATTGTGGGCCTCCGATCGGTTTCCCAAACCATGGTATCGAAGCAATAATGGGATGTGATGATGATGATGATGCTTGCTATGATAGAAGGTCCTAATTTTGAATTCCAAGTAAGGTGCTTCACAAACTAACGACAATGTGATAGCTATTAACAATGAGAGGGGAGGGGATTCAACTCCAATCTAACAATGTGGGTTCTTTAATACTGAAAGATTGATCCTGGTGATAGTTATTGGAAGACAATTGCAATGAGTTTTAACTGTTTAAACCTATCCCTTCATTTACTCATGTCATTTTCAAAGGATCCTAGATAGTTTGTTCTATAATTGAGAGTAGTGTCCATTAACTTTGCCATATTGTTGTACCTGAGATTTCATATCAGTAGATGAATTTCATTCCTTAAAATTAACTAACAGTACTGTAACTTTGCTGATCTTGTAAATTACTAATTTCTAATAATTTTTATTGCACCAGAGCTGTTGACTGGTACCATGGCTGTTGACAAGAGTGAAGCTTTAACTCCTCTGATAAAAAACAGTATTCTTTTTTCTATCCGGGCTGGCTATAAGCATGTCCATTTTTATCCATATCCCTTCAGTGTGTGCATTTTTCTCTTTATGCTGTACAAAATATTCCCTTCTCTCTTCTTTCTCATTCTCCGTTCTTCTCCAGTTTTTGCTATCACATCTATTCTTCTTGCTGCTCTCCTTGCATATGGCGAAAAAGAAACTAACTCCCCTGAAAGCTGTTCCAGGAATAACAACTCCCAAATAAATACTGATCTCAAATGTTGCCAGTCTTCATCCTATATGGAATCAGGGGAGAAATCAGAATGTTCTCATGATGAGAAGACAAATCCTGAAAAAGTGAGGTTTCGTCGGTTAACAAGCTTAATTGAGAGGAGAAGAGCTAGAATGAGCATAAGGCATGAAATAAAGAGAAACTTCATAGACCCAGATGGGGAAACCTTGGAGGATGGTGCCTCAGATTTTGGGGCTAGGGTCTCACCAGTTAATATACCAAGATGGAACCCATTTTCAGAGAAAAATGATAATTTTGGGCATGTGCCTGGCTCGGCTCCTTCGATTCTTCATCACAAAAAAACCCCATTTGAGGAGTTCTTACCTGGAGCGACACGGTTCTCAAGGCTTGATCCATTTCTTGTTACTGAAATGGATCTGGCTGAGAGGAGAGATGCTACCACTTCCTTGGTGAGTGATCATGTGAATATCGGACATGCATATGGTGTTGAGTTACAAGATGATCCAAAGGAGCTTAAGTTGAAAAAAGGATTGAGTATATGCGATGAGCATGATATTGGTGCTGTGGTTGAAAATGTTAACATGACACAGATTCAGGGAGATAATTTAGGTAAGATTTGTTGTGCTGTTTAAGCTGTGCAATGTGAGCCTCTCCGTATTCAGGCAAAATTTTTTGAAAATTTAAGAATTGCAATACCATCCTGGCATAACATTGGGATAGTAAGGAAAGTTTTTTTTTTGTGGGGATTGGGCTGTAAAAACACTGATTAGAAAGATAACATAAGCAATGAAGCAAGATGTGTCTGACAGTTTATTGCGCAATATACCAAGTCTAGACTAGTTGGTCTGAAATACATGGACTCTATGTGTTCAGTTTTATATTTACTAATTTGATCTGTATACTACATGCCTTTCAGATAATAATTTTTATTTTTTTAGGAAATGACTTTCTCAATGCTGATAATTCACGACTGGAGTCTAAAGAAGAAATACTTGTCCCAACAGAGATAGGGAAAGACTTGGTTGGTGCCGAAGAGGATGGCACAAGTTCATATTGTGACACTATATTGCTATCTGAATATTTGAATTTATGTTCGTCAAGAATTCTGCCACCAAGAAAAGAGCGGACCCCACCTGACAGTTTCCCATTGGATGAACTTGAAGAAAGTGAAATTGAACTCGGAGGAAAGAAGGTCAAGCATCCCTCAGATGGCACAAGTAATGGAGTTTGTGATGCAAGTAAACATGACCTAAAAATTGTCAAAGCCAAAGTGAATGGTGAACATGATGAACATCTAGAACTTGAACAGAAAGTCAATCATGGCCCTGATGACTCACATAATTTTGTTTCTGATACAAGAGCACTTGCTCTAGAAGCCGTCAACATTGAAGAAAATAATGAAATTGATGAAAGCTTGGAATTTGAAGAGGACAGAAGCTATGTTAAAGAGGTAAAATCAATTCTGAAACAGATCTGTGAAGAAATTGTGAAGGCTGAACCTGTCCCTGAGACGGACCATGAGACAGATTGTTTAGTCAGTGATGAAATGAGTATGAAGTTACTTTCTGAACCAAAAGTTGTTGAGGAAAGAAAAACTGAAGGTGAAGAAAATGGGTCAGGCACCTGTGAAAGAGATGTAGCACCTGATAGTCGTTGGAAAAGATTGTTGCCTCTGTCAGACACCATTGCTTCCAATTTGAAAATATTGAGAAAACAAAACAAGCATGGTGAGAGCTCCAGTTCTAGTTCAAACGATTTTGACTAAAAGATGAATTTTAGAAAAGCTGTGGTGTGTAAATGCGTGTGTTTGGTTTGCGCACATGTGGGGATGGGGAGTCCCTTGTTTACTTCAAGGTCATTTAGTTAGGACCATGCAATGGCAAAGCATGCGTTGAGCAAAGTGAAATTGATTGGAGTTTTTACCTTATTTTTTGGTTCTTTTTATTTTAAATTTATTTTGTTTTTCCTTTTATTATTATTAATTCTCATTTTTTGATCTTTGTGCATATTTTTTTTGGTGGTGTTTTTCTATGATTGAAGAAGAATGGGAAGAGTTGACCCCTTCCAGCGCTTGGATTTGTAATTTTGTTGAGTAATACATTATCCTCCTGAGTACATGTTTCCTTATGAGAAATTCCAATTTTGTATACCTGAATTTTGAATTAATGTTGATGCCGTTGAGTATTTATTTATTGATCTTGTTAATTTTATACATTATTGCTGCCTTTTATTTCAACAAAAAAAATTGTCAGGCATTATTAGGAGAATGCTAAAGTTTGTATCTGATTATATCCCATACAAGTTTAAGACCGCTCATGCATGCTGAGAATGGAATAAGGTTGTACCAGGCGTTATTGATCAGAAGAAAAGGAGGGTGGTATTGGCTCCCATGAGAATAGTAATATCAACTCCCCATTAAAGAAGAAAGAAGAAATGAAACAAGTGATGCCAGATACTGTTCAACTGGCAGTGTCCGTTGAACAGAAGGAACCCAAATACCAATCATGCACCCTGTGATCAAAATCCAATCGCCTCCGCTCAAACACGAATTGGAATTGGAAATAGAAAATTTCTCGTGATCGGAATGGATGGAGATACCGCTGCGATTTGGAATCGACGGGATTTGAACTAGCGGAAATCACGTTTTGAAATCTACCCTAAAACGGAGGTATTTGATGAGATTTCTTCGTCGAGGCAGAAAGGACGTCTCCGGCCCCTTCTTCTTCGTTGTTCCCGTGAGTGTCGTCCACTTGATCATCGATATTCAACACAACGCTGATATTCGATTACAAGCTTAATCACCTCTTCTCTCCATCTAAAGGTTGGTCTATGATTTTCATATTTTGTTTTCGAGCTTCTTCTTCCCATCAGCGCAAACCCTAGCTAGTTATGCTATTAGATGGCATTACAATGTAAATTGAATGAAGTTTATAGCCGTTTTTGTTTGTTGAAAAATGAATTATTTCTAATACGGAGAACAAACTGATCACGAAACTTCACTCTCAAATCCAAATCTATTCTTCTCTTTTCTTTTTTCTTTTCTTTTGTACTGAATTGAAATCATTTTGTATGGGAATCCATTTTGATCAGAGTGGCAGTTTGATTCTTTATTAGTACTGATTGTAATCAAGGAGCAAAAACCTTTCGGACTCCCTCCACTTTTGCACGAACAAAACAAAACAAGCCCGGTCCAGTTCAGCCCGGCCCACTAGAGAAATTGTCCATACACCCTCAAACAAAATGTTTATTCAACAATGACCCGTTCCATCGACTTCCCGCAAAACTGTCGCCTGATCGCTTCTCTTCCTTCTTCCTTCCGGACAAAACAACTCACCACGTCTCTCTTGCTTCTTGTTCGCTAAAATCTGACGCTGCTCCCTCTCTTAGTTACTTCCTCCTCTTCTCTCTCTCTCTATCTCTCTCGCCCCCTCTTCCATCCGCCATGTGGCGTTGGTAGGGAGCAACTGCGCTGGGGGGCGGTCAGAATGTGCTGCGCGAGATGGAAGGGGACGAATCAGAACCTGATCGAGCAGCTGGGGTGGAGGCGGTGGCCGACGAGGTGGAGTGGCAGGTGGTGAGCCCCGCTGATGTGGCGGGTGTCGAGGAGCCCAAGGTGGTGGAATGGGAGGACATGGAGCAGGAGATCGCGCGCCTCTGGAGCCTCTCTTCGCCTCTCAGAAAGGCCAAGGACAGGAAAGATGCTCTTTCTCAGAGCCTCGATTCGATTATCAAGGTTTCTTTTCTTTCATTATTATTGCTTTGTTAGAACTAGAACAATTGGGGATAAAATCTGAAGGAATCAGTTATGGAATGACACAAATTCTATATTAATTAGTCAATAACTACACAACCATTACAAATATAATAGTTCACTCTACTGATATATATATTTTTTAAATCCATTCCATCAAACCACCTGACATTGGTTTCTTTAACGAACTACATGACAGGTGACTGGTTTAAATAATGTCTCTCTGTGTGGATTTGGGAACTAAATTGACATTCACAAGTACTTCAAATAACAATTAAATTGGACACAGGTAAGGAGCGAATCTCTGCAGAGGATGAACGATCTTGAGGAAATGAAGAAAAAACTGGATGCAAGAAAGGCTATGCATAGGGACCTGTTAATTTTCTCTAAGGATTCCTCAGAGGATGTTGAGAACAGAACAGATCAGCTCAGTCTTAGAATCAGAACTCTGTTGGTAGCAGCCAAGATTCTTTCTGTGGCACACAATCAGTTGCAGGTGATGATAATCTTAGAAGCTTGAGTGACAGACTTTATTTTGTACAGGTCTTAGCCCGGTGGTCGGACATAAGTACGTAATGATATGATTTTTTTTTCCATTGTGTATTAGGTATAATGTGCAAGAAACTATGAAAAGAATGTTCCTAACCGATATAGTCATTGTGTTTCTACAGTATTCCCAAGGGAAAGAGTGACAATAAACAGCTAAACTATTATGATTAGATCAGTGCTAATGCACAACTTTGCATGACAGGAAGCTAAAAGCCTGCTGTCTGGAGAGAATGGCTATGGCCGGCTTAAGAAAATACAACAGAAGCTGCGAATAAGGCAACAGTATATGGTAGCGCAAGTTGCTAGCATATATCCTGTCAGAACTTTGGATGAACATATACCTATGAAGATAATTGGTTCCCATTCTAGCAGCAGTAAATCAACTGGTCTCTCTTCTTCCCTCTCTCAGTCAAGTTTGAGCTGAACTGACCTAGCTAAATGTTTTTCCTGTTCTGTTTGTGTTAGTCATTGATTATTATTCTGATCTTATTCACAAAGAAATTGATAATCAGCAATGGAAATTGGCTGTTTTGCAATTGCTCCGTTGGTTGATCTGACCTGTTTTTAAACTGCCTAGCTGACCTCCATTGTCATCCCTACAATCTTGAATTCTCTGTGATAACTTACTGGTTTGTGGAACTGGATTATATGTACTCCAATACAAGTTAATGTGTGATGCTAGGATATGATACATCTATCTAGTCAAGTATTATTTATTATGTGCCTATAACTTCAATGGACCATGCAAATCTAGCTACCAGTTGTGAAAAAGCTTGATTAACTTGGTTCTTGTTAACTGATCAACGTATTGGTATAAGTTTAATTAGCTTATTATATCCTTTTAGTGATCAAATATTCATTTACATTGTTACCGGTTAACCATTTTATTATTAGGTTTGTTTGCTGCCACTTTAATATTCTAATGGAAATTTGAAATAATATTTTAGATTTCAAGTCACAATGACTTTTTTCTTGAGATAACATGGCTAATATTACAGGAGATGTTGCGCCACCCTCTAAAAGTACTTCCAAAGCCTCTTCCCAGTCATCTTATACTATTATGGGTTTGCGGTTGATGGCCTTGCCTGCAAAGAAGACAGGCTATTTCTCTGACAAGAAGGAGGTCCAGCAGTCAGCAACCGCTCTTGGCTATGCTGCCCATGTTAGTTGATGTTAACTCTTACTTGTTTATTCTGTGCTTGCATGGTACTTGTATTGTTTCTGTTTTAATACTTCCTTTTGATTTGGCTCATTCCGGTCATTGAGCTGGCTTGGTTCATACTAATTATGATGAAACAATATTGCATTGTTTTTGCAAATGGAAACATGTCATTTCTCATTTTGCAGCTAGCTCCAATTTTCTTGGACTTTTGAATAAAAAATAATCAGCAATGAAGTTTTTTTTTCTCCTTCCATTAGGCACTCGAGCTTATTGCTTGTTACCTTGATGTTCCACTTCGGTACCCCTTAAAATTAGAGGGTTCACGGTCATATATTTATGACTATGCCCCCTCAGTTGAGTCTCTTTTGTCAAGTTCTGATTCATCAGCAACAAACCCAGCTCTTCCTCCGACTAGTTCAATTCCTACTGAATTCCCACTATTTTTTGATGGTCAAGATACAATAACAAGGGCAGCCTATGCAATTTTCCTGTTTAATAAGGTATGGTTATTTTCGTACCTGTTACTTTTTAACTCTTTATCTCAACATTATAATGGACATTACTTTGAACAAATTATCTTTCCCATGAAGTTTGCAAAACAAGAAAGAATCAAGAAACCAACTTCAGGGCTTGTTTTCCAAAAAAATGGGATCCTTTGTACAAACAATGTAAAGTTTGAGGATTCTTTGTAATTTGTTATCATCTTGTAAGTTAGAACATTTTGTGATTTTCTTCATTTTTGATGCATCCTTTCCCAGCATATTTCTGTTTGTCTTGCCAATCATTTTTGTAGTTCGATGTATCAGCATAAAAAAAAGTACACACATTTGAGCATTACTTATCGAAGGGTCCTGATGAAGCACATGCTAGATGCATTTGAACTGAATACATGTGGTTTTTGGTTTCTCGTCTTGATATGTTTTGGGGCTTTGGTATATGTCTGAGGTTTATCAGAGTACCACTGCATGCATTCGGTCTTTCTACTAGTTTTTGCATCAGATTCCCTGTTTAGTGTTTACTTACCTTAAAATTTAATTTCTTTTTAGGATTTGGAGCAAGTCCTGAATTACATTGGCGCAGAAAGCCTGGGACCGAGACATATATTGGCTAATTTGAAAGAACTCATGCGGGTTATCTTGTCAGACGAATTTTTAAATAGGTAATTTGACAGTGTCTCTATCATGAAGATAGACAACATTAACCAAGCATACTGGTACTATCTTTTCTTCTTCTTTTTTTTTAAAGAGGATCGGTGCAGTTTTAATCGGGCACCCCTCGGAGAGTTTTCTTTCTTTTTTTTCTTTCCTTTTTGGCCCTTTTCCTTTTGGGCTGTATACATGTTAGAGTACATGCTTTTAAGAGCTCTCCTGATCTTCAAATGATAAAAGTATGGTTGTAAATAAGAAAGTAGTGTGGATTCCTCCAATTTCGTTGGAGACTTGGAGTCCAGTACTGTTCTTTGCACAAAAATCGATCAGTTTTAGGTTAAAAGATGAATTTCATCTAATATTCCAATTTTACTTTCATTTCAACCAAAATGGTCCCAGTTCCTACTTATTTCTTATTAACACAAACTTGGAAAAATCAGAAAAATGATCACAACAATGTGAGATGACCGTAATGAATCAGCTGGATGAATTAACGATTTGGGTTGTTTAACAAAGGATAATTTTATAAACTACCTCTTTCCAAAAACTTGCGTCAAAATACCTCTTTCAAAATCATTTGAAAAACTTGCGTCAAAATACCTCTTTCAAAATCGTTGTCAAATGCTCTTGTCAGGTCCATATTTACTCTTTATCTTAATTTCTCATGCCCTTCCCTCCTGTTTACTTCCACTGATCTTTGACATGAATGTGTATAAATCAATTTATTCACCTTTTAAAAGATAAATATCCATTATGTCAGTTTCATGAGAATATATTAAATATTGCTGACATTAAATAATGTAATACATAATTGAACTTTTGGCAACTAACAGTACAATTGTATTAATCGCTTTTAGAAATAATTTAATATTTGTTACACTGTGTAATACCGAAAGAAAATATTAATCTGTTTTATTTTAGTTTCATTAGTAGTATTGTTATATAAACGATTTCCTTGATATGCAGCCTTTAAAAAAAAATTGACGTCATTGCTGCATATATTCTTACGAAATCCGTTTAACTTGAACGCAAAAACTGAATTAAGTAGATAATATTGTGGACGATTAAAAATAAGATTTATAATCAATTTCCTGAGACGACTATCCAAGTCAACTCACCCCTCGGACGCCCACCCCAACGCAAAAACTACCAATCAAGCTCAAGAATCTCGAACTAACAGCCATGGAAGCACTGACCGAGTTTCTTTTATCTCTTGCAAAAGAAATGTGGGTCTCTCGTAATTACGTTGAAGAAAAGATCAAGGTACTGAAAAATAAGCGTGATGGCTTCAAAGATAAACTAATTAAAGCTGAATTCATTGACGACCCCTTGGTCACGAGCTGGGTACATCAACTCAAATCTGTCTGCTTCGATATTGACTTACTACTTGAGGAGTATGAGACTTCTCGTCAGATCTCTGGTGAAAGATCGTCACGTAAGAGAAAGCGGTATCATAGTGGCCTCTCAGTTGGCCCCACTCGAAGCCGGATTGAGATGCTTGAGTCGGAGGTCCGTGTAGTCAAAAAGATGTGGGGGGGAAATTAGAAGGAAAATAAAAGAAGTGAGGCACAGCGACAATGCCGGGACTTCTCAGCCATTTCAGCTTGATGAGCATGTAAAGCCGATCGGCCGAGAAGTCGAGAAAAATGAGATTGTAGAGTTGTTGGTCCCTGATCTGAAACAGTCCAGTAATATGAGATCCAGTGTTTCTGATGTACCTATTTCGAAAAGAAAGTTCACTCCTGTTATTCCTATTTTTGGAGCAGCTGGGATCGGAAAAACCACACTTGCCCAGATGGTATATGAAGACCAGAGGATTGTATCCTTTTTTGATTTCAGGGTTTGGGTATCCTCGTCTGATATTGTAGATGTCATGAAGGAGATGTACAAAGAGATGACTGGCAAAAATGGTTCTCGAAACTCCCTTGTTCTGCACAAGAACTTGAAGTATGAATCAATATTTAACTACAAAGTTAGTTTAGCATGCATTTAATCTCAAATAAAGAATAATGTGGACATTCTTTTCCTTTTTTTTTTAAACTTTTATATATTAAAATTTTCTAATAAAAGTTATGTTCATAGTGCACATACTATTGGGGAATATTCCAAAATATGTTTATGAAAAAGTGACAATCCTTTTATTCTGGTTGCCAAATATAGTCTTAATATCATTCATTCTGCAAAACTTGGTACAACATCACAAAATTTTATGAACTGCCTTCACTTGGTTATTTTACAGACATATTGCTATGATAATAAAAAGCATAAGCCTTAAATGCAATTGATACATAGCTAATGGCTAATGCTCATTTTCTACCAATACCGACTAATCTGCACAGTGCACTATAACAAACATGGATTTCCGTGCCACATCTTTTCAATGCTCTCCACACTAATTTTACATACCTTGTAGAAGTTATGGTCAGACAGAGATATATATACAAACCAAATTAAGCTGACAACCCTTTTATCATCAGGAATCATCGTAAGACACATCGTGGCAAGAAATTCTTGCTAGTGGTCGATAATCTGCGCGCTGAAAACTGCATTTTTTGGAATTCTCTACAGGCCCTTCTTCATGAAAGTGGAGAAGATAGCAAGGTTCTGATAACATCATGCGACAAACATACATGTCGATTCATGGATGCATTAGATCGGCCTAGCTTAACCGGTCTACGTGATGAACAATGCTGGCAATTGATTCAGTCCATCACTTCCCCGGGGTACCATCAATGAGAAGCTTGTTTCAATTGGTAGAAAAATTGGTAAGAGGTGTCTAGGATCCCCACTGGCAGCCAAGACCTTTGGGTATTTATTGCGTGGGGGATCTGAAGAAGATTGGTCCTTCAAATTGAATGAGATGCGAGCCCTCAAAGATGAGAAACATGGTGTTCTTGAAAGACTGAAGTTGTGTTATGATCACTTAACGTACAGTGAAAAACAATGCTTTGCTTATTGTTGCATATTCCCAAATGGTTGCCAGTTTGAGAGGGATCAGTTGATTCAATTCTGGATGGCTGAAGGGCTCATTCGATCTGAGGATGTTGGCAGGGAATACTTTGAAAACCTTGTCAAAAGGTCGTTTTTTGAGACCCTGACATGCAGAGGCCAGGTAGAGAGGTACAGAATACCGACTCTAATGTGTGATCTTGCACAAACAGTTGCAGGATATGACTACCGGGTTTTAAAATGTGATTATCTGCCCCCACATGATGAAACAGGTCAGCCCAGATATGCTTCTATGTTACATTTGAAAGATACACCAATTATCAACCTTGACTGCATACAATCTTATTCAAACTTGAGGACATTTATATTGTTAGCTGAATGCCCAAATCATGCAGTTACACTTTATCCTATTTCACCACAAGTTTTCCGTGAAACTAAACACCTACATGTTTTAGATCTGAGTAACAGTGATCTGAAAGATATACCTGATTCTGTTGGTGATTTGATTCACCTAAGATACCTTGGGCTTTCAAACACCAAAATCACAACTATTCCCAATTCTTTGTGCATGTTGTATAATCTACAAACTTTAGAACTCAAGGGGTGCATGGACCTTGCTAAGTTACCAGATAATATCAGTAACTTGATCAATTTACGCCATCTTGGACTCCATATTGACTGGGACAAAATCACTGATAAAAGCTCGTTACATATGCCACATGGCATTAGTGATATAACTTCTCTTCAGACACTCTCAAGGTTTACTGTTGCCTCAAATTCAAAGCGTAATGGCAACATTTGTGAGTTGAAAAACTTAAATCTTAAAGGTGATCTTTGTATCACAAACTTGGAGAATATAACTAACCATCAAGAAGCAAAGGAGGCTTATCTAGAGAAAAAAAAATACATTGATAGTTTGATGTTGAGATGGAGTGACGGAATGAGCAGGGATTGTAACCAACTACATCAGGTCCGCAGTGTGGCTGAGTCACTGAAGCCAAATAATGCATTGAGTTGTTTATGGTTTGTCAACTACCCGATCCACAATTTCCATGTTGGTTGGAGGACGAGACTTTGAAAAGACTTGTAACCGTGCGGATCAGTAATGTTGAATTTGTACCTAATTTGCGATTGTTAGTGAGGCTAAAGGACTTGTATATTGAGAAAATCAAGGTGACAAACCTGTTTAGTTTCGATTGGTTATCGTTCTTTAGAGATTCTCACAATAACAGAAATGCCTAATTTGAGGAAATTCATTCAAGAGAATGATATACCTACCCTGCAAATGCTTGAAGTCTCTAGTTGCCCTGAGTTGAGAGAAGTGGTCATTCATCGGAATTTGCATCATGATAAATTTAAAGCACGCCACTGCTCGAAGCTTTCTCCAGTCGTTTGTGTTCCACAAGATTAAATGGGTGAGTTGGTTAAGACAAATGTACCGTGATTTTTTTAATAATTACTAAATAAATTATAGTTTTAATAATAAGTATTAATTAATCAAAATTTTAATAATAGATATGATAGAACGTCATTATGACTGACGTGATTGGTAATTTATTAATTTATTTCATAATTTAAAAAAAAAATAGGAACAAATGTGTCATCTGCTGTTTTTTTATAATTTTTTTTGGACATTTCTTTCTTCTATTATGTCTGGTTTCTAAGCTTTGTTTTAGTTCATAGGACAAATATAATTTGTTACTTCTTATTTACTTCTCATTAAGGGAAATTATCAGTATAAATGCCGATGTGGTTGATAATTTTTTCATTTACATCCTGCTTGATTTGATTTCAACTAAAAAATTATAATACCATGAAACAAATAACAACTAGAAAAAAAATAAATTGGGTGTGTTATGAAATGATTACAAGATTGTTTAATTGATGGCACATTATCATTTGTCATTAATGACATATTTATTTTCTATGCTTGTTAGACAACGGCGGAGCTTCATACTAATCAATTGGGCCATGAATACAGAGTGAGTGAGTTATATTTTTATTCAAATCTCTTGTGACCAACTGTTTGGCTCTCTTTTTCCAATTTATTATTTTCTTGCTATTTTTTTTACTGAAATGTCTCTTTTCTCCTGACTTCTTTGTATAATTCACTCATGTCCGATCAGAAATTTCTTCGTTGCTTTGTCTTTGCAAACAATACTAGATTATTCTGGTCTTTATGTGTTTTGTGCTTCCTTTCTCACGACAGAGCACGAGTCAGAGTATAATAGTCGTGTGACCCCCTATAACTAGCTACTATAGCAGAATTGGCCCCCTCTTAATTTTGTCCTGAAGCTCTGCTATTGTTGTTAGGTATCATGAACAATAACAAATTCATATCCACTTCCATACTTTTTTCGATGTCACAATGGTGCCATACTTTTTGTGTCATGGAGTGGGGGACTCATAAAAAAATACCACTTCTGTATCTAAAATCTGGACCATAAATTAAATCAAGGCAGATTGGAAACTATGACAGTGAATGTGTCATAATATTTTTATGGCAGTTTATATGGATTCCATGAATAATGATGAGACCATTATAGCAAAACCAAACAAGGTAGGCTCACATTTGTTCAAATTTCTGAGTTTCCTTTTTCTAACCTGTCAGTTATACAATGATATAAAATTTAGTAGTAGATACATTCATGAATATTTTAATGGGAGCGAATGTACAGATATCATTGCTGATATCGTCACCGATACCAATTTTATTATTCAACTTAGATGACTTATTATCCATAATAATAATGTTATCTGCCCAGAAATCGCCTTTTTTTCAGGAGCAAAATATGACCGTTCGAAGAGCTGGCTTATTACTTCCTAGTGGTGCTTTAATCTCTTTTCTCTTAGTGTCTCAGATTGTCCACACTTAGTTTTCACGAGACACAACGAGTACATAGAGAGAGGTTCTCTTAGCGTCTCAGATTGTCCACACTTAGTTTTCACGAGACACAACTAAGTACATAGAGAGAGAGGGGTCTGAAACGGTGTAAAAATGCTTTTTTTTTTAAAACAATCCGTGTAGCTTGCCTTGCGGTTTGCAAGGTTTTCACCTGTTCATTCTACGGCCGCATGCGGGCTACTTGTTGAGTTGTGGTTCAACAATGAAGGGTGTGAGCAGTGCACTGCCAGTCGGAGATGTTATTCAAAGAATATCTTGCTCCTGTGTGCTTCCTCTATGCAAATCTTGTTTTCCTTGTTCCTGGCACAGCAAACATTAAATTTTAATTAGAGAGAGAAATTCTCCTATAAACTTCTGCTGGTAACAATAGCTCCTCTAGGTGATGAGTTCTTTTATCTCTTTAGCTTGTTATAGTCTGTATGACAATATAGATGTTGCGTCACAAATGCTGGTGAAGGAGGCGCTCATTTTTCAGTTCTCAGGACAGCACATGATTTATAATTTTATATACTGATGAGTGATGGGCACTGATCCAGCGTACCAATAATGGAGTGAATCATATAAACTAGGTACCTACTGGCCACGTTGAAACCTCCCACTGCTCCCTTAAATGCTATCTAGATATAGAACATTTAGGAAACCAGATCAGAGACGAGTTACATGTGTCGTCCAAAAATGGTACTGATCGACTTGACACGATCACAAACTCCAGTGCTATCTAGTCTCTGCAGATGGAAGCAGCAGCATTGGTCATCTCATGACGACAGAGACACTGAAGTGCAGTATAACTGTGTGCACCTCTTACACAAATAGCAAAGAATCTGAAAGACTGATAAATTGTAAAACACCCTGTAACATGGAACGGAATGTCCAAAGGTATATAAGGAGGATAGTCAAGTTTTGAGGCTGCTCTGAGCAACGAATAGTTCCAAGGTCAGTATCTGTGAAATGGCCTGATAATCATGCCAGATAATTTAGCAACTCAGGTAAGCCTACACAGGCTCTCTTTAGTTGCTAATTCTTTATCTTCACTAATTTAGTGTGGTGTTGTAGGATTTGTTGACTTTACAATGCATTCCCTTTAGCTGAAAATTTTCTGGTAAAGCCCCAAAAATATAAATGAATAAAATAAAAAATAGCGATTCTCCTTTTACGCACTAATACTAATTGAATCCGCTTTAATTGATTGCAGTCAGGAACTGAGGTGCCATGATCGTTGCGTTGGGTATTAAAATAAAATTATTGTACAACAGTCTAGAGGATAACACACACGACACGAGGCTGGGTATGTATTTCTCAATGTTAAAGCAAAAAACAAACAAACAAACAATTAAATGTCCTCACACTGTCACACATTATTTTCTCCCTCCGAAGAAAAATTAATTAGGTAGGAGGACGTTGTTCCATGTTTGAATTTTGGAGAATGTTATCACAATCAAGAACCTCCAAAACTATGCAGAGACAAGCGTCGCTCCATTGGATTTGAAACGCATATGGGCAAATAACCTCTTTAACATGTCAAGATCCTTCAATTTTTGAAAGGCCTCCTTGAAGTCGCCGAGGAACGAAATACATGTCGTGCAACAAGGGCAGTTGAATTGTGTTTGCCCTGGAGAGGTGTTTGGAAGGGTGAAATTTGGATGATCGGGATAATTCAGTGCAAGAATTATAATCTGTAGAGAGAGAACATGCTCTGGTGGCGGGGTGTGGGTGCCAAGGAGAAGGAAATTTTGACCACGATGATATTTATAGTTTTGTAGAACGAGCAATTACCGAATACCGAATAAAATAAAGCTTCAAACAGTTTGTTGCCCACTTTTTCAAGTGAGAACATTAGGCTGTCCTTCACAAAAAAAATAAAAAGGAAAGGGAGGGAAGAGTAGGGGGAAGGAGAGCGAAGAATGTTAAAATTGAGTTCATCTTCTTAACACTTTAATTTGGAGGGAATAATTAGTTATTTTTTTTTTTCAGGAAAGTTCTTTCTATTCGTGCCTCTGGTACAAACATAGTCCAAAATTTATATGACCAAATGTATCATTTATTTCCATATACTTTCATTCTTTTATTTTCAAATGTTCTTTCCATATACTTGTGATTTATGTGGATATAGGAGATGATCCTCATTTTTGCAAATTAACATAATCTGGGGTAAACCAGAAAATCGTCCCTAATTATTTAAATAGTGACAACATAATCTGGTATAAGATCAGAAATTTGTGTATTGAAATTATGAATGAGATTTCATTATTAGTTTTGGTCATCCTTAAACAAGACAATGTAGATATATTCTGGAGAAGAACAAGAAGCGAGTGGAGAACTTCAAATTTGAAAATGTTAATTTTGATGCTTGCAATGAACTCTGAAAAATGCTTTCGAAATAGTAGTAATAAGGGCCTTACTGGCTTCTTTTTTTTATCTCTCATGTTAACCTATATGTGTGCTAGTTGCATACATAACATATTGGACACAATTGTATTAATGTTGATATTAAGGAGCTCAATTGCTCTATGTTTGTGAATACAGATCAACAATATGAACTTTATGTATGTATACATATGACATATTGGACACAGTTGTACTAGTTAGTGCTTTTTGTTAACAAATGTAACTCATATCCGATAGTAGTGTATATTAAGAATGTCACGAGTAGTACCAGACATGACTTGTCTTTTAATTTTGTAAGAATATAAAATACCACCAAGTTATAATACCTTGAGAATTCAAACGTTAAGCTTTGTTGCTTGCGAAGTGAAATAAAAGTAGGGAAAGAGAGATTGAGGGTATCAAGCAGTGAGGCAGGTAATGGGATGGTAATCTCAGATCGAAAAAGTAAGCGTTTGACCGGAGAATAAGAGAATTCGGAGAATAAGAGAGGCTGATAATTGATAATAGTCTCCATAGTTTTATCCTCAAAGAAAATTCTCAAGAGAGTCATTCGGAGAATAAGAGAGGCTGATTGACTTCATAATATTGATGATCAGTGAAGCGTCTAAGTAAAAAGTCACGACCGTCCATTTTATTCGATACTATTTATAACAACCTGTAGATTTATTTACATGTAATAATTTTATTATTTATATTTTTCGTAGCACCATAATCAACTATAACTGTTTATATATTATTTTTCCGCTGTTTATATCTATATACATCAGATATTTATATATTTAACAAATAATGTGTTTTGGGCATGTCATAGGAATCTATTTATATAATTTAGGTTTCTTGTTAATATTAAGAGTATCAATCTTTTATGCAATTTCACAATTTTAGCAATTTACTGTGATCTTTACATTGCAAACTATTTATATTTATTGACATAATTATTTATACATTCCATTACAGAGAGGTCAAAAGATAAATCAGAATTTAGATGATCTTCGACGCTATTTACATCATAGTTGCATATTATTTATTGCTATTTACATCTATTACATGGTTATTTATAGTTGTTATCTATTTTATTTATACTAATTAAATAAATAAATAATAACTAATTATTAAGATTATTTTTAGTCAAAACATATTGTGCATTTAAGATTCTCGGGTAGGATATTATTTATATTATTCGGTAATCTTGTTTGTAATGTAATATTTTAAAACATAATTTATGAAAAGAGCATTATAAACACATCACCAAGAAGTTAACACAGTCAAGTAATCAAGAGACTTACAAAAATCATGGCATGAAAGTTAGTTCAAGAGATTATGAGCACTATGTTTGGATCATAATTGATGAGAGGTAAACCACCATATTTAAAGGATGATAAATAAGAAAATTAGAAAGCAAAATATCTAATTTTTTTGTTAAAAATTAGATCTGACTGATGATCGAGGATTTGATAAGGCATGGATAAGACACAAGAAATGGTTTGAAGAGAAAGGAGGAGAAAAAAATTGAATAAAAAAAACCGTCGGAAAGGAAGAGAGGAATTTGAAATAACGGGGATGAAGGGATGTCACGTTGATAAGATTTCAAAAAGTTATTAAAAAAATGAATATTTGAAAGAATGATCAAATATGGTAATTAGTCGCTGGGGACAAAAAATGGGGACGGGACGCTAGAGATTAGAATATTATTCCTTTGATTTATTTACGACTCTTCACACCGGTGGAGTAAAAAGTTTGGAGATATTTTTTAGGACAAATCTATGGAGATTATTATCAGCCTCCTTAGTTAATAAAAAAGAAATCTATGAAGATTTTTATCAACCTCCTTACATCCTTAGTTAATAACATTTGTAGTCGAGATTTTTATCAACCTCCTTACATCCTTAGTTAATAACATTTGTAGTCGAGATTTTTATCAACCTCCTTACATCCTTAGTTAATAACATTTGTAGTCGAGATTTTTATCAACCTCCTTACATCCTTAGTTAATAACATTTGTAGTCGCATCTTTTACGTAAGATAAGCCCTTCTTCCTATTTGGCAGTTCTCGGGCTTCTCTTTCCTTAAATAGCACAGATGTTTAACTTATGTGCAATTAATCCACACAATTCCCTCTCGACGCAAGAACAAACACCATGAGCCCTTGTACAAAGTTTTTCCTAATTCTCTTTCTGCAGATTTCAATGCTGGTGCTAGATTATCCTGAGCGTCCAAATTTTACTTTACCAAACCCATCTCCAATCCCCTCTTCCCAGTATTCCTCAATCAAACCATGCCCCCTCAACTCTGCATCCTGTATTTCCCTCGACGACTTTAAGGAGGCAATTCATAAATTAACAGATGTTGATATGTTGAAGAGGTTGTGCGCCAATTTGAGCACCAACTTCAAGGGAGATGATCATGTTTTAGTCCGCATAGCATTGGAGGCTCTTCTTGATTGTGATGAAGTTCTCCCAACTACATATACAGAACAATGTCCTCCTACCTAATTTTCGTAAGAGAAAATTGAAGCCTTACTTATAGGGCTTCTTTAATGTTTTGTTTTTTGAAGTGGACCCAGTACGATTTTTTTTCAGCGCGTCTATGTTTTCCTCCTTTGTAGAAGAAATAAATTAAAGTCAGGCTTTTGTGTTTAATGTAAAGTGAGTAAGAGTGCTGTTGTTGTTGACATTTGGTCACTAATGTAAATTAGTTACTGTTTAAAATTATCTATACTATTATATAAAGCAGCTAAGAATTGGACGAGTCCATTTTTTTATCATTTTCTTCAAATTTTTTATATCCCAAAATATCCATCATCTAATGATTTATATTAATTTTGACTATCAGACGAATACGATAGCGTCCATTTTTTTATCATATAGAGGGAGAAAATTAAATGTTGAGAGAAATCATATGAGATTATATTTAATATAGCACTTATAATTGATCTTATAATTAATTTTATATTTATTGATCTTTTCTATATTAGAATGACGTATAATATATGATATTTTTTATAGGGGGCTTATAATAATCTCCATATATTTATCCTCAAAAATATCCCCAAACATTTTACTCCAGCGACACCGGTGTGAAGAGTCGTAAATAAATCAAATTGCTGCACATCAACATGATATTGAGCGCTAGAATTAGACCATGGGACAGAGCTGGAACAACACTGTTTTGGAACAAGTTAACACTCCCAGGAATAATATTTGAGTCGTTTACAAAGGGCAGTCTAATGGATGTAATGCTCTCTTCTGGTATTATGATTGGACATGGGCACATGGCAGATTGATGTACCAATTTCGAGAAAAAAAATTTTTGCTTATCAGTCAGGGATAACAGTTTATTTACACGCTAGTATTAAGGTACAATCTTTTATTCAGAGAAAACTTAAGCGACGTAGCACAACAACAGTACAACTCTCTCATTGAATTTCTCCGCTACAGATGTAATTACATAATCAGGGAACAACTTTTGATCACTTTAAATGGAAATTAAATCCTTATTATTTCATGATGAATGATTCACTTTCTATTAAAACGGAGCTAAATCCGTTCGTAGGATTGGTGCCGGCCACCTCAGCTCCTGCAGACACCATTGTAAATCGTTCATTATTAAATGAAAAGATAATGGCATGAGCCAAAATTTTACTCATAAAAAAAATCATTAAAATACATGTTGTAGACAAATTTTTGGCTCATTTATAACATAATATCATTAAAATACATAATTTTTTTTAAATGATATCTTCTATTCGTTTATATTATTATTTCTACATGCTTAAACTTTTATTACATAAAATTCACATAAAACAAATACAAATATATGAAAACATACTTTATATTAGTCTATTTGAATTTTATATCATTTTTGTCTTATTTACTTACATAATATCATTAAATTACATAAAAGTTATTATAAATGATGTCTTCTATTTATTTATCTTATTATTTTTGAAGCTTCAAGTCTTTACGTCAAGAACTACGAACAAAAATTAGCAAAATTACATTAAAATAACATTTTAGTTAGTTCATTTGAGTTTTATATAATTATTACCTCATTTATGCATATAATATTGTCTAAATATATAATTTTTGCTAAGCTAATAATTACCCTAATTTATACTCAATTTCAGCCGTAAGCGTACGACTTAGTCAAGTAATAATTTGGATGTCGAACTATAAGGGCAAGGATGAATTACCGATTATCACAAGGTTCATTAATCTAGACAATTGAATGAGAGTTTTGAATTAAACTAAAATTGCATTAAAAACATAAAAATAACAACAACAATTGAAAAGTTATCAAATAAAATGTTATAGGGGTTTTCGATTTCACTCTCACTCATTTGATCAATTCACTCTATTTAATCTTTCAATGCGATCTAGTGTTTGTTGGGGATTCAATTTAAGATTTTAGTATCAAATTTATATTTTCATAGTTTAGTACAGTACCCAAGCAATTCAAATTTTTCCTTTCGGTACTTCACTTTACACATCTAAATCCATTAAGATTATTGAATTATTTTGGCATAATCTAGATTTTGTACTTCATTTTTTGGCACTTTATGCAAATTCTAGGGTTTCATCAGTTTTTTCTTAGGCGATAGGTTTTACGTTTCGATCCTTGGCCTACAACCTAAATTACTATTTTAGATCAGAAAATTTAGTTTCACCTTTCGATTTTCGTTTTCACTTCTAGGATAACATGCAATTGATTAAAACTAAGCATTCAATGTAGTCAAAATAACAATCATAAACAACAAGAACTAAAATATCAATAAATGAGTACAATTAAATCATTCAAGTTATTCAGTTTACACCTAGACTCCTAGAAGGGTATCTAGTCACAAATCATGTCAAAAATTATATAAAGATCTATGTTTAGACAATAACACAACATGAAAAAAAAATAAAAGAAAGAATACACCAAAAAGATCTTCAATTTCTCGCCTAATTCTTAAGTTCTTCTTCTCCAATCTATTCTTCAATGATGTTCTCCTTTTTTTTGCTTGGGATTAATTTTTCAGAGTGTTGAGAGATGTTCTGGACGAAAGGGTCCATTTTCCTTTTGATTCCTTCGAAAAATCGCTCTCGAAATTCAAATTCGCGCCTTAGGCGTCAATAATTGTGATCCGTGATTCTGGCCATTTTCTTCCCAGACTTAGCAGAGAGCGGTCCCCAGGATTGCAGGCCGCAATTCTATAATTGTGGTCCGTAATTTTGTCCAGGAAATATTTTTTCATTTGATTTCTTCATACAAATTTGATCTATCTCGCTCCAAACTTCATTCATCATGTTGCTTTCATCGTTTAAGCTTCAATACCTGAAATCAAATATGAAATACAGCAGTATCTCGAACTCGACATAAAAACTAAAGAAATTTGTAACGATTGACATAAAATACATAGTTTTTAAGATAAAGCCATAATTGGATATATTATATAATTAAAGCCTATCAATTATTTAGGGTTTTCTATGAATTTTGAACTCGAGAACTTTTGTGCTCATTTTTTTTTATCGACGATCGCCCATTTACTTGGTGTAGGAGATCAGATGTTTGCATTTATATGAACACTTTGTTTTTAGTTATTCGTGCAATCCAACATAGTTACGGGTCCTCAAGACTTAGGTTCTTCAAAGCCGAACTCAAGTACATCTTATGTTCTCTCTGTCATTTATTTTAATTCTTGAAATTTAATTTCTTAAAAAAATTAATTTAGTGTGTACGGAGTCATTATCCTTTAGAGATTTATAAGAAGTCCTCCGAGAAAAATATTATAAAGCGAAGTTAGAAACAAATAACTTTTTAATAAGTTATATTTATTGGTGTTAGTAACAATTTTTCGTTCAAATTGTGTGGAAAAATTCTCCAAACACAGAAAATTATGTTCACTTAATTAACATCTGTATCCAACAATGCTCGTTCTATTTCATTTTTCTTGAAATTCACAAACTGTTCGGAAGGGTACACTCGCCAAAAAAATGTTAAAGAAAAAAGAATTTGGACAAATTCTCCAAAACAATACAGAAAATTATTTCCACTTAATTAACATTTGTTTCCAACAATACACGTTCTATTTCATTCTACTTGAAATTCACAAACTGTTCAGAAGGGTACACTTGACAAAAAAATGATAAAGAAAGAAAGAATTTGGACAAATTCTCCAAAACAACACAGAAAATTATTTTCACTCAATTAACATTTGTTTCCAACAATACTCGTTTCTATTTCATTTTACTTGAAATTCACAAACAGTTCAGAAGAGTACACTTGCCCAAAAAATGATAAAGAAAAATTTGGAAAAATTCTCCAAAACAATACAGAAAATTATTTTCACTTAGTTAACATTTCTTTCCAGCAATACACGTTCTATTTCATTTTACTTGCACCTCACAAGCAGCTCAGAAGAGATAGAAACGAGTATTGATAAAGAATAAAAAAAATGATAAAGAATAAAAAAAGAGATGAGAATTAATTAAGAACCAACTGCGTTGGAGCCTCTATAGTCTATTATATAGAACACGACCGTAACAAATGAAGCTTGGAGGGTTGAAGAACCTGACGGGCCGAATCATACAACTCGAGAGCCCACGATTACGAAAATAACACACACATTCTCTTCGACTCGTTTCTTCCCTTCCAAGTTCAAGGCTTCAACCGTGCACTACAATCGTTCGTCTGTCTCCTCTCGTTTCATTTCATTCATACTCGTACTCCAGTTCTCTCTCTCTTGTGACCCAAGGCAGCAGCTCTAGGTTAGTCCAATTTAACCGACTAGAAATGTCGGAGGCGACACCTTCAGCGGCGGCGCCACCGCAACCGGAGGTAGAAAGGGAAGAGGCGCTGGATCGGATGCTTACTCGCTTGGCCTTGGTCGACGACGACAGGCTGGAGCCTCTACTCTCCACCATCCTCCCTTATTCCATCTCTTCTCTCTCCTCTCCCTTTCCTTCCGTTCGCGATCTGGTATCTCTCTTGCATTAGTTGTTTTGGTCGTATCTTGGTGAAAAATGCGGTTTAATTTCCCAAACAGCACTTAATTTTTCAAATCCACACATAGTTAAATACAGTTGGCCCTAGGATTACGATTCTAGGTCTAGTGTGGAATAGAGTTAGACGTAGTTGCTGTTATCTGGCTTCTGTTTAAAATATAGAAATCATACATGCGCTCTGATGATGTTGTGGCCTACTATCAATTAAGCTTCTAGATATTGGTTAATCTCAATTATGCCGATCTGGAATCTGTATGCTTCAGAAGTATTTTGTTTTCATCTCATGTTATAGTTCCAGTTCTTGAAATGTTGCCATTAGACTTACCATGATTGTTCCTGTTCTTGCATCATTACCAGGTTATGAAGATCCTTACACACATTAATAGACGGGTCAAGCATCGACTTGAGATAGGCCTACCAATGCTTGAATTGTGGAGATTATACTGTGAAGCTAACACCTCTACTATGGTTAGAAACTTTTGCATTGTGTATATTGAGATGGCTTTTGAACGGCTACCTGATGAGGTGCTTTGCCTTTCTCCTTTTTCCATTCGTTTCTTTCCCATTACAAATTAGACCTAACATTCTACTGTATTAGCTTGAGTTACCTATCATTAAATTAAATGTCAAAATCTCAATTTTTACTGGCTTCTTATAGTTTTGTGGCTATGTCATTTTCTGATCTTTCTTAAACTGGAAATGAAAAACAATTTTTAAAATTGAGGCTATTGGAAGCAAACATTGCTAAACTGCATTTGATTACATTTCGCTATTATGTCAACTACATCACTTCACACCAAGTTACATTGTTTAAACCCAAACTAAGTTTGCCTGGCTCAGTTTCAGTTCAATTTTAGAGCAGGTTAAAAAGAAAAAAAAAAGATGGAAACACCAATCGAAGGTTTGAGCAGGATTGTTGAGAGCTGGTGATGCCTTCTCCATGATCACATGAAATGTTTCTGTGGCATCATCCTAATAGTTCGGTTTTGTCTATTGTACATATAAGAATTTGGCCATTAGTTCATAAAATGTTGGGCCTAACATGCAAACACCATTGAGTATTTTTGTAAAATTTGTAAAAGAAGTCATATCTAATCCTGCTCTCCTTTTATGTTGACAAGCTAATGGTATCATTTTATTGCAGAAAAAAGTACATACTGCACCTGAACTCTTAGTCAATGTTTCAACTATTCCATCTCAGCATCAAGGCATAATCTTGAGAATTATCTCTAAGGTTAGTTTCAGATATCTAGTTTTTTCCCCTTCTTCAATATTTATATTTTTTTATGAACTGTTTTAAATTCTTCTCAGGCAATTGGGGATTTCCATTCGAGTAAAATTGATGAAAATATCGCTTCAAAGTATAGTACCATAAGTGGTTCTAGAGATGGAGATGTTTTTGTAGAGTTCTGCCTTCATGTAATTTTGTACCAGTCTACACCTCCAGGGTAAGTTAACCTTTTTTTTATGTACTAAGGGGCAATGGTATCTTTCATCTATACCCTTGTGTATTAGTAGCATCACTTGTGGCTTTATAAAATTGTAAACAATGAGAAACCATGGGTAGTATATGAAAAGATGAACAAAATACCTTAGTTAAGCTCTTATCTGTTTACTTGAAAGTCTACTCAACCTTCCCTTTTTTCTATGTACCTGTATGTCTGTATTTGATTTTTCATGTCTTAAATGGTGACCAAGTTATTCTTGTTTTTGCAATCCTATACATGGCATCTCAAGTTTTATTAGGCATGCAATTGTCAATTTCTCTGTGTTATTTTCTATCAGCCTTTTTTCATGAATTTCCTTTGAAGAACCTTACTTTACTCTTTAATGTGTATATAGTATGGGAAGCCCGCTGGGACTGTCAATTGCCCAGGCTGAACGGGTTAGTGGAAAACAACCATTTAAGAGTGACGTACTTGCCATGAGAAAGGTAACTTTCATATTATCTTGGGGTGATTATTTACAAATTTTAGCAGATGTTTTGTGTACTAGGGGAAATGCTTTTAGCTTATTTATCTGGCACTGACTGACCAAAATATTTATTGAATTTATACAAATTATGTCAAACTTGATAGTTTTGTAATTTGCAAATAATATTTAAATGTCTCTCTTTTACCCTTATATTTAACTAGATGAGAGTGCTGAAACAAAGGTACAGAATGTAGACAAATTTACCCTTTACCCTAACTAGACTAATTTTTGGAGCTGTGCAGATTCAAATAAGTCCAAGTTAAACAGACTACAATGTTTCTACCATTAGAATGATGTTATGACTTAATTAGTCAAAGTTTATAAACAGGCATATGACCTGTTTAAAGTATTTATATTGTTTTTTCTTTTTTTTTTTTTTGGGGGGGGGGGGGGTGGTGGTTATGAGAAGGTTGGTTATCCTTTGTAATTATGTTGGGAAAGTTTCTGAATGATTAAAAACTATTCGTGAATGCAGCTTGGAATTCTGAATGTTCTTGAAGTTATGAAGTTAAGACCAGAGGTTGTCTACCCCATTTATTTGGCTGCTGCTTCTGATGGGTAGTTGTAGCCATTGTCTCTTTAAGAGTTTTTTTTTTTTGTGAAGGTAGCATAGTTCACGTTTTCCTGATTTGTTCTGTGTATTTTGTTTTTTTTTAAGTCTTGAACCAGTTGTTAAGAGAGGGGAGGATTTGCTTAAGCGTACAACTTCAGGTGTCAATTTAGAAGATTCCATTCTCATCAAACGACTATTCGTGCTATTTAATGGTATGCCTCAAACATTTCAATTGTTAAACAAAATCTGTGAAGATGCAGGTTTCCAATTAAGAAATTACAGGATGGTTCTTTTTGTTATGGAGTCCATCATTAACTTTTTGAACATTTACTTATGGAAACTTATGATTTTTGTTCAGAAAATAAGTTAGTAAAAACTATTTGATAAACACCATCAAATGTTCCTTTAACAATGTGGTTGCTGGAGACCTCATAATGAAACTGAGCTTATTTTTCTGAGTAAAAAAAATATGAAACCCTTTTGGTATTTAGCAAAATTTTTGATAGTGATAAGCGTTGTTTGGATAGCATTTCATTAATGGATGTAATTGTTTACTGAAGGTACATCAAGGGATGAAAAAATAGCTAATGAGTTGAAGGTCACACAAGCCAGTTCTTCACTGAGAGCAAGGCTTATGTCTGTTTTCACCAAGTCAATTGCAGCAGCCAATGCTTTCCCATTTTCACTTCAATGTGTTTTTGGCTGTATTTATGGTATGCAAACCTTCTATATAGCGGTACTACGTGATCAATTTCCTCATTTATTCCAGTTGTCCTCTTGGCAGTATAGTATGTGGTTCTAAGTGCACTATGCAATAACATATCTGTACAAGTTAGAACTGCATATCGCAAGTACAAGTTGAAGTTGTTACTTCATAAAAAAGTAAAGTTCCATTAGAGGAACACAAGTTGTATATTTGAGCAAAGAAGTACATTAACCAAGTAAAACTGTATTCTCTCTTCTTATTTCTTGTTGAGTTTTGCTAGTTTCCTTTCAATCTTATAGGAGATGGAACCACTTCTCGATTAAAGCAACTAGGGATGGAGTTCACTGTCTGGGTTTTTAAGCATGTAAGTTTTTTGATGTATTTAACACTAAAACATATTTTGCATGTGCTTCTGGAAGAGCAAGCTATATTTAGTATTCTTTACTTACCGATGAATTTTAACTTCCTAAATTTATTTTTTATTTCTTTTCTAATTTTTAGTTCTAAGTCTGTAAATCCCATGTTTTCAATTACATTCAGGCCTCCCTTGATCAACTGAAGCTAATGGGGCCTGTTATCTTGAGTGGAGTATTAAGATCTCTTGATGGTTCCTCTAGCTTAGAAGCAGGTTTTGCACTCTGTTCTTCATCTCCCTGTTATATTGTAACATTTGTCTCTAGGAAACATGAAACTAGCAGTTAAACTGCCTCCAGCATTCTTATCTCAAACGAACTTTTAGTCTAAAATGTTTGTTGTTCATTGCATGATACCAACTTTTATGCTGATAGATGCTGCTGGTAGAGATCTCAAAGTGTTTGCTTACCAGGCTATAGGCTTGCTTGCTTCTCGTTTGCCTAATTTATTCAGGTATGGAACTGGCATGGAAAGATTTTAAAAAATTAATTAAGAATTGTAAATACCTGCTAGGCTTCACACCTGCTGCCATAGAAGCACTATGTGCACAAAGGTGAATAGAGCACATGGATTGTCAGATCAAAATTGGAAAGTCGGAGTGATTAAAAAAACCCCAGGCTGAAAATCAAGTTGTAATGTGGGCTGTTTGATTATATTGGACAGCCAACAATAACTGGGGCTCTTTATGCAATCATTTTGATGGCAGTAGAAGCAGATTTATTCCCGTCTTACCTGTTTGGTACGAAGATCATTAGTATTTCTTGTTATAACCACAACTTGCTTCTGTTATGTTACAGAGAGAAAGCTGACATGGCTGTTCGACTTTTTATGGCCTTGAGATTGGAAAATCAATCTCTTCGTTTAGCTATTCAGGAAGCAGCTAGTTCACTTGCAACCGCTTACAAGGTATCAAAACTTTGGCAGCTTCGATCTTTTCTGATTGCTTTCAGCCTTTCACACATTATTCTTCAGAAAAACATCCCTACTTAGTTGGGAGGAGCTCAAAAAGATTCCTGCCCTGTTGTCTGAATATTCCATCATTACTGCAAAGTATCCAGAAGGCTCTTGAAAGCACTTAGGCTACCTTGAATTTATTTCAATGGGAATGGATTTTTTTTCTCTTTCTTTTTTGCAAATCTGATTAATCTTTTTTAACTTGACAACAATGAATATAGGGTGCTCCTAAAGCAGTACTCAATGAGCTTGAAGTACTGCTGTTGCAGAATTGTCAAGCAGTGAGTTCCTACTCAATTAACTCTTTAAATATTAATTATATTTTCTGGGCATGTAATATTTTCTTTTCCTTGGTATGCTTAAACAGGAACAAACTGAAGTTCGATTTTGTGCTATTCGCTGGGCAACTTCTTTGTTTGATTTACATCACTGTCCTAGTCGGTACATTTGTATGCTTGGTGCTTCTGATACAAGGCTTGATATCAGGTCTGTATCTCTATTTTTTGGTTTTTTCTCTCATTGGTTAAGTACTATATTTATATAATTGATCGCTAATGACTTACCTTTGTCTGAAAATTTTGCTAGAAATTTAAAATGTGCAGTGACCACCTAAGTAATTTGAAAGCAATTTCATGTTTAGCCCTACAAATACCATATACTGCCTTTCAATCATTGCAAATTTCTTTTGTCCTAATATCTTTGAATCATGCGTCAGGCTCTCTTTTCTTTATTACATATGTTGAGACGCATGTAATTTGAGCTTCTGTGGTAGATGGTGACTCGAGGATATGGAATTTTTTTCCTTTAATGGTTTTCTGATATATTATGAGAACATTATGTAAGATTTCCTTTGACGGTTTTTGCTGGGGTACAACTCCATCTGTGTAGTTTCTACTAGCCTAACCCAAGCCATGAAAAAGTAGGAGGGTTGTGATAGGTGTGGCAAGCCAACGTAAAAAAATATAGCCTCCTTTATGGAGATGAAACCCAATCAAATTGCATTGGAGCGTAACCCTTTACTCTAATCGGGTTGCATTTCTAGCCTACCTCAATTTATTTGGGACTAAAGGCTTTTGCTGTTATTGTCGTTGTTGTTGATTTTTGCTGGGGTACATGAAATTTCCAAATTCAGAAGCATTGAAGTTATTGAAAGCTAGATTTGTGATTACACACATGCTGCAAAATGCATATTTTGCTGCATTAATAGAATTCTCAACCTTCTCTAGCCATTTGTAAACATTTTTTTCTATTTACATGTTGGCATAATTATTTATATCATGTTCTCAGGGAAATGGCTCTTGAAGGCCTTAACCTTTTAAGAGATGAAAGACAGCTGTCTATGATCAATACCGAGGCAAACTATCCTGATTTGAAATTGATGCTAGATTTCATTTCGACTCAACAGCCAGAGATGTTAAATTCAGCAGAGCAGAGAGAGGGCAGGCTCCTTCTTCCATCAAAAACCTACCTTGTAATGGTTAAGTTCTTGATGAAATGCTTTGAGGCAAGCCAGAGAAAACGGCTTCTTGAAAAAGACTTAGAAACGTCATTGATTGAGAAAATGGGTATACTGATTGAAAAAGCGACTGTAGTTGAAGGGTCTAATGAATTGCATGCTACTGCTTCAAGGGCACTAGTTGACATTGCCTCTCATTTTCCCAAGGTTTTTTTTTTTGTTTTGTTTTGTTTTGTCTCATGAACTAGTTTTCCTTTTCTTTTTGGTTTGTGTTTTTGGGCGCAGTAGAGGAGGGATAAATAGCAGATGAAAAGACATCCACATATCTATGCTTTACAGGCAACCAACTATTTTGAGCCCAAAAATCTCTAGTATTTACACCTGGTATCATGCCCAATATACAAAAACTAGCACCAATATCTAGATATAGGCATCGTAATTTTAGTTTTATCTCAACTATTCTGGATCTAGCTTCAAATATGAGAACCTTTTGGTGTATTTGCCAATTTAGTGAAAGGTGCCTGGTGTAATTTGTAAAAAGAAAAATAAAGAAGGCAATTTCTTTAGAGAAAAAGTTAGCAGGAAGTTGTCAGTACATATTGGCCGTTTTATGCACATATTAGCTCATATACTCTGATCTAGTAACGGGAAATGGGGATCAATGTCCCTCATTTTTTTTATTTAATTCTATATGTTTATATAATATTCTTTTGGTGTCATATTAGTATTTTTCTAAAAAGAAATTCATGCTTGAACCTCAATATTGAAATTGTTTCTGTTGACCCCCATTATTCTATTGATGTCAATGTTTGATATCATATCTGATCTCCACATTATAAATTTTCTGGCTCCACCCATGCTCGTATGGCTGTATGTAATATGTGGTAGTTGATGTGCTGGTATAATGTTCATCATTCATCATTATATTAGTGATGCACTGATTGAACTAAAATCCCTTATCCTTTTACATTTTCCCCTTTGTTTCAGTTGGTGGCATCACGCTATTCACTCCGTCTGTCCTGGTTAAAAGCGTTGCTTGGTTATATTGACTCTGATACTCGAGAAGCTGCATCCCGCCTTATTGGCTTGTCTTGTTCTTCGCTATCATGTGTTGCTGCATCTGATCTTCTATCTGAGCTCATTTCATTAATCAGTAGAAACCAGAAAATAAGGTTTGTATAGGAATATGAACCTCCTGTCCTTGTGTTTTCTTAAATCTAGTTTTTTTTTTTTTTTTTTTTTTTTTTTACTCAGCTCTAAATCTGGAATGTGCAGATTTGAAACATTTCATGGTTCCATATGTGCCATTGGATATGTGACAGCTGAGTGCATGAAGGAATCATCTTTTGTAAGTCTCTCTTTTTTTTGGGCTATTTAGTCACAACTTAAGCAGTTGTGTTCGAAAGTCCTGTCCTACTGGCACTGTCCAATTTGAAATTAGATTCAACTAAGCTTATACTATGTAATCAAGCTTGTGAGCCCGATTTTACCTTAAATCCCACAGTGTTCAATTCAACATTGGTGACCTGAGTTATGCAATCTTTGTATTTTGATGACAAACAAGGGCAAGATAAACAAATGGAAACCACCAGTATAGTCCAACACCTGTTTATGCCAGCACAGGACTGGATTTATGTTGAGAGTTGGTCAAAGTTGACTGATAAGCTTGATGAATTTTACTGGCCATCCATTAACTTGAATTTTGATATTCACAATGTTAAATCTGACATGAGTTAAAGAATGAAGAATAATAAATGGCCAAAATAGCTAACAATCTGGGCAAAGACTAAGATTTGTGATGCATGTTGTGCTTTTTTTGTAGATATCAGAACAGTTATATAGAAGCACCATAGAAGCTCTTGTTAGGGTTGTTGAGTCAGAAACAGCACCTCTGGCTTCTGTTGCAATGGAGGCTCTTGGCCATATTGGCCTTCGCACATCTTTGCCTTTGTTAACTCGTGATTCCATTACAGGTAGCAAAATTGATGTTTTCTTTTGCAGAAAAGCATTAGCTGTAGGGATTTTATTAGGATATCTATAAGTTCTGATATGAGTTTTGGCCTTCAACTAGATGAATGGCCTTATTTGAATAAGGTGACTTGACATAGTTGGATTGAAGGGTTTAAATTATTGCACAAGACCTCTTATTTCTCATTCTTAATCATGAAATGGAAAGGGAACCATGTTACAGATCCAATACACAGGAGGGAGCTGTTTGTATCCCATACAACAAGGGATCTTCCTTAAACATTATAAAAGATGTCTTTCATTATCTTGGTAATGATTGCAAAATGCCCCAAGGTAGTCCTAATATGTTGAACTTGTTCATTTGTCAACCTTGCCCTCTTGCTCCTTGGAACAGATAGCAATGCTTACTCGAATTTGTGATTTTATTCTGTTTATCTATCTAGGATATAGCTACCAGTGAAGCATTTGAACTCTGCACTTGAGAAAGAGATTTGATCAGTGAAAAATTATTTCTGTAATGAACTATGCCTTGAGTTTATTCCTTTTTACACATCATTTTCTAATATTTAAATTGTTATTTGTCTACATTAGCTGGTGTTTTGATTATACTTCAAGAAAGATTGGCAAAGTTGCTCTCCGGAAATGAAATTAAATGCATACAAAAGATTCTCGTCTCTCTTGGGCACATATCTTTTAATGAAACTTCATTTTCTCACCTGCAAAGTGCAATGGATTTGATTTTTGGCATATCACGGTCAAAGGTTAGTCAAGAGTTTAGTTTGGTTATTACCTTTTTCAATTATACATTCTTTTATCAAATATTGCAGTACTGCTTGTGTAGCACATCGAATTGGAGCACTGGTGGGGTTTACGCTTGTACGTAAATGGAAGTGTCCTATGGACTTAAAGATCCAACCAATTGTGGAATTCACATTGTCTGCGATAACTAAAAATTTGAGTTTATCCCCACAGTGTATTTATAAAAGGCCCCAGGAATCTGAATATCACCATAATGATCTGCCCTTCACCATATTTATCCAGGCAGTTAACTCAAAATTTGAGTTACTGCAGAGGATACCGACTTACCTATTGTGAACCCTACCTGTATGGCACTGCCGCGGTATCTATGCAACAGAGTCTGGTATGTAACCCTTCAGTCTTCATTCCTTGCTACTGTCAATCATAAAAAAGAAAAAAAAAACTTTAACCAGGTTGAAGATGTGCTTTTTTCTGCTGGCGAGGCCTTAACTTTCATATGGGGTGATGTGCCGGTAACGGCTGATATGATACTGAATACCAACTATGGCTCTCTTTCTGAAAGAACAAACTACCTGACTAGTGAAATGCAAGTTTCCTCTTTGACTGCCTCTGACAGGAGTGTCAATGACAATGAGTCTCATATTATGGCAAGGGAAGTAATAATCAAGAAATTATTCGAAGCACTCCTTTATAGTAGTAGGAAAGAAGAGAGGTGTGCTGGGACTGTCTGGCTGGTCTCTCTTACAATGTATTGTGGCCATCATAAGAGGATACAAGAGCTTCTTCCAGAAATCCAGGTCTGTTGTTCAGAACACAATTCCTTCTTGCTGCTAAATTCATTTGGGTCCCAACAACTCTGGATATTATATTTTATTACTTCATTGCAAATATGCAACCATTGCAGAAAACATGAATATTTTTCTATTATCTTTTCCTCATCCATCTCTTTTCTCCATTTGCTTGGAGAGAAGTAATGAGTTAGTTTCAGCAAATTTGGATCATATGCAAAAGAGTGAGTAGAACACATTTTTGGTTTTTTGAAGGGATGAGCCACATCTTCTGGGGATTTGCTTGAATAAATGTACTTGTGCTATCATGTTAGTTTGCAAGGGTGCATATGAAAATGTCCTGTCCTTAGTTTCTTATTTTGAATTTTGCAAGGGTGCATATGAAATGTGCGTGCATCATCAATAAGGTGTTAAATATTACATTATTTTTCTTCACAGGAAGCCTTTTCACACCTTATAGGAGATTCAAATGATCTGACACAAGATTTGGCTTCACAAGGAATGAGCATTGTTTATGAACTTGGTGATGCATCCATGAAGCAAGAGCTGGTCCACGCTCTTGTTGGCACTTTGACTGGTACTGGGAAAAGGAAAAGAGCTATCAAGGTAAATATTCTACATTGATCCACACATGCTGTTTGAACTTATTTGCAACAAACTTTCACTTATATGTTTTATGAGGAATATTTTCCTGCTTAACCTTTTGAAGCTAAAAGATGTCAGTTATGTTGCTGCATGCAATAATACTCTTAAATCTCACAAAACGTTTAACATCTGCTCTGCAGTTACTTGTAATTATTTTTTTCCCAATTCATGTGATGACACTGAAGGAGAGAAATGTGAACTGGGCTTTGTGATATATTTCTCATGACATTTTTTAGTAGCAAGATATTTCTATTATGTGTTTTTTTGAATGCATCCTCTTTTTGAAGGAATATTCAGGGTATATTCTGGTTTATTGTAAGTAATGCTGCCCAATTTATTAGTCCCAAATTTATTCGGGATTAAAGGCTTTGTTGTTGTTGTAATGCTGCCTAAGAAGTCAACCAATCGAGCGTGCAAGCACTTACAAGGAACCGGATAATACCGACCATATTTTTCAATCCTACTAAGAAAGTAAAAAAAAATGCACATATGAGTCAATCAAACTTGTAAAATTATGTCCATCTTGAATGCTCTACTCCACTAGATATTGCGGCTCTGTCCTGATATTCAGGGCAAAAGATAAATACCCTGAATTTCTAATCAGAACAGATGGAAAGTATGAACATGGAATCTGGTTTATTATTGCTGTACCCATCAGCCAATCCACCACTTCTTCAAAACATCCTAATATTATTTAGCTCCTGAAAATTGAAAATTATTACATGTTCCCGATATAACATAGAGGTACTGCTGGTGCCTATAATTCCTTCAAAATATATACAAACATGTATGTTTTCTCATTTTGGTAGAGGTAAAAATAGTGCATACTCATTTAACTCATCCTGCATTTGTTGGAATTATGCATGAATAAGTAAAAATGTTTATTATGAATGTACCCCTTTTATCTGCAGTCACAATCACCACCACTATCATCATTCTTTTGATTTTCAGCTTACAGAAGATTCAGAAGTGTTTCAAGAAGGCAGTATTGGCAAAGATTTAAGTGGAGGAAAGTTAACTACCTACAAAGAACTATGTAGCCTTGCCAATGAGATGGGCCAGCCTGACTTAATATACAAGTTTATGGACCTTGCCAATTACCAAGCCTCTCTAAACTCCAAGAGGGGTGCCGCCTTTGGATTCTCCAAGATTGCAAAGCAGGCTGGAGAGGCACTTCAGCCACATTTAAAGTCTTTAATTCCCAGGCTCGTTCGGTATCAGTATGACCCTGATAAAAATGTTCAGGTATGCATGTTTACTTTTTCGGTGTAGACTTTGGCTTTCTAAACTACTTCATGTATCTACATAGGTAGTAGGTCTGCAATGAGTTATCATTGGATCCAATCAGACTGAGCTGCAGTTTTGAAATCCAATCTACAACTGATGCATTGACCTGATGGATTGACCAAAACTGGAGTTATATTTAAGAGAAGGGATCGGTTGACAATGTGTTATTTTGACAACCTCAATGGACCTCTAAATAAATACAAAAAAAATCTTAAAAATGAAAAAAACGTTTATAGATGTGTTTTTCTACCTTTAGATTGATGGTCATTCAAATTTCATGTAATTTCATTATCGTTTGATAGTCCATCAAAGACCATCAAATTTTCATGCAATTTGCAACATTTCCAATTTAACGGTCTTTGATGGACTATGAAATTGAATGAAATTTGAATGAACATCAATCCATAGATAAAAGAACATATCTATAAATTTTTTATATTTTTAAGATTTTTTTTGTATTTATTTAGAGGTCCATTGTTAAGGTTGTCAAAATAACCCATTGTCAATGGATCCCCACTCTATATTTAATTATTAAATTGGTACTCTGGAAATGGTTTTTTCATATGGTACTCTGTTGTTCTTTATTAATCATCTTATTTTTGGTATGATGTTTGACTGATCCTGATAACAATATTTTGGTATTGCAGAATCATCCAGCAATTTTCTTTTTTCTTATTGTTAATTTCACTATTTCACTGGATATATCTTCTATATGCAAGTAACAGATCCATCTGCTGAAAATTTTTTAATTTGTATAAAAGTTAAAAACTTCTGCTATTGAATGGCATCCTTTCCATAGGGGAAATGAGGGTGAGAATGGGAGCATACATGAAGTTAGTTACTATTTTTCCTCCTTTTTAGGGGCAAATTGACAAATTATTATTTCTTAGTTGAACCTTTCAAGTGGTCAGATGCACCAACCCCACACACTCAGACACCCAACAGAAAGGAGTAAAATCATTTTGTAATTTGTCTAATTCTGCTGACGTCATTCAGCCATTGAACAATAGACCTACATAGTATTTTTGTGTTATATTTGTGTTTAGGATGCAATGGCACACATATGGAAATCTATTGTAGCAGATTCTAAGAAGACCATTGATGAATATTTTGATTTTATTGTGGATGATCTATTACTGCAATGCGGGTCTAGACTTTGGCGCTCAAGAGAAGCTTCTTGCCTTGCTATTGCTGACCTCATCCAAGGACGAAGGTTTAGTCAGGTGATTTGGTTCTCATTATCTCATACCTGTTATTCCTTTTGTGAAAACACTGAATGTTTGTAACATTTAAACTATTGTACCTTCATTTTGGGACATCATGTATGTAATGCTGTACAGTTATTAAATCAATAGAAAGATGCATTTTATTACTGTTGACAATACTTGAATCGCGTTCTTAATTTCCTAATCTTACATTCAACTATTCATGCAACATTTAAACTTCTTATACCTCCTGGTTGGAGACTCTAATTACAGCTCCAAGTATGTACACTGAATTAAAGAAATTTGTTTTTGTATTTTGTACAACTGAGTTATGTTGCTTGTGGGTATCTTTTGTGTGACCCAAAGTGAAACAGTGATTTTTGTAAAATTAATTTGTTAATGTATCAGTTAAAAGAATTTTATGATTTCAGATTGGATTTCAATTTTCATCTCTAGCCTACCCTAATTTATTTGGAATTAAAGACTTTGTTATTGTTGATCAGTTACTAAAAAATTTTACATTACATTTTCTAATGTTTCTTTATTTTATCTTTTCCTAAAGGTAGGTAAGCATTTGAAAAGAATTTGGACTGCAGCCTTTCGAGCTATGGATGACATCAAGGAAACTGTACGAAAATCAGGGGACAGCTTGTGCCGTTCTGTCAGCTCATTAACTGTCAGGCTGTGTGACGTCTCTTTGACTGTGGCCTCTGATGCACTCCAGACAATGGATATAGTACTTCCGTACTTGCTTGTTGAAGGCATCATCAGTAAAGTTTCTAGTGTGCAGAAGGCCTCCATTGGTATAGTTATGAAGCTTGCAAAGGTGTGTTTTTGTTCTGTAATCTTGCTGGTTTGGGCTTTCAGCATTCATTTATATTGGTTATCAAGTAATAAGTTCTTTCTGTTGGAGGGGCGTGGGATCCGTTAGGTGTGCTGTGTTTCTTTTTTTGTTAATGTTTTTTTTTATGTCAGGGGAGAGATTCCTTGACAATGGCTATTTGACAATCTTGACAATGGATTTTTAAATCAATTCGAAAAAAAAAATCTTAAAATAGAAAAGAAAAAACTTCAAAGAGATTTTCTCTTACTTATAGATTTTCATGAAATGATCACTTATATTTGAGTTGTTTCCGAGTTTAAAGAACTTACTTGCCCCAGTCACGTCACCCAGTCACTCAAATTCTAAAAGACAGCTGAAGCAAAGACTTTCTCATGTCCCATTCACTTTCCTATTAACCTGGAATTCTTGTGTTTCTCTTTGATCCAACAAAAGTGAGATATGAGGGAAGACAGAGATGCCAAGTACTTGAAAGTTTGAGGGATACGAGATACATAAGACTTTCATTGTGTTGAGTTAGCTGATTGATCCAGGACAAATTGTGACATGGGATATAGTTTGGTGACCTCCAGGGAAAATAAATTGGAACAGGCCATATATTTTAAGCACGGCACGTTTTTCAACAAGTGAAAATTATTTGAAATCTCAATTTTCCTAATATATATCTGGAATAGAACAATAAGTTGGAAGCTGGAAATTTCAAAAATCTGAGAAGTCAAAATACAAAAATTGAAGAATTTTAGCATATTCGTGCTTGTTGATTACAGGGTGCTGGGATTACACTTAGACCACACCTGCCTGATCTTGTATGTTGCATGCTTGAATGCTTATCAAGTCTTGAAGACCAGAGGTTAAACTATGTTGAGGTAACGAAGTCTAATTAATATTTCTTACCAGTTCTTTGCAATTTCATTGGTTTGGAATTATTTAATCAAATATGCCCTTTTTGGACTTTGCATGGATTTTTATGAAGTATCCCTTATCATTAAGAAATTACATGAGCCCTCTTCATTTCTAATGCTTGCAAAAAGTTCATAATTAGAAAATGAAAATGGAGTTTCTGATATGTTGGAAATTATTAATCTTTTACCCTAACAACTGGGTTGAATAGGTGCAAATATAGTTCTTGTAAGAAACAGATTAGGGCAGTGCAATTTGAACTTTCTGGCTATATATCATCTTTTGACATAAATAACAATATTCTTTATTTGTATCGATGTGCATGTAATACTATTGGTGTGAAAGTTACACTGATGATTGCGACAATAGATATTTTCCATAAAATAACCCCGCCTGAAATACTATTGTTTTGCGAATTTAATCTTTTTTTTTCCTTTTTTTTGTGATTTGTCACCACTTAAAGTTGCATGCTGCTAATGTTGGTATCCAAGCTGAGAAGCTGGAAGGATTGCGAATTGCTGTCGCTAAAGACAGCCCAATGTGGGAAACTCTGGATGTTTGTCTAAAAATTGTTGATGCTGAATCCTTGACTCTATTAGTTCCTCGGCTAGCACAAATGGTTCGGTCTGGAGTTGGCCTTAATACGAGGTGTCTTTTCATTTTACTGCATTTTATATTTGTTATAAGTATACTTTTTTGGCACTTGTAGATCCTGGTATTGGATCATTATTTAACTTGTACCACCATGGCAAGTCTTACCTGAATTAACCCATTAACAACCGGGTTGACTACTAGGCTGGAACCCATAGGTTGAGCTTGACAAAAGTTTAATATGTTTGTTTCTGATGCACATTTGGTTTAGTTTGTTTTTCTACATGATCCCAAAGAAAATTATGTTAGTAATTGCAACTATTAACTTCTGCATTAATAAAAGATTAAAATGAAAATCAGTAGGCTTTTTGCCTGCTCATAAAAAAAAAAGATTAAAATGAAGCGCTAAACATGATAGATAAGAAACTGGCTAATGAAAATACTTGCCTCAGCCTTAACCGGATCGGTTATTGATTGCAAGACGCTGCAAATTTAAGTTTCTTTTAGACCCAATTAGTCTCAACTGGGTGCATCCAAAAATACCGAGATAAGCATAAATAGCAAAAGAATATGTGATTCTATTGATATGTGTGCATCTTATGAATATTATCTAATAGACCAATGGGAGTATCTTTGAGTTAAAAAATAAGTTAAGCATGTTCTAGTTAATTTATAAATACTCCTAATAACTTTTGCTTCCTCATTTCAGAGTTGGAGTGGCTAGCTTCATTACCATGTTAGTGCAGAAGGTGACAGCTGACATAAAGCCATTCACTAACACCATACTTAAGACTCTTTTTCATGCAGTGCTGGATGAAAAAAGCAGCTCTGTGAAAAGGGCATTCGCATCATCTTGTGCAATAATTTTGAAGTATGCAAGCCAAGCGCAGGCCCAGAAATTGATTGAAGACACCACGGCTCTCCATTTAGGAGAAAAGAATGCCCAGGTTTCTGGTGCTGTTCTTTTGCGAGCTTACTTCAACAATGCAGCTGAGGTTTTGAGTGGCTACAATGCTGTGGTTATTCCTGTCACCTTTGTTTCAAGGTATGTGCATGGACTAGTGTACAACATATTCATCCATGTAGCATTAAGCTGCTTATTTTTTATAAAAACATTGTAATTGGCTATGTGTGTTTTACTTGTTTGCAATATCTTAGAAATCAAAGGAAAAAAATGCATCAAAGATCAGTAAAGTTTGAATTTTCTTTTTTTTTTTGAGAAAAGTACTTTTTCATAATTCTTCTCGTCTTAATGCAACAAAATATATGTGCTGTGTTTTTATTTTAGATTTGAAGATGATAAGGATATTAGCACCTTATTTGAAGAATTGTGGGAAGAAATGCCTAGTGGTGAAAGAATCACACTTCAGTTATACTTAGAAGAAGTGGTATCTCTTCTCTGTGATTGCATGTCATCATCTTCTTGGCCTGCTAAGAGAAAGGTCTTCCAGAATTCTTTGCAGATACTAGCTGATATTGATCACGTTTGCTTGTAACTTGATTGTTATTTCACTATCACATCAATGTGGAAATTATTGAAGTAATTATAACTTGAATACTGCATTCTTAGCTAATATGAACTCATGCAGATAATTTATCTAGGTGACAAGAAATTAGAGTTCAAATAATTAGTAAATTATTTGTTTCACTTATTGGTTGTTAAGTGTTGTATGCAAATAATCCAAAAAAAAAGATGCAGGTATTGGTTGATGCTATATGGAATTTAGTGTAATCGTTGCAAAAAAAAAATTTCCCTCTTCGCTGGTATTAAAATATTATTTTCTTTTTGTTCCAGTCAGCAAAGGCAATGAGGAAGCTAAGTGAAGTTCTCAAAGAAACGCTTGTTCCACATCAAAACAAGTTACTTTCATCACTTCTGAAGGAACTGCCTGGTCGTATTTGGGAGGTGCGTAAACTGCAGATGTCTTACTTTTTTTTATATAACTCCACATTCAACAAGCAGAAATCAGAAGATAATGTACAGACACGTGAAATAAGTATGATCTCATAAGTTCCTGTAACATGTGCAAAATGTCCTGTTAAGACTGCACTAACAAAGGCTTCTCTATGAGCTGAAGGTGTAACTTCTCAAACTCAAATCACATTTCTGTGGTATTCTTTTTGACGTTTTCTTTCCTGTATAAATTGCATTTGTCATAGTTTAAGCAGGCAACCAGACAGCATGTGCAGGGTATTTTTTTCTTGGAATATAAAAAAAAATAGTATACCCAATGTATATTTGAACTCAAAATTTCTGATACTATTAGTATTATTATTAGTATCATCATCATCATCATCATTATTTTCATTCTTATCATTATCAATATTACTGTCATTCTTATCATCATCATTATCTTTTTTTTTTATATATTTGAGATCTATGATCTCTATGCTTTAGGATTGGTTTTCATTTCTAGCCTACCCCATTTATATGGGATTAAAGGCTTTGTTGTTGTAAAATTTCTAGTGCAAGTTTACAAGTGCAATGAACTCACTACTGTTTTTGTTTCACATGGTAAGAGTAAAAAGTAAAGTGAAAGGAGAATAAGAAAAACAAGTATTTTAATAGGGAATAAATTCAATTACAAGAGAGAAAAGACAGCTTACCTGAGCACTTGCCTTAGGTTTTAACTATGCCATAGCCAAAACGGATCCGTTTTATATTTTTGTTTTCCCTTAAACTCATTTGATTGTTGGCCCGTTTTTCAGGGGAAGGACCTTATCCTACATGCACTAGCTTCAATCTGTTTGTCATGTCATGATGCTTTAACGGAAGTAGACCCCACTGCACCAACTAATGTTCTGACTGCCGTTTCGAATGCGTGCACCAAAAAAGTGAAATCCTACCGGGAAGCAGCATTCTCTTGTTTACAACAGGTATTGTTTATATTTTCTAATTCTTTGATTTGACATAAGTAGCATGCAGCTCTAAATGTGTGATTTCATCTTTTCAGTTTCTTTTGGTGTTCCAGTTAATTTATAGCTGATAGAAAGCTAAAGAGGATACGTGCCTGTCATAAATCGAGAAAAACATGCAAAAACTTAAATTTCTTGCAGTTAACAAGCAACTATGGTTCTCTAGTTTTAGCTATGGATACCATGCATCTTTAGAAACATGAACACAAATTGTAGTACAGCGATCATGGTTAAACATTAACAATTTTTCTGCTAGTAGTTATCCATTATTTCAAATAAAATAATGGTGAATATGATGTTGGGACCCAAATTTCTATAAGCTACTTCTGGTGGGATATGGTTGATAGAAAAAACAATTAGCAATTGAATCCATCTATTCACTTAAACAACAACATCAGCAGTGAAGTCATTTCAATATGGATAGTTGCTTGCACTTTTTTCAGGTTATTTCAGCATTTAGAAATCCAGAGTTCTTTAGTTCGGTGTTTCCAATGCTGTATGACATTTGTAAGAAGGATAGTGCAAAGAATAGTTCGCCTTCAGTTCTGATATCTCCTAGTGCTGGGATAGGCAAGTTATCACTTTGCTCTTTTAGATCCTTAATGAGTAACAAAAATAAAAATAGATAAATATTTCAGATATCCTTTTTACTGATGCATCTGAACTGTTACTTATCTTTTATTCTCTAGAGATAGACGAGGAGGAATGAGAGCATGATTTGAGAATAATCTGAATTAATTGGGATCCTAGTGTAATAAAGGATGTTTCTAATGCCTTTTGAGAACTTGCACTGTCTTGGACACATTTAATAATTTTTTGGTTTTCAGGGTTACATATGTTACAACTTCACTCAGTAAACCCAACAACTGTTAAAACAGTGGCCTTGTACTTTCCATATTTGTTGTCAGATATAGCTATCCATTCATAAATTTTATTTGCTGTTTTTAAATATACAAAATTGGTTTTATATATAGAGCTAAACGAGGCTGAGGACACTTCCGCTCCTATGGATAAGGTGCTTGATTGTTTTTCATCATGCGTCCAGGTCTCACCAATCAGTGATTTACTTGATAGAAAGGAGCAGATCCTGGAATTAATTTCAATTGCTCTCTCATCAAGCTATAATTGGCCAGGTATGATAACTTCTCAAATGTCCATTCATGTTTATGTAACTGATACTAGGGCTTTTGTATGGTTTTGTTTGTTTACTTCCCAGTTTTTCCCCATTTCACACACAACAGAACAATTATTGTATTTGTTTTTTATTGGTGCCATGGCATCTAAAATCAGGGTTAGAACAAAGAAACAATCAATCACCCTGCACTCAGATTAACTCATGTAAACCTGTTATCATGATCTGATGCAACTTGAGGGACCATAGTCTGAAATTTCTTGGCTTGTTCTTAAGTTTTAAGTTGGTTTTGCGGGGAATGACTTAATAATTACCTTAGCATAATTCTAAGATGGAATATTACTGCATCATATAATGATAATTTGATATCAATTTACAGTTAAAGTGTCAGCCTTTCCATCGATTAAAGAGCTATCATTGAAGTTCTCTTCTGTACCTTCTCATGACGCTTTAACCTTATTATGTGAGGTATATTCTAAAATGTTCTTTTATTTTCATTCATTCATATTACTTGACACCAAAGGAAGGGATTGCCAATAAGTTATTCTGCATATCCTTGTTAGTTTACTTGACGGTTTAACCTTAATTTATTGTTTTATCTGCAGTTGGTTCACTCGGTGGGACCGCTAGTCCTTGATTGCATTCGCTCTGTTAAGATTGCTCAGGTATGGCACCAACTATTCTCATGTTTATACATTGCTGATTTATGTTGTAGTCATCTGCAAATAGCCCAACCTGTTTTTTGCATGATGGTAACGGTATATCCAAGGATTTTTTTACTTAGCCCCTCATATGATAAGGATCACCTTTTTTCAGTTCAAATTTAAATAATATCAAACTGAAATGAATGTGTAAGTTTATATGGATGTCTGTAAGCTGAGAAAACATTCTGTTCTTTGAGTTAATTTAAGTATTTGGTAATTAAGTATTTAAGTAAATGGACCACTTCTACCACCAACTAGGGTTAGAAGGGCTAGGAATAGAAACGATAGTTTAGCTCCAACCCTATAGGGCTAGTATATACCATTGGCTTGAACTATTTTCTTCTCTTGCTCTCTAGATTACTCTCTAGCGGAGGACTGTATAGAATATCTCTTCTCCTACACTTAGCCACTACTTCTATATCTCTTTTTACATTTAATTAATACAATCTAATAGTAGACAAATTGTCTGCTACTTCAAAAAAAATGTATTTGGTAATTAAATTTCTGGGTTTAGTGGGGTTAAGTTTTTATCCGGAGAAGATCCAAAATTTTGTTGAAAGCTGACAGTCAGGAAAAAGAAACTATATTTCTTCCCGTGGTATATTTTGTATCCTCCAGAAATGGTAGGTGACAAAAGCTGGTGCCCTGAAATTTAGTGAGTTGTTTTATTAGTTCTAATATTGTTTTCATATGCTTTCCTGTTTCAGGTACATATTGCTGCTTCGGAATGCCTACTGGAGATGAGTAAGATATATAAAAATGTTCCTGTGGAACATAGAATCGATCTCTCTTTCAAGGATGATCTTACTTTCCTGTGTGAATCAGAGAAGAATGAACAAGCTAAGACATTGCTTAGAGAATGCATTTCCATCCTATTCTTGTAGAATCGACCTAGATTCCCATTCATAGTTCTTATGAAATATTAGTCCTTAAAAAGCTGTTAACACTTCACGCTGGAAAGCTATGTTTATAAATGTGTAGCTGATTGTATGATTTCACTTAGCCAACTTTAGTGATTTTGAAGTGAGAATGCATTATCATTTATATATATGATCAATGAAAATTCTAAAATTTTAGAAAACTAAAATGTGCAATTTGGTCGGATGGTGTTGTTAGTTCTTGCGATGTTGGCCAGCTTTAAATATCTATGATTTGCTTCCTATTGTAGTAGGAAGGTCATTCATTCTATTAATCATAATCAGGTTTAATTTATTTTTTGTTCTGATGTGTAATTCTGCTTAATTTTAATTTATTTCTTACTCTGACATGTAATACGGCTTAAATTTGCATACTTCTCCTTGTTGTCAATTAAAATGGAGGGTGCAACAACAAAAATTGCAAGTAGAAGATACATGACGAAACCTAAAAACACACGGCAATTGAAGAAAATTACTAAAAATTTGATCAACTGATCAATTTTATCTTAAAGATAAGAGGCTATAAATCTCTTCCTTAGTTCACATATCATTTCCCTTGCAAAAGGGAGCAACTCGATATTTTTCTTTGAGTAAATATATTGCATTATATTATTGTAAAGTGCTTTTTATGCATCTAAATCACATCTTTGCATTAACTTTCGATACAGCAACTGCAGTTTTTGACCCGGAAGTGCGTCCCAATTGCTTGCAAATGTAATCACCGGCCTCCATCACTTTGTCAATATCAACGTTAGTCTTTATGCCCAATCCATGAAGCATGAACAGCACATCCTCCGTAGCCACATTACCCGTCGCACCCTTTGCATAAGGGCATCCTCCCAACCCGGCCACTGACGAGTCTACTGCAGCAATACCCATCTGTTGAAAATTAAATACATAAGATACAAGCTCTCTGTTGTGTCTCCCTATGGATGGAAAAGAGGTAACCCAACAGATCTCAGGAAATGAAGAATATTTTTTGGTTTTGTTGAAGGGAAAATTATGCACACATCAAAAATCTTTATAAAATTATCAAAAGAGGGGGCATAAGGTTGATACTCATCAGGTATCAGTTTAAACAAGGAAAAATACTTGAAAGTTGACTAATCTTAAAAGTGATTTTTTGAGATTAACCAGAGCATTATGTGTCATCCAGATGGTAGCTTTGGTTATTACACAAGTAACCTTTTGCTTACTTGAAGAGAAGCGAGGATATTGGGGAGAGCCTGGCCATAGGTATCATGAAAGTGAACAGCTATCTTTTCACGGGGAACTACTGACATGACCTCAACGAGCATGGGAATGACTGTTCCTGTAGTAACAAGACCACGTAGAAACTTGAACAAGGTTGGTATTAAAATTTCTGTTAGTAGTTCCAAGCATGGACATGACATATGAACAAAGATTTTCCATTAGTTGCATCTCATTGATAGCAACATAGTATTGTCAATAGTGGACTAATTTTCTTTTGATAACTGACCCCTTTTCAAGTAATTAACTTCTTCTCTGTTAAATATAACTCTTTTTTTCAGAATTTCTTCAGGAGCAATGTTTGTAATGAATTAGGCGTTATTATTTTATTTTCAATGCAAGAAATAACCCAAAGTGCATAGTTAATCATTTGACAACAAGAAAAAAAAAAGCAACAACAACAGAGGGGTCACGAATTGGAAGGAGAATATTTACCTGGAGTACCAACTCCTATTGTGTCACCAAGAGAGATCTCATAACAACCCATTTCATAAAGTGCTTTTGCCACATAAGCTACCTTCGATGGTGAAATAGCTCCTTCAACTGGACAGCCGACCACACATGAGACATACCTACAACAACTTTCTGTTAATAATTCAATTGTGCCTTTCTTTATGTCTATATACCGAGAACCTTCTTTCTTACAAGATGGTCTTTTTTACAACTTCAGCATCAAGTGGTACAAGTTGATATCATGATAATGCATGCAATCTTTATGTGTTTTAAATGTGCTCTTAGTTAGTTTAATCTATCAGTATTTAGCTCATCATAACTTATAATGTACATGAAGTGTCATAAGTAGAAAGATTGAGATCTCCAACTTACCCACGTATGGGTATCCCATGCTTCTTTGCGGCAAGAGCAACCTCACGATAACGGAAAAGGCTATCTTCAATTGTACAATTTATATTGGACTTTGAAAAAGATTCAGAAGCGGAGGCAAAAATCGCAATTTCTCTTGCTCCAGCCGCAATAGCATTCTTAAACCCCTGAATTAAATGTTTGTTGAATGGTTATTATCCTTTGGTAGAAGCAGGGTAAAATCCAAAATTGGTAATTTGTTTCCATAGAAAAAAGTCTACCCTAATATTTGGAGTTAATACAGGAAACCTTGCATCTTTGATGTGTTTAATCCCTTCCATTACATCCTTTGCATCAGCCAACTGGAACAAAATAAATAAAAAGAAGTCATTACATGTACAATGTAGCCTCATTTTCCACTGTTAGGTCTTATACTGGTTTTGAAGCTGAGATTAATAATGGCATGTGCAGTTGTCTCTGACAATAACCGTAGGTAAACTGCTATTTCTTGTCTTAGTAAATACCTAAGAAAACCTTCATGGTTGAACTTACAAAGCAAGGTATACTAGACAATACCTGTGGTACCCATTTTGGGGAGACAAAACTCGTCGCTTCAACAAAGAATAATCCAGAGTAAACAAGCTTCTTTATTAATTCAATCTTTACAGATGTCGGTATTATTGCCTTCTCATTTTGCAACCCATCTCGAGGCCCCACTTCAATTACTTTTACAAACTTAGGCCAACAAGTTATAAGCTGCAATCAACAAAGGCAAAGAAATGAAATCAACTCAGACATTGGGAAATAGTGATCAAAACAAGAAAAATAGACTATTCAAAAACTTAGAAAGTCACCTTATAAGTAAGATTTCTAAATTCATCTTCCTTGCAAGTTGTTGTGGAATTAAATGACTTAGTGTTACCATTGCATGAATTGTTATATGCATCTGTTTGGTTCCTTCTCAGTGCGCTTTCCTCACTGAAAGAACCATATAAACATCATAAATTTCAAAACAATTATAAACATTTATTGATTTATTCTGTTTGTGTGGAAACACAATCAAATGTTGCAAATGAAGTAGCATAAATACTAACTTGCTTTCAAGGAAGCAACAGCCCATCTCCATCCGATTTAAAACAGGCATATAGGTACTCGAATTAAAACTGTGAAGCCTGTTATAACTTAATTTGGGTAGGTTTTGGAGACCAAGAGGCTCTTCCAAGCTCGACATTATGTAATTCGCAGAAAAGAAGAGGTAAGCTGAAAAACAGGAATCCAAAAGCAAAATTTTAAAATTCCTCCAAAATTCAAACTTCAATCCCCAAGTAATAACTCATATCCATGATTAAAAGCTCTAATAGCAGACTTTCCACATATCTTCCTATCGCAACTCAATCAAATAATTGTAATTCAATCCAATTATAGCCGAATTTCCTCTAATATTCAGAATTTCAGACCAAGAAAAAAGCCATCCAATTATTTCATCCAAAATTGGAAAAGAAAGAAAACAGAGTCTCAGAAATCCCGAACCTGGGGGCAAAAGAGACGACGACAAATTCTCCACTAAAAGAGAAAATAGCGATCCCCAATTAAAGGATTTTTATTGCGTGCAATTAAAGCGAAGGTTTGGTGTAATTTAAGAGGGGTAGGTCGGAGAAGAGAAGGTAGAGAGAGAGAGACGCGTCTCTGGAAGGTAGCTACGCTAGCAACATCTCTCTGCGCTCTCTTCTCAATTTTTTTTTTATTGATCTTTTCCACTTTATTATTTATTTCCATTCATATTTATTACACCACACCATATGCATTTCTTTTGTTTTACTTATTTATTTCATTTTTATTAGTTCTAGTTGGACCAATTGAAGGAAATCTTTGATTCTACTTCTAGTGGTGTACAGAGAAAGGATTGATTGGTTGGTAGATTGCCGTTATGTGGGCAACCACAAAAGATTTTTCTTCCATTTTTGTGTTTATTATTGAGTTTGATTTTGTTCATATTTATATATTTTTTATTATTATTATTTCTATGGTACACGTTTTCTCCATGCAATTAGTGGTCAATATCCGACTGCTGAGATTTCGTCAGGTCCTACTCCTACCTACGTAGCTCACTGAAATGTGCTGTTCATTTTTTTTTTTTGGGGGGGGTGCTTTTCTTTTTAAGCCTTGACCACACAAATTTGAGGCTGTGGTTTTAATTTTCATTTTTTAAGGGATTTTAGTTCTTTTTCAACAATTTTTAGACTAGACAAAAGAAGTCAATTTGAGCTTGATTGTAGAGTTTATTTTAAAATTCCAAAGTCAAATTATTTTCTCACCAAATCACTTTTCAAAACGCCAGTATGTATTGGTAATCGATTTTCGGCTTGAAAGTCAATATCATGTGTTTAATTTCCTTTTTTCTCTGAGTCGCTTTTCAGAGGTTGATTGTTGTGTCATAAAATAAAGTTGGTAAGAAAATATCATAAATAATCAGCACTTTGCTGACTTACTAATCAAATTCAAAAGAATTGAAGGACGTTAAACTAATAATTTAATTTAAACAAAAAAAATCAGATTTAATTTTCATATACATGATGTTAGGTCCATTTGAGTGCACTAATTCTAAATGATATGGGTCAGAAAATACTAAATAGTAAACTTGTTTGATGTGATTACTAACATATTGAGACCATTCAATATATATATTGATAAGATTTACATAGTTTAACACTAAAAACGATTTGATTTGGCATAATTATGGTCTCGTTTCAGCAACAAATTTATCAAAATTGACATTTTACTGTGTCCACATTCAATTGATATGCTGCCCAGCTATTTTTTTTTTTTACAAAAAGTAGAGACAAACTAGAATTAAAATATCTCAATTTATAAGAAATTTACATTGAAAGTTTGAAACTAATTACACTGGTCGCAAATGGCCGAATTGGACAAAATCAAAAGTGGGGGCATAAAGGGTTCTTTTTTTTTCTTTTCTTTCTTTCATTAATTTTATACTTTCTTTTAATGTTGATTTAACACTTTAACTTGTTATATGGTTGCTCATGTAAAATAATGAATCCAATATTGATATTTAAATTTAAACTGTCATGTGATTGGTGAGAATATAGTTGGGTCTGTTTTTTAGTTTGAATTTGAACTATTCAAACCGAATTGTATGATTTTTTTTGAGAGAGAAAATTTGTATGATTGAAATTGGCATATGTTGACTAATAAAAGTACGGTTTGTCTGTTTCCAGAGTGTAGCGTTGAATTTTCAACTGATAATTTGGTTGGGTACTTACAATTTTCTTATAATTCGTACTTGTTTTTTCGTTCTCCAATTAAATTCCATTAAAATGGAGAAAAAAGTTGCAGGTGATAGACTAAGAGTATCAAAAGTTCGACTTATTTAATTTCGACTGAATTAAATTAATTTAATCATTTGGTCAAAAAGGCGTTCAATGTTTCAGTTATTTCTTATTTGATAATATTTGACAGGGAAATCTCCTGATAATAGTTACTTTGATAAAAAAAATTAAAAACAATTGGGAAAAATCTTAAAAGTAGAAACATTTCTAAATATGTTTTTGAACTTATATATTAATAGTGTTCAAATTCCCTGGAATTTAATTACCGTTTGATGGTCCATCGACTACAATTTAAATTTGTACAGTTTGCAACAATTCATTCAATTATATATGATGGAACAAGAAATTTGAAATATAATCAATATAGCTCAAGAATATATGATTGCTCATCTGGTATTTCATTGAATAAATCGAAAATATTTGCATCAATATATTACATGGTTAAAACAAAAGGACAGAAAAAAGGATAAGGATATAAAGATTAAAGACTAGATAATATTCTGCTCCCTATACAAGATTACAAGTACACTATTGAATAGTTAAATTTCTCTATGCGTGATTCATATATGCTACAGCCCAATTCTATGGTGCTTGCTGAATCTTGCTCAAGCTCAGCAAAAAATAATAAAAATTCTTAATAAAAATAATAAAAATCATAAATATTAATAATTTACCAAGCCAAATGAGCCGAACTAACCAAAACTCAAACTCGACTCATTAACTTAACGAGCTGCCTCGTTAACTGCTCGGTTCACTAATGAGCAAGTCGATAACGAATCGATCCCGAACGAGCCACAAGTTACGAGTTTTTTTGTCAGCTCTATCATTGTCTGAACTGTACAAGTCAATTTCAATATGTTTTGCAGTATTATATTATATTATATTATATTATATTTATAATAAATAAATTCATCGTAAAAGAGAAAAAAATATAATACATTCTTAGTCCACCTCAACAACGTTTATTTTGTGTTAATTTTTTTCTTACCGTGCATAATTTTATAATCAGAACCTATTTTTTGTCATTCCCCGTGACTTGTGTCACGGCAGTTCTTTTGACAAGGTTTTAAAGAGACGAGTGATAATAACAGATAACTAGATTTATTTTTTGGAATTTGTCCACAAAAAAAATATTTACATCGTAAAAATAACTAATTTTTAAATTAATACGAAGACTAACAAATAAATAATCTTAAACATGGCCAAAAATTATGATAAACGGTCTTGCAATTTAAAATTTAAAAAATATTCATTTCAGTCATTGAATAAGATGAATTTCATGCATTAAATTAATATGAAAAACAGAAGATTTCGACCAACATATATTAATATTATTGTAATACGTTTAGTTAAGCTACTAGACTCTAGTAGCTTAAGTAAACATATAACATGCGAAGTAGATTAGTTTCAACGGGTAGGATTTGTCGTTTGAAATTGATTTAATTTAATAGAATTTAAGTTAAGCTCGTCAAATTTAAGCTCCCTAATATTTGTTTCTGTATAATATTAATATTATTATAATTATAAAGAAGATCCCCCGAGCATAGGATTTTAATAATAGACAAAAAAAAATCACTAAAAGTATCAGACTAATTAGAAAATATAGAAAATGGATTAGTTGTCTGATGAGCCTAGGGGTGTCAATGGGTTGGATCGGGTCGGGTCATATTATTTTATTATTTTTTTTGATCCGATCCGAACCCGATCCGATTAAATTCGGGTCAAAAAATCTTGATCCATATCCGACCTGAATATTTATTAAATATTTTTATATAATTTTAAGTAATAAAATATTAATTAATTTATAATTAATCTTAATTAGTCTATATTTAAGTTTTAATTAGTATTAAATCATAAAATTACTTCAAAAAATAGAATTAATCAAGTCGGGTCGGGTCGGGTTCGGGTCGGGTCATATTATTTTATTATTATTTTTATCCGACCCGAACCCGATCCGATTAAATTCGGGTCAAAATTTTTTAACCCATATCCGACCCGACCCGTGTAAAATAATTAAATATTTATTAATTATTTTTATATAATTTTAAGTAATAAAATATTAATTAATTTATATTTAATCTTAATTAGTATATATTTAAGTTTTAATTAGTATTAAATCATAAAATTACTTTAAAAAAATATGATTAATTAAGTCGGGTCGGGTTGATCCGAACCCAACCCAACCTGATTCAGATAAAAAAATTAAATTCATACTCGACCCGTTTATTTTCGGATCATGTCGGGTCGGATAGGGTTTAGGTTGGGTCAAATTAACCCGTCGGGTTAGGTCAGATTAACCGGTTGGTCGGATCTATAATTGACACGACACCCTATATGAGTCCATAAATTTGAACTTATATCTCTGCTAATTGATGTTCTCTTGCCAAGTCGGAGTCGGATGGAGAAAATGAAGAGACAAATTGCCTTGAAACAATTTATATCACTTATTTGTTTCATGGGGAGGGATCGCTGACAGTTGGTAATATTTATTTTGACAATTTCGACAATAAATTTTTTAATAAATTTGAGAAAAAATTTAAAATAAAAAATGTATATAATATGTTATTTTACTTATAGATTGACGGTGTTTCAAATTTCATGCATTTTCATTATCATTTGATAGTCCATCAAAAATCGTTAAATTATAAATATTATAAATTAGATAAAATTTTGATGGTGCTTGATCAATTATCAAACGATAATAAATATATATGAAATTTGAAACAATATAACCTATAAGTAAAATAACATATTTAAAAATAATTCTATTTATACATTTTTTTTCAAATTTATTTAAAAATTCATTGTTAAGATTGTCAAAAATAACCATTGTCAAGTGATCATTTCCTCGTTTAATTAGGATTGATTCTGAATCTTCTTTATAAAAAATAATGTATATTTTTAGTCCGAGACAAATATTGTAAAAATATAACATAAAAGTTATGAAAATTCTGTAAATAATTTCATAATAATGGTAATTAATTTATATTTGAATTAGATACAACTCATAACACGGTGAATAGATATTAGTAAAAACTAAAAATAAGTTACAGGTAAATGATTAATCTGAAAGTAATTAGTTATAGATCCGCAAAAATTAAAGATGCTCATTGATGTAACATGTTTTATAAGTTTTGAAGCATAAATTAATGAACTCTATAGAGTATCAATATTTACTTGTGTCTATTAATTTCTCTTAAAGAAATGGAAAACATTGCACTAAAATAATTATTAATATTATTGTTGATACATAATTCACTGGTCGAAACAATTTTGTGATCAGTCAATTCTTTTAGTAACTAATCGGCAATCTCCAACAAGGTTCTGATAGGCCACCAACGATGCTTCAATGAACTTTTTCAAAAATAAGGATCAAAAGATTCACGTAAATTTATAATGATTACAATAAATATTAACTCCAATATTATCGCTATAGCATTCTTGAAGAGATTGATTTTTTTTTTTTTTTGTGAATGAAAGTCCTTAAAGAGATTGAATTAGACAATGCTTGGGTTTCATCATGCAGCAGAAAACGCTGCGGTAATTGCGGCACAGAGAATCCATTCCTCTCGTGTCCAGAAACTCCGCGACCACTTCCCAATCCACTAGTACAGTCTGGCATGGGGGTTCCAACTGCAGAGAGACATTGAGTTGTCCGTTGACTCACTCAAGCTAGGGATGCAAACGGTTCGAATACGGATGGATAATAGCAAAATTGTATTCATATCCGTTATTATTTTTCGAATACTGATAGCTTCGGATACGGATCGGATAATAAACGAATACGGATATGGATCGGATATTATCGGATACGGAATGCGGATACATATATTATCGGATACGGAATGCGGATACGGATATAATTTGGATAGCTGAACAAAATAATTTATCATAAAAAATAACAACTTTGATATATCATGATTCGATCATAAAATTTAAGAATTTTTCTTATATATAATATTCGTGTAAAATAAGTCCTCCTAAAAACTATAATAAAGCATTATTGGTACTGGACCAAATAAAATTTTATCTGACAGCATCACATTGTTTAATATAGTCAATATAATATTCGTATTATTTATGGGTCATGTTCATTAATATTTAATGTGTAATATAGTCAATATAATATTTGTATTATTTATGGGCCATATTCATTAATATTTAATTTTGTAATGGATTAATACTTGGGTCACCTATATATATTTCAAAGTTACGGATATCCGAAATTTTAAAACTTTCGGATCTGGATAATTATCCGTATCCGTATCCGTTTCTAAATTCCATATTGTATCCGTCAAAAAAATATCTATATCCGTATCCGAAAATATCCGAATCCGAATATCTGTATCCGTTAAAATTCAGATTCAGATCCGAATATTTATGGATAATATCTGATCCGGTTGCAACCCTGACTCAACCGTTTGCGTCTATTCAGAGTACAGTCCAATAGGACCAATACTGTTGTATTGTTCTATTTGGAAGGTAAGGTTAAGGCTGCCATTACCATCAGGGTGGCAAACGAGTCAAGTTTGAGCGACTCAGATTTAGTTTAACTCGACTCATGAAAATTTAAGTCGAATCGAGTTGAGCTCGCAAAATACTTTGAGTCGAAAAGTCTAACTCAAGCTCAACTTGTTACTATTTGAGCTAGTTCACGAATCAATGCATATACGTTAACTCAATTTGACATTTATATTTAATATATCTATAAACTATAAATTTGGTATATCTATGTATTTTATTTGGCACTTGATGAAATAACAAAAAGTTGAAATAGAATAGCTATTCTGACGAATTAATTTGTCAAAACGAATGTTAAACTAAGTAGAAAAGTGTGGAAGAGTGCTAATCCGGTATACCAAGTTATGGGTGGTATATCGTATTAGCTCTCGTCGGAATAGCGATTATTATTTGATTATATTGTATTATATTATTATATTATGATTATAATTACAATTATGATATATTATTATATTATTATTATGATTATGATTTATTATTATATTAATATTATGATTAATATTATTTATTATTATGATTATGATTATATTATTATTATTATTATTATTATTATTATTATATTATAATAATAATTTATTATATTAACATCACTATTAGTACTATTATTATATGATTAATTATATTATTATTTATTATTATTATATTATTATAATTATGATTATAAATATGATTATATTATTATTATATTATTATGATTATGGTTATTTATTATTATTATATTATGATTATAACTATGTTCATATTATAATTATATTATTATGATTATAATTATTATTATTATTATTATTATATTATGATTATGATTATAATTATAATTATTTATTATTATATTATATTATAATTATTTATTATTATATTATATTATAATTATGATTATAATTTTTTTATTATATTATTATGATTATTATGATTATATTATTAAAATTATAATTATTTATTATTATATTATTATATTATGATTATGTTTATATTTTTATTATATTATTATGATTACAACTATTAATATTATTATTTATTATGATTAGGAGTAGGATTATGAATTATGATCATTATTTTATTATTATTATTATATTATCAATATTATTATTATTATTATTTTACTATTATTATCATCATCATCATAATTGTTAGTATCATAATTATTCATATTTGAACTATTATGATTAACAACTGCCAAACGATATTTTCGCTCTTTCAAAAATATACTATTCTATGACTCTTCCAAAATTATCACTATTCAAAAGTTAATCCTTAATTTGTTAAATGAACCTTATAAGAATAGTATATAAATTAGTATAAAATTGATACATCAACAAATTATATTTTCAATGATATTTTTGCTGCACTAATTTGAACGGATGACTAATAAAAAACTATCGAGTCAGATATATGAGACGAGTCATGAATGAGTATGAGAAGTCGTTAAATCGATGAGATAGTAAGATGATAAAAGATAATGAAAAATGAATTATCGATTTAAAGTTTAGCAGATAAAATATAAAAATATTATTATTCGAGTTAATTCAAAACACGAATTGAATCAATCCCAACTCAAACTCAACTCATTTAACTATCAAACTAAATTAACTCAAATTAAATTAGCTTAAACCCACCCGAATCGAACCGAACTTAGCCAGGACCATTTTTTAATGCAGACCTAATTACCATTTAGTCATTTACCAATACGGCCATACCATCCCGTCAAAGACGAAAGCAACGGAAACCAACGAGTACATTCTTCCCCCACGCCAGACGCCACGCTATTCTCTCTTACCAATAGAGAAACAGAATTATTCCTTAATTCCTCCGTTATTCCCTCCTTTCTCCGCCTTTCTATTACCCCATCGGCCATCGCGCCTCATTGTCGTTTTCCGCCGAATGAGGCAGCGGATCGCCATTTTCACCACCGCCAGTCTCCCATGGATGACCGGAACCGCCGTCAACCCCTTGTTTCGCGCTGCTTACCTGGCCGGAGACGGCCATGCTGACAGAGAGGTGACTCTTGTGATTCCCTGGATCTCGGTGAGCGACCAGTTGCTGGTTTACCCTAACGGCGTTACCTTCAACTCGCTGTCGGAGCAAGAGAGCTTTGTGAGACGCTGGATCGAGGAACGCGTCGATTTCAAACCCGAGTTTGAGATCAAGTACTACCCGGGCAAGGTAAATGGTGATACTGGATCTTTTTTTTTTCTATATTGAAATTGTTGGAGTTGCTTGATGCAAGGTTCTTTCGGTCCTGGACTCCTGTTTAATTAGCTTCGATTAATTTACTATATAGTGGTAACTGATTTCAATGAAATCGGTGGGATTTTTACCCCACTTTAATCAAAAAAAAAATTACTATATAGTAAGCTGATATGTCCAGTTTCTTTTGTGTTGATAATTGTCAAATATGTCAGGAATTAGCCTGATTTCTGAACCAGTCTTTGGCAGTTCGTATCAAAAATAACTACTCACGGACTGTACCACATTCTTTATTGGACAGTTTTCAAAAGAATTGAGGAGCATTATACCAGTCGGTGACATAACAGAGTGCATTCCTGATGAGGAAGCTGATGTGGCAGTACTTGAGGAGCCAGAACACCTCAACTGGTACCACCATGGGCACAAATGGAAGCATAAGTTTAGGCGAGTTATTGGTGTGATTCATACAAATTATCTGGAATATGTCAGACGAGAGAAGAATGGAAAGATCCTTGCTTTTGTTCTCCGATATATGAATACATGGATCACTAGGATTTATTGCCATAAAGTAAGCTCCTATAGTCACCTTACTTTTGTTTTAACATAAGTTGCTGTCCCAAATGGGTTGAAGGTGCTTATTGGCTGGCAAGATGAAATTCGCCATTTTGTATTCCTCTAGACATTGCTTTTCCAAATTTGTCTCCAAAGTCATTAAGTTTAAACATTAGAACATTCATCTTCGAGTTTGACAGTTGGATTCGGTAACTTAATTTCTTTTTTTATCAATTAAGTTTAGTTTGTTTGCAAGATGTCAACATCATTTATTTTTCTTAGTTCTAGATTGATATGGATAGTCAGTAGTTATGAGTGTTTTCTTTTCCTTTTTGCTGAAAAAAATAATGGTAGGGTGCAACACTGTGCCAAAAACATTTGTGTTTTGTTAACTGCACTACATTATCTGTGAAGTGGAGGGGGGAAACGACAAAAGATAGTTTAAAGAAAATGCAATACACTGAACTGATAGCACTTACAAACAAACCAACAGATAAGGAGTTCTTTGAGATGTCTGACAATTGAAGATGTACAATCAGCATTACAAAAAATATATATATCAAATTCAATACCAATACCATTTGGCAGTGAAATTGAACTACATCTCCACACCCTGTATCTCCAGGTGCAGCTTATTTCCGCAAGAAAGCCAATCTCTCGAATGGATTAGTGAAGGAAGAGGGGGGGTAAAAGAACAGTAATAAAATAAAAAGGTAATTAAAGAGATAAAATTTGCACTAATGTTAGCACTCCATTTTTAATTCCTTTCATACAGATAATCAGACTGTCAGCAGCCACTCAAGATCTCCCTCGGTCCATCGTTTGCAATGTGCATGGCGTAAACCCCAAATTTCTGGAAATTGGAAAAGCAAAGTGTGAGCAATTACAGAGAGGTGAGGCTGCTTTCACAAAAGAGCCTACTACATTGGCAAGATGGTATGGCATAAAGGTTATAAAGAACTACTTGATCTTCTATCAAAGCATGAAGACAAGCTAAATGGGCTCCAGGTGGATTTGTACGGGAGTGGAGAGGATGCTGAAGCAATATGTCAGACTGCAGGGAAATTTCAGTTATTGGTGAAGGCTCACCCAGGACGGGACCATGCTGATAAATTATTTCATGAGTAAGTCCCAATCTATTGGTTTCTTCATGACACAAGGTACTTGTGTCTTGTAGGATATTACTATTATTATGATTATTTTTTTGCAAATTGTACTTATATATTACTGCATGTGCAACCAATATTGTGGGCTACTTGCAAAAGAGACATTCTATCGTAAATGTATCTGTCAAACCAAGCAAAATGTCATAACATTGTTTTGAAGTAGCTTTTCTTGAGTATTAAAATAATTAATTTGAAACCACTTGTGGGAGTAGGAAGCTAATTTTCTATAGCTTCACTATATTTTACTTGATGTCGCTGGAATAAACTATTATAAAGTTATGATCACATTATCTAGACTTGCATATTATAAAGTTATGATCACATTATCTAGACTTGCATTATCTAATGTTTAACAAAATGCTAAGCTCAGTTTGCAAAATTGCTCATTTTTCATTTCCGAAATTATATCTAGAACTGGCATAACAGTGAATTTTTTTCTTTATCCAGATACAAGTTGTTCCTTAACCCTAGCACTACTGACGTGGTCTGTACCACAACAGCTGAAGCCCTTGCGATGGGCAAGATAATAATCTGTGCAAACCATCCCTCAAATGAGTTCTTCAAGCAGTTCCCCAACTGCCGCATATACAATGATGAATCTGAGTTTGTAAAATTGACTATGGAGGCACTCTCTGACGAGCCATCCCCAATGACAGATGATCTACTACACAAGCTGTCATGGGAGGCTGCCACAGAAAGGTTCATAAAGGCTGCTGAGCTTGACAAGGGATATCCATATAAAGGTGAGTATAGTAGGTAGTTGTACGAGTCCATGAACTCCAATGGTTTGCACCTAGTTACTTGCATGTGCAGGTCTGTAGAAAGATCTATCAACAACAACAACAAAGCCTTTAATCTCAAATAAATTAGGGTAAGTTAGAAACCAAACCCAATATGAAAGTATAGAGATCATAGATCTCAAATGAAAGAAGAAAATAATGAAAATGATGATGATGATGATGATGAAAATAATAATGATGATAGTACTAATAATGATATAAATACATATAGTAATACTAATAATAATACTACAGATATACATAATAATAATAATGACAATGTTAATAATAATAATGATAGTTCTAATAACAATGATCGCACTAAATCTATACTATGAAATATACTTCTAAATCCTAACAATCTTAATTTCTAACTCTAAAAACTCTAAAATCTAAGAACCTAAAGTCTAAGGAGTCTAAGAACCTAAAAATCTAAGGAGCTAAAGTCTATATTCTATTATTAGAATCTAACTCCGAAATCATGATTCTGATACGTGGATCATCATCTTTTAGGCACTCCTATCTAAAACAAGCTTTTTAGATATACTTCATTCCTTCAAATCTCTTTTTATTGTTTCTTTCCATGTTAGTTTCGGTCGATCTCTGTCTTTTTTTGTATTTTTGGAACAACTTATGAAATTTAATATTCTGTTTTTTTATTGGTTTGTCCATCCCAAGGATTGGTAATTATGTAAAGTATCTAACGCCCCGGTCTGATCTATGTACATTAAGAAAAGAACTTGTAACAGGGATATAAGGTAACAGGTTGGTCCAACTCATAAATCATAATGCGATCTGGGTTAGGATTGTATATCATATTTCAAAGTTGGTCTTCATATTGAGTTTAATTTCAATTTCCAATATTCAACTGGCAGTTTTCTTTTATTTTTGGTCTGCATGAAAAATTTTACCGTTTTTGCTGAAAATATCACTATTTGGTCAGAATTGTATAAAATTGGCTTGTTAGTATGGAAGGAAATTGATTGGGTTTCATTTCTATAAAGATTGGCTGTTTTAGTGCAGGGCTCGCCACACCCACCGCAATCCTCCTCCTTTATTCTGACTTGGGACAGACTGTGTAGAAACTAGTCCACACAGGCGGAGTTCATTTATTATTATTGTTATTATTGCTACTATTATTAGCATATTATCATTATCATTATCATCTTTATTTATATATTATTATTATTATTTTATTTTTTTCTTCCATCATATTCATTTTTATCACTGATATTTGAGATCTTTGATCTTATGTTTTCCGATTGGGTTTCATTTCTAGCCTACCCCAATTTATTTGGGATTAAAGGCTTTGTTGTTGTTGTTGTTGTTGTTGTTAGTATGGAAGGAAAACTATCTCTTCACATAATTAGTATAATTTCTATACGCTCAAAATATTTTGGTTTTATAGGTGTTTATCTCAGTGATTCTGGGGTGCCAGTGTAATTTGAATAAATATAGGTGTAATTTGCTAATTTTCTGAGTTCTTTGAACAATTGCAACTGGATTTATCAACTTGATGAATGTGAATCTCTGTGTAGATGCCAAGCCAGCAACCCTGAAGTCACCAAAGTTGAAGAGGCATGTGGAAGAGGCGTCAGTTTTTGTGCACCAGTGCTTGTCAGGTGTCGAAGTGGCACGGCGAGCTTTTGGTGCAGTTCCAAAGAGCCTCTATCCTGATGATCAGCAGTGCAAAGAGCTGGGGTTAAAGATACCAAATAAAAAGCACAGCAAGCTGTCTTTCAAAGGGGACTGAGAATGTCACTTGGCTTTGAGATAACTGTCAATTTTACAAGAAGTGTTCATGATTATACAAAAAGAGCTACAGGCGTCATGATTAAAATTGATCACGGGGGGATAAGTCTGATTGATTCCAGTAGGAAGATTGTTGTCAAGGGTGTAAATAATAAAATTTGATCTTTGTTGTTAGCTAAGTTGTGAGAATTCAAGCATGGTGGGTTAACACAGACGAGACTAGTGACGGAGTTTGAAAACCTCAAGGTGGTTAATATCAACATCTAGTTGGGCCGATAATTGCTTGTAGCTGTAGGTAGCCTAGTTTGTATTTTCTCTAATTGCTTTTTTTTTTGTACTACAAAATTTTAGTGTTATTATTATTTACCAAAGCTTTGTTAAATATATGTCATTTACTGGTTGTCTGATTTTCTCTGTGAGTTTTTCTTTTTTTATTTATTAGTTAGGTCAATGAAATTTGAATGATGAACAAAAATGCACAACAGTTCATGCATCTAATGCAGGTAAATTGTGCATTTGGAGTCTTCTTAGGATAATTGGAATGTATTCTAACTAGGGGTGTCAATGATCGGGGTCGGGTCGGGTCGTATTATTTTATTATTTTTTTTATCCGATCAGAACCTCCGATTTGATTAAATTCGGATCAAAAATTTTTACCCATATTCGATCCGCCACGTGTAAAATAATTAAATATTTATTAATTATTTTTATATAATTTTAATCAATAAAATATTAATTAATTTATAATTAATCTTAATTAGTATATAATTAGTGTATATTTAAGCTTTAATTAGTACTAAATCATGAAATTACTTCAAAAAATATAATTAATCGGGTCGGGTCGGGTTGATCCGACCCGATTTGGATCAAAAAAATTAAACCCATATCCAATCCATTTATTTTTGAGTCATATCATATTGGTTAACCCGTCGGGTCGGATTAATAATTAACATCCCTAATTCTAACGAAGTCGCAGTCAACATAAAAATAATAAGGGAGACCATAAAGATATTACGGTTTTTTGCGGAACAATCAATGAATTTTGTTTCGGCCTTAAAATCTCACATAGTGGATCCTATTCGTTCAACACGATTTATATATTGAAATCTTATATAATATGATACATTCTATTATTTTTATTTTCTAAGTATTTTTTGAATTTTTAAAAATGATCGAAAAATAATAATGATGATAACAATTGCATATACCAAAAGTGTCATCTTTCAGAAAAAAAAAAATTAATTTTGGTGTTCCGCAAATTTTCAGTGCATAAATTGTATTGAGCTAACTGGGTCGATCGTTCAGTCAATATGTGAATTATTTAAACATAATATAAATTATTTTTTAATAATTTACTCCAAACAGTCATAAAATGACTTTTACCCCATAGAGAGGTGTCAATTATTGACCCGACCCGATGGGTTAATCCGACCCAACCCGACCCGACATGATCCAAGATAAATGGGTCGGATATGGGTTTAATTTTTTTGACCCGAATCAAGTCGGGTTAGGTTTGGGTCGACCCGACCCGATTAATTATATTTTTTTTAATAATTTTATGATTTAGTACTAATTAAAACTTAAATATACACTAATTATATATTAATTAATATTAGTTATAAATTAATTAATATTTTATTACTTAAATTATATAAAAATATTTAATTATTTTACACAGATCGGGTCGGGTATGGGTCAAAAAAAATTGACCCGAATTTAATCAAGTCGGCTTCGGGTCGGGTCAAAAAAAAATAAAATAATATGACCCGACCCGACCCATTGACATCCCTAACCCATACCATTATCCGTTTACTTAATGAATTTTTTTTTATCAATACTCATATCGAATAAGTAAGAATTTTTTTTTACTATATCCATCTTATTGAATATGATGCGGATCAATTTAAATAGATAAAATAATATCATTGATACCCCTAACAACAATCAATTGCAAATTAAATGAAAGGCGCTGTTAGTTACAAAAGGTAGTCACTAATCACTCTCTTTATGATTTTATTTTAAATTACATTTACAAACAAATTAAAATATTAGCAAAAATATGAGAATTATAGAAAATAATTTCAGGTTTAGACGGATTGAGATGATTTTTTGAGTAAGGTGTTTGTACGAAAAGCAACATGAGCATGATGGATGCACTCATTAGTGGACTAATTGTCTGTTCACTTAATATTTTCATAACACTTGCTTAATTACCGAATTTGTGTTTTTTTTTACCTTTGAGACAATCAATTCCTTACCATACTGGAACCAATTTAGCTTGAAAGAGAGAGACTTGTTTAATCATGAACTGGCGCCTACCAGTATTACTATCTTTTTAATTAATACATGAACCAAATATGATTTCTTCGTTATACTTTTATCTTTGTTCTATTTCATTTGAGTCCAAGTTGTGTAATTTTTTTTCTCTATCCGTACTTCGATCATTGCGTAAATCAGAAGATAAGTAAAATATCCCCAAGTATTGCAAATAAATTGAATCAAAGCTCAAGAATTATTTCAAATTGTTTTATAGCAAAACTTAATATTATCCAGAAAATATTTTAATATTACTGAAAAGATTAATAGCCCAAGTTTTTTGAACCTCCAGTATGTAATACTCCATTCAGGTAAGGAAAAAGTAAATGTCATTTCATAATTGCATGAAATTTATAATTTTTTTTATGCTGATATTTTGTGAAATATTTGAATTAAAAAAGTATTTCTTATTTAGCTCATTCATTTATCATCAAATTATTTCATGCAAATGCCTCAAGTTGTTTTTTTCAATTTTCTATTTCAGTGAAATAATTACCATAATTGTCTATTTAATTCATTCTTAATTTAATATTTTATTGATTTTTATTAATATAAATATCATTTATTACAAAAATATTTCTATTATTGATATTTTAGCTTTTGACATTTGTAGGGTACAGCAAAAGAGATGGATGATCATTACTTTGTTTCATTATGAAAATAAAAACATGTTGCAGTTATTTTTTTCATAAGGGGTTGGATATAAATAGTACAGATCTTAACTTTATTATTGTAGAACGTATTGAGTTGTAAGTATTTCTAACATTACTTATTATTTTTCTTTGACATGATATAATATTAAGTTTAAATTAAAAAAGGCAATATAAATATATTTTTGTATTTTTTTAAAACTACATATAATTATAAAAATATCTTTACAAATTTTCTAGCCACGGGTCCCGCCATAACATGGCTTTGCCCCTTGGCCTTGGGGCAACATATTCGAGCATTTTTTTCTGGTGAATTTCCAGATGTTTCATGGCTGAGACTGAGATTGTATGGTAACACCGTAAACAAAACGCTATAAAAGATGAATGTATGTTATGTGTAGGGACGGAGGGAAGGGATTTTGGTGGGTATGGCACATTTGCCTTTCCCCAAACTCCGAAATACATGTAAATATGTAATGGTATTAGATTATATAAAATAAAAAAATTAATAATTCTGTGCCCTCTTTTACTTTATTAAAATATGCTTTAATTAAAAAATAAAATTTAATTCATGCATAAGAATAAAAGGCACTGTCTTCGGGTGCTAAGGAAATGGATAGGCTCCATACTGGGGTTGTACTCAATGAGGAAAAAAACAGGTTTGAGGCTTGGTTGATTTATCAGTGAAAGACTGTTGGGAAAAAATGAGTTCTCAGATTAAGCGCAAGGCAGATGGTTTAGTGAAAAAAATCAAAATTTTTCTAGTAGCTAAAAGGTTCATCCGAATTGAGAGTGGACTATGAGAAAACATTCTCATCGGTTGTGTGGTTCGCCTCAATCCTCATTTTGCTAGAAAACTTAGTGAGTTGTTTTTGAATGAGTAGTTTTTTTCAAGTAATAAAAAATATGTCCTTCACCTACCCAATGTATGATGTCTTCTGTCTCAAATGTTTCATAATCAACTATACTTGTTATTACAAAAAGTAATATTTTCTAAAGTTTAATTTTAAGAATTGAATATAATTAATTTATTTCTTCGTAATTTATGTTAAAAATTTCATATAAGAGATGATGGTAGATTCAATTCAATAAATATCGAAATATTATAATTTTTTTGCCTTGTAATCGTTCCGGCTTCGTCACCGGTTATGTGATGTATACACCTGAGCACCTAAGTTCCTATGCGAGTTGCGACAGAATATATATATATATATATATGAGTAAAGATACCGTGAGCTTATATTGATGATCACATATAATTCTCTATACGGAAGATACATCATATATCATATGCACTTAGAGTCTGTTCGGATGTCAACATTCCTACAGAAATTAAACGGATTTTAAGTCTAGTCGAAACATTTTCCCATTACATGTGGCAGATCAGATCCAGTTGAAATATTTTCTATTTATTTTTCCATTTGCGTCACTGTTCTTTATATTGTTGATGAAAAAATAATTTTTCAATCTGATGTAATTAAAAAAATTCACCGAAAAAAGAATCCATTAAACCATCGCATTGGAATGGAACCCACAGCCGTTGTATCTTCTTCCCACTACAAATTTTTGCCGAACAGGCATATGAGCCGGTTCTGGTACATTGGAATATTGGGCCGAGCGAGAAAATATGGGAATTTGTGGAATATTCGAATCAGGGAATCAATGGGTTTCTCTTCCCATGAGTCATTCGGCCGTACTTTTGTTCGGTATCATATTATGACAATGTGAGTTTCGGAGTACTTTCTGTTTCGATCATGGAGCCAGTGCAAAATTGTAGGAAATAATAATAAAATTAGGCCACGTTCCTGTTCAGAAGAAAACATTATATTGGGTATGACCGTATGTATGAGCATGAGTTTCATTATTGCTGTAACTAGGATTATTACTCAGACTTCGTTTGTGATAGTATAGTTTTTAAATAAATAATTATTAATATATTTTTAAATATATTTAATAAAATTTAGATATAATATTTTTAAATGCTAAATAATAATAATAATTATAATAAAAATTATTATTATAATAATAAATAATATAACTAAATACATAATAATCTATAAAATGTCATATAAAAATTGAATCATTTTAAGAGTTAAATTTCATTTTAAATATATTACACACGTTACTTTAAAGGAGAGAAAACTATTTTATATAAATTTTTAGATTCAAATGGATAACAAATTTAAATAAAATGAATGATAGAGAAAAATGATGATGTATCTTGAAAATGTTGAAAGTTTAATTCTTCTAATGCATTAAGAGTTGAGTTAGGCTATGGTGTTACGTGTAGTTAATGATCAAATTTGCTACGGACTAAAAATATAGATAAATCATCTTCAAATTTTGATTTATGAATCTCAATAAAAATTTTATATCAAAATATGATAGGATCTATTTTTTTCTATTTTTTGAATTTTTTAAAATATTCAATAATAATAATAATAAAATAATACATATTTTCTAGGTCATTTTTAAAAATCTAAAAGTAATACTTAGAAATTTTAAAAAATAGAAAATTTTTATATCCCATTATATTTTGATATAAAAAATTTATTAAGACCCATAAATCAAGATTTAAAAATAATTTAACTATATATTTATATCTGTAGCAAATTTAATTATTAACTACGGAAGCACGTCTAACTCTTAAAAATTAAGAATTTTTCTAAGTTCTTAAGTTAAAAGAGATAGCCCATTGGAAAAAAAATAATAAAAAAAAAGATTGCGTGTAAGGTCCTATTCGGCGTCACGTGTGGGAACGAAAAATAATTCACTTGGGTGTTGATTTCCAATGTGGGACCTGGTTGGTTCCCGTCTAGAAGCAAATTCAAGTGGGAAAAAAAGTAAGTTCAATCCAATCCAATCCAATTAAGTTAACATTTTGATTTTCCCATACATTTTTGAAGAATTGGCGAATATGATGGGAAAAGAATTTGTAATCCCACCTTTTCTCAAAAGATATCCGAACAGGCAAGGATTGAAAATTCTAGTTGGACCAAATATTTCATCAATTCCAGTGGGAAGGGGAAGGTCCGAATAAATCAACAATTTCTTTCGGGAGGGAATCGTATTTTTTTTTTGTGTTTTGGGAGAAAAGCAGGAAAGAAGTCCATTTTCAAAATGTACCGAGTATATTGGGAAAAGAATATACTCAATAGATCAAAATTCTCAAGTATTTCCATCAATCAGAACAGACCTTTTAACTAAGGGTGGGTATCCCTTGATAATTTTGACAATGAATTCTTAAATAAGTAATAGTATTTGCCCGTGCGTTGTTATTGTAATGTCTTTTAAAAATATAAAAAATCATATTTTTATGTGAAAAGAAAAAAATATAAAAATAAAAATATTTTAGTAATTAATATAAATTTCAATCATGAATACATGATTAATGTAAAAATAAATATAGAAGTGAGAGAAAAGTTGACATTTAAACTTTAAGAAAAATCAAAATCCATAATTGATGATAGCCTAAAAAGAAGAAAATAAAATAGAACAATTGTACTCCTAAATTATGCAGTATTTTGTGTAATAATCAAAATTGAGAGAAAATTATAATTTCAACACAAATGACCATAGAGATAGTAACATTATTTGACGAATAACTCAATCTGATAACTAATATTAGCTCTAGAAATTTAAAAAATATATATGGACCATTGTAGAATCAGAATACTTACATACTTAATAAAGAGTAGAGATAGATATAAAAAAATTAAAAAAATAGAAAATAATAGATATATTATTTTACTTGTATATTGATAATGTTTCAAATTTCATACAATTTCATTATTATTTGATAGTCTTATTATTTGATAGTCTATCAATGACCATCAAATTATAACATTTGCAATTGTATTGATGGTTTTTATTGACTATCAAATGATAATAAAATTATATAAAATTTAAAACACCATCAATCTATAAGTAAAAGAACATATTTATAAACTTTTTCCTATTTTTATTTTTTTAATATTTATTTAAGCATCCATTATCAAAATAACCCATTATCAAATGATCGTCGCCCTTTTAACTAAAGCATTTTTTTCCCACTGTGAAGAGAGCAACAAAACCGCTTCACTTTTTTCATTAAAATATATTTATATAATCTAATTTTACCGTAATTGTCTTTAAATCGATCTTGTTTTAATCAGCTTACTTAATATGATAATAATATATTTAACTGCTAATATACTTTTCTTTATCAAATATTAACTTTCACTGAGATGAGGAGAGGAAGTAAAATAAGTACACGCAGGGGAATAACTGAGTATATATGGAGTCGATGCATCACCAGGTGGTGTATTATAATTTTAGTTACTTCTAATAAATTATTTTGTCTACATGAAATTTTTAATTATTACTTGTATTTTTCTTTTTCCGATATTTTAAAGAAGAAAATTACTATTTTTTATTACATTATATTTGTAATATGTAATATGTAACGGATAAAATTTACAAGTTGCTCCGTTAATTTTCATGCGGAAACGAGTTCTAATGAATGCAGCGGTATCATTGATTCTGGCAAAAATCACGAGCTGAAATCGGAATCCTTGTGTTTTCCATGACCTAAATCTTTTAAACCTTAAAAGAGCATCATTTCTCTCTTTCTCTCTCTTTGGTAATAGTGACATACTCTTTTTTTTTTTTGATAAATGAGAGAGAGAGTAGAGTGGTGTATATTTATAAGCCAACGCATCTGCTCAATACAACCTTTTAGTGCACCCCTCAAGTGCACATGTTCAATGCACCCCTCCAGTGTACTCAGGGGCGGAACCAAGGTAGGCTTCAGCGGTGCCCGGGCACCTCCTCGGTTCAGTGAAAAATAAATGTCGTACGGTAAAAAATATTTTTTTTTGACCCGAACATTCTATTTATTTGAACCGGACACCCCCTATCGATCGTTTCTTATTCCGCACGTGCAGTTCAATGCACCCCTTCAATGCATCTTTATGTCTTATAACGGATTGGATTTAAATTCACTTTTCTCATAATGAACATACTATTTATTAAATCCAACAATATCAATACTTATTAACAAAAAATATCCAATATCAAAATTTAGCTTGTTAAGAAGAAAAAAGAGTATGCTACAATTGTTTCTCTTGAAGCAACCGAATAACCATTTGTAGATGATAGCCTTGAGAATGTGGTATTAAAGGTCGAAAAGTAGTGCAAGAATGTAAATAATATAAGGTAAAAATGTATAAATCAATTTAGGGTTTAGTGTTCAAGTGTAATGGCAGTGGAATACAATTCAATTTGACTCGATTCTCATAAGAATATAATAATCAAAGAAATGCGAGAAAAGAAAAGTAAAAATCTAACGAGAACACAAGATGTAACGGAGTTCGGCTTAAAAATACCTACATCTCCGGGACTCTCAACCTACAACAATTGAGGTTGAACTGAAACACTAAAAAAATTTACACTTATAGAACTTTGTCCCTTACACAAAAATGGGTTGTCAAGCCTATCGGTTATAAGAGTGACAACATAATAAAAAAGGGTTGAGTGACAACACGCTCAAAACAAGAAGTAAGTGACAACACACTAAAAAAAATGAGCACTACAACTTAAGAAAAGATGAGCACCACAGCTCAAGAAAAGATTACAAGAAGATTACAAAGGATCAAGTTGGGAGAATGGAGAGAAACTAGATTTAGCTTAATTAAGAATTTAGTTAATTGAGTGTTTTCAATCTCTTAAATTATCTCTCTCACTTTGTATATGGCTAGTAAGCTATCTGAAGTAATGATTTAGCTAGATAGATTTTTTTTCAATCAGTGAGAGAGGTGATCCTTTTAAAATAGATATTCTGAAACAGATGAAAGATGAAGAAACTATTTTCGGCATAAACCGTTATAACAGTTTGGGAATCGTTATAACAGCTTAGAAAGAATAGCCGTTGGATCGATTGAGCTAAAACGTTATAACGATTCACTGAATTATTATACGTTTTATAGATTGTTGCAACAATTACTGAATCGTTACATAATGATACGCTCTGGTTTCTATGAGAATTTTTCTGTTTTAGAATATTTTGAGTATTGAGATAAACCGTTATAACGATTACTGAACCGTTATAACAATTTATTGGGCAAAATCATTTTTCTTTATTGTTTAAGCTTAATTTATCTTAATCAGTCCAACACAGTTTAAGTCTAACTAAATCTAAACCTAATGCAGTCTTAATTAAGCTCTTGTATCTCATTATTAGTCTTAGTTCTTGTGTACTAATCTAATTGCATTTTAATTCCTATACAAAACTCAAACAAGACAAATTATAAAATTCAAGATTGTTTTGCAAATCGATAAATCAAAGAAGATGTTTAGTGTAACAGTAAATATTTTCAAAATCATCCCTATACAGTGTACATATGTGATATGTGAATATGGATTGCCATCAGTTTGCATTGCGAACCACAACCTCATGAAACTGATTAATATTTTATTTTGTGTTCCATTATGAATATTTTAATATATTGCCTGTGATTTGAAGAAGGATAAAAGGGTTTTAATTTATTGCAATAGTTATTACCTGAGCCACATATAGCTACTGCTGCTGCCTACATTAATTAAACTTATCACTGTATCTATCAGGCTGCCACATTTCCTCCCTTTTATTGGATAATAAATGTGCATGATTTTCTGCTTCTTTCAGGTCATGCAACATTTTTCCTAGACCATTCCTGCCATGCAATATTGTCCTGCCAGAATTTGACTATGTCGCAACTAATGTGTGTTGTTATTTTCTCAAGCATATCCAACAAGCTTCTGTTATTTTGCTCAGATAGAAAATATGTCAGTTGCTGTATACATTTGTTTATTATTTGCAATGAATAAGTGGGCCACATATCAGGAAAATGTTTGCCTCTGCGTTTTACTGATTTACCGCTTGTAATTCAGATGGACAAAATTTTATAACTCGAAATTTTAGAACTTAGTTCTGACCATGTTTTAATATCCTTGTTGGGTTTTGAAATCATGACATCGTTTAAAATACGAGTTTCAGAAATTTAATCATGCATGTTTCAGAAATTTAATTTGACCTGAAAAGTTACAACAGGAGTCTGAAAATGAGACGGCACTTCACAGAATCTGTCTGGAGTTATTAATTATTATAAGAACTGAACAACAATATATGAAAATTAAAGGAAAGTAAAAATGTCATGTTTTTTTGTTTACTGAAATACTTTGGTCGTATATGTATATATGTATAAAATTCTACTAAAAAAATTGATTATGCACCAAACATACATTTCGAAACAAAAAAATTTTACATAATGAATACCATAAAATTTTGAACAAAAATTTAATCACACCTAATATAATATATAAGAAACATGTGCATAGTTCTATTTTTTATTTCGAAATTTTTTCTGGTAGTTGTTATGGTTGTCAACATATATATTAATACATACCTTCCCTACATCGATGAATACATTCCTGCACCAAAATTTTCAGGTTCTCAGTCACCAAGTTTTTTTATATTTAATTTAAGGATTCAAATATAATATAGAGTTTTCAGGAGGATTAAATGGCCAGATTTTAGAAGTATACGGTGTAATTATAATTATGAGTTTTCAGGATGGTACTCATTTTAGTGACAGAGGCCTAGGAAGGCTCATGGATTGGGCCAGTCTATTAATGATTTGCATGAATTCCATAGAGAATTACAATTATTACATTTACAACTAGGCCTAGTGGCTACTGGTACGAGATTTAGCCTCAAGTTGTTTGTATGTACATCAGGATTTGACATTCTCTCATTCCAACAGGCTCTGACAAGAGCCGACAAAAATCAAAATATTGGTGCGCTTCAACTTTGAACAGCAACTTTTAAGAGAGACTGAGAGAGTAATTATGATATTCTTGGAATTTTATGAAATAATCAAATCAAGGTCTCAAATCCGGATATACCCAGTTTTGCAAAATGGAGATTAACAATCCATCTGAAGTGAACGGTTAAGTTCGCTCTAATTCCGTCAAAAGAAACATCAATTGTTTGAGAGGATCGATGAAAATCATGCTGGCCTTTGCTACGATAAATATTCATTTATGCGCATATTTAATGCAGAAAGGAGCGTAAGGAGGCTCATTTGATGTATGTAGATAACATATACTAGACAGATTTTGTTATATATAATAATTACAAAAATCATATTATTAATAATAAGAATGATAAAAGCAAAATTTTAAATTTATGATTAGCGTGCGCACTTGCCGGTGACATTTTTACTTGAAACTGCCAATACCAAAGCGTCTTTCTTCGAAACGCGCCACTACTAGGTGGTGTCTTTATTTGAAACGCGCCATCGGCGATGGCGCGCGTTTGTCTAAAAATGGTTTTATAAATACACGCACAGATAGATACCTGCGCGATTGATATTTGTAGGAAGTGGCGCGTTTACCCAAAGACGCCATTGGCAGTGCGCGCGTTGCCATTCGTATATTTAAATTTTTGTTTTTATCACTCTTATTATTAATAATATGATTTTTATAATTATTATATTTAAAAAAATCTATATACTAGAAGTCTTATGTAAAGATAGGGTTGCAAATAGGGCTATCAATGGCACATTTTGGCGGTTCATCTTACTCATATCATATCCAATAGGACGGGTATGGAAATTTTTTTATTTTCGTTAGATCATTAGATATGGGTATGGGTAAGAAAACAAATTTGTTAACTTATCGGGTATGAATATGGGTAAGAGGTTTTCGTTACCCGTTATCCATTGGATAAATTATATAAATATATATAGTTAAATATATATATAAATATAATTATTTTATATTTTTAATAAATATATATAGTTAAATTATATAAATATATATATATATATAGTAATTAGTATATATTTTTTATGACAATTAACAATTAGATGATTTTTATTATATCTAAAATGTTAATTATTATTGTACTTTATTAGTATATTTATTTATCTAAATCATATAATTTTTTCATTGAATTTTTTTTTATTTTTACCTGTTATCTATTGTTATCCGTTCGTTACCTGAAATTTTTAATAGGTAAGGATAAGATATAGATAAAAAAAATTTAATAGGTATGAATATAAAAATACCTTCACCCGTATCCTACCCTACCCATTGACAAATTGCAAATGTATAGTAAAATATTTGATTTTTATCTGTGATAAGATCTGAAAAATAATAAAAATTATTCGATCCGTATTCGTATCCATAGTTGAAATTTTTTAACGGATATGGATACGATTTGGCTATTACATATCCATAACCGTCCGTTTAACCATTATCCATCAATATCCGACATGATCCAATATTATCCGATTTTAATTATATTTTTTGCATACATTACAAATTTAACTAATTTTATATATAATTTGTACTAATGTATTATGTTTTTTAATAATTCATTGATACATTTGAACTACTAATATAATGATAATTAATATTTAATCTTTATAATTAAAAATTCTATCAAAAAATCATATGTAATTATTATTTTAATGATATATAAAATATTTTTGCTTCATATCCGAAATATATTTGTATTTGTATATGTATATATCCGATATCCGTTGAATATCCGATCTGTATCCGTATCCGAGACTATCCGTATCTGAATCTGTATCTAAAAAATTATAACGAATATGAATACGATAAGAGTATTATCCGTTCGTATCCGATACTTTTATAACTCTAGCAAAGAAAAAAAAAAGAAAAAGAAAAAAGGACGTGTCAGCAAAACCAACCAAAATTTTATTAGTATGTCTAATAGCCTGATATAATAAAAAGGAAGCAAAGAGAATGAACATAGCATGCGAGGAATGATTGATTTCCGTTTGAGATCATAAACTATAAAGTGCCTTTACTTGGAACATTTGCCTCGTGAGGCTCGCAATCTCCACCATTTTCTTTTGAGACCAGTATGCAAAAAAAGAATAAATATAGTAATTAATTTCGTTCAAGACAAAAAGATGTGATGACTCATGAGCTCTAAGGATTTGTAGAGAGAGAGAGAGAGAGAGAGAGAGAAGAGAAAAAGATCGCCTACGGCTTCACTCCAAAAGATGTTGCTTGAATTCCTTTCCTTCTATGCAGAAATTATATAATTTTATAAATTCTTACTTTGTATTTTGAAATATAACCCGGAGATTATTATTTTTCTTTGTTTTATTTTTTTTGGAAGCAAGGCCGGTTCATTTTATAAAGCAATTATTACTTTGAAAGCTATACTCTCAACTCTTATATTTATTTTTCAAACGATGGTACATCTATATATTCAGCATTTATCATATTTTGTTCAATAAAATTCAAAACCACATCAAATGTAGTGACTACAACTATCTCTTGTGTTTTGTCGGATTTGACACTTATTATATATTTAAATTATTAAAACTGTAGGTATGATTCTTCTCAATTTATACAGGAGTAAGTGTACATAATTTAGTACAATTCAAAATTAATTTGTCGCCTGTTGAATACTTTGGAAAAATTCTTGATTAATGAAACGGCTGCCAAATTAAAGTAAGCTAATTAATAGCATGATTTAAATTATAGACCGGACATAAATCGTTTTTATTTTTTTTGTTCGTATAAATTTGTACAGAAATTTCAGGAAAAAAATATATTCAAAGGCATCTCTTAAAGTGAGATTCGTGACTGTGCACACTCTCAAGAGCTGTCGCTATTTTTAAAGATACCGCTGTTGGAGCTATTAATTGTTAAAATATATTGATTCATATAATTTGCTTTTTGGTAAGAAAAGCCAAGCAATATGGCCTCTCCTGTCCCTTCGGTAGTGCTGTTCTAACGTAACAAAAAATAAAATCACAACCAAGCAAAAATCCCAATATAAAATGGTGTTGTTTAGTATAATTTTTTTCCCACCAGCAATTGAATGTAGATCTAAATTGAATAATTGTTGATAGAGACAAAGGGAATCTAGGGTCATATATTAAAACCGGATTGAAACTTTTTTTGTTTATTTACGGATGAAAAATGACCATGATAACATTATTTTTAGACAATTTATAATTTAATTTTTTTATGGACACATTAACTTTTACAAATAATGTGTGAATTGTGGATACGTTCAAATTATTTTTCCTCTTAAACTCTTTACTTTTTCATAATTTAGATCATAAAAGTATGAATGCATATTATACTTGGGTTACTTGTGAACGCAGGAACAATATTTTGACGTTGACGTGCACACAAAAAGCTCATTTATATGAGATTATCAATGCATGTGTTCAAACGTGTTCAATATTTAAATTTTACTACCAAAATGTATAACAAACAGGATAACAATGACATAACATAAATATAGGTGTCAAATAGATTTTACAAATGAATCGAATTCGATTGAACTAACTAATGTTTGAGTTTGATTTAAAATCATTTCGAACTACATCGCTAAATGAACTCAATTACTTTAATTTTTATATTTATTTTTAAATTATTATAAATAATTAGTGTATAATAATTAATATTTTATTAATTTTATATTAAAATTTTAAAAATGACTAAATTATAAATTTAATAATAAAATAATAATATTTTTCTAATAAAATAATTATATTAGTATATATATTATTTATTAATAGTTAAAAATATATGCAAATAACTACATATCAAACCATTACTAATCGAACTCGAATTAGTTCATGAAAAAGTTATCAAACTGAACTCGAATCAAACTAATAAAAATATGTAATCGAACGAATCAAATTTGAACTAAAATCGAATTGAATACAGAATGAATTATGAATTGCAGCTCTAATATCATCTGAGATCAAGTGTATTTAAATTAATTATTCAAATTTTGATGAAACATTTGAAAATGAGATATTTCAATTTTATGTCAGAGAAAGAAAAATAATCCATGTGCAACAAATAACAATACAAATCCCATCAGTTGATTGATTCTCACCCTGAATAGATGGAAAAGAAAAGGTGTAGATTTAGCAAACCAAAGCAAACCAGCCGCGCTGACGTAGTCAACACCACAGCCTGCCTGGACAGCTTGCAAATGCAAAGAAAATAGGGTCCGTTAAACAAATGAAGGAATAATTTTGAAATAGTGATGATTTTAAAAAAGTGATAGAATATTATTTATTTTTTGAAAAGTGGTAGAATAGTGATATTTTTGACTATTCGGAAGTACGAAAATATTATTTGACAGTTGTTACTCAGAATAGTTAAAATATGAATAATTATGATACTAATAATGATGATGATAATAATAATAATAATAATAATCATAATAGTAAAATAATAATCATAATAGTAAGATAATAATAATAATAAAGTAATAAAAATAATCATAATAAATAATAATATTATAATAGTAATATAATAAAAATATAAACATAATCATAATATAGTAATATAATAATAAAAAATTATAATAATAATATAATAATAAGTAATTATAATATAATAATCATAATTATAATCATGATAATAATAATTATAGTCATAATCATAATAATATAACCATAATCATAATCATAATAATATAATAATAAAAATATAATCATAATCATAAAAATAATTATAAATAATTATAATTATATAATTATAATAATATAATAATAAATTAATCATAAATATAATCAACATATAATAATATAATACAACATAATAAAATAATAAAAAATTAATAAAACATAGTCATAATAAATAATAATATTATAATAGTAATATAATAAAAATATAAACATAATCATAATATAGTAATATAATAATAAAAAATTATAATTACAATCATAATTATAATATAATAATAAGTAATCATAATTTTAATAATATAATCATAATATAATAATCATAATCATGATAATAATAATTATAGTCATGATCATCATAATATAACCATAATCATAATAATAAAAATATAATCATAATCATAAAAATAAAAATAATTATAAATAATTATAATTATAATAATATAATAATAAATTAATCATAAATATAATCAACATATAATAATATAATACAACATAATAAAATAATAATCATAATTATAATCATCATAATATAATAATATAATAATAAATAATCTTGATCATAATAATATAATAATAAAATAATTATATTTATTTTCATAATATAATAATATAATATTAAAATTATATTTATAATAATAAATAATTTAATAATACTAATGGTAACGATAATATAATAATAATAATGATAATAATAATTTAATAATAATGATATAATGATAATAATAATAATAAATAGTAATCATAATATTAATATAATAATAAATTATAATCATAAATATAATATAATAATATAATAATACTAAATCTTAATCATAATCATAATATAATAATATAATATAATCAAACAATAATCGATATTCCGACGAGAGCTAATCCGGTATTCCACCTATAAGTTGGTATACCGGATTAGCACTATTCCGCACTCTTCTACTTAATCTAAAATTCATTTGGCAAATTAATTCATCGGAATAACTATTCTATTCTAACTTTTTGCTATTCCATTGAGTGTCAAACACTCCCATAAAGAATAGTCATTCATAAAAAAAAAAAATAAAGAATTGTCAGCAAACAAATAAAATTTGAACACAAATATTATTAAAACGGAATCCAAAAGGACAAGCCATGGTTTCATAGGATTTCATAATAGAGAAGAGATCAGTTCAAAATGATTTATTTTGACAACTTTAACAATGGATCTCTAAATAAATAGAAAAAAATCTTAAAATGAAAAAAAAATTCTAGATGTGTTATTCTATCTTTAGATTGATGATCATTCAAATTTCATGCAATTTCATTATCATTTGATAGTCCATCAAACACCATTAAATTGGAACCGTTGCAAATTACATGAAAATTTAATGTCTATATCCGTACTGTACCTATCCTACAAATTGATAGCCCTACTAAGCTCTTAGGGTTCGTTTGACAAATCAAGGAATAACCTTGAAAGAGTGATAGAATAATGTATTTTTGGAAGAGTGATATTTTTGACTATTCGGAAGAGTGAAAATATCGTTTGGCAATTGTTAATCGAATAGATAAAATATGAATAATTATGATACTAACAATGATGATGATGATGATAATAAAATAATAATAATAATAATAAAATAATAATAATAAGATAATGATCATAATCATAATATAATAATATAATACAACATAATAAAATAATAATCATAATTATTATATATAATAATAAAATTATAATCATAATAATATTAATATAATATAATAATATATAATCATAATTATAATAATAATATAATAATAAATAATCATAATAATAAATAATAATATAATCATATTTATTTTAAGAATATAATAATACAATACTAAAATAATAATTATTATAAATTATAATCATAATCATAATCATAGTAAATAATTATAATCATAATAATATAATTATAATATAATATAATATAATATGAATAAAATAATAATAATAAGTAATAATAATTATAGTCATAATCATAATAATATAATAATAATATAACCATAACCATAATATAATAATAAAATTATAATCATAATCATAATAATATAATATAAAAATAATAAATAATCATAATTATAATATAATAATAAAAAATATAATAAATAATAATAATTAATAAATAATATAATAATCTTATAATCATAATATAATAATATAATACTAAAATCATAATTATTAAAATATAATATTAATAAATAATAATAAAATTTTTCATATAATAATAATAATAATAGTGATGTTAATAAAATAATAATAATAATTATTATTATAATATAATATATAATAATAATATTAATAAATAAAAATAATCATCATAATATTAATATAATAAATAATAATAATAATATAATAATAAATCATAATCATAATCCATAATAATATAATATAATATAATATAATCAAAAAATAAATGCTATTCCGATGAGAACCAATTCAAGTATACATCCTATAACTTAATATATCTAATTAACACTCTTTTACTTAGTCTAAAATTCGTTTGAAAAAGTAATTCATTGAAATAGTTATTCTATTTATTTTTTTTGCTATTCCACCGTGCCAAAATTACCCTTAGTTCTCGCTGCCTACGCTAGAAATACAAATACTATGACTAGTGTTTTATTTACTTTTTAGATTTGTTTACTCCGTCCTTTCTCCCTTTCTTGTCTGCCATTAATCCAACCATTAATATTTAATATATATATATATTATATAAAACGTTTTACTACGACCAGCTCGTACCGCCTCCTCACACGTACTAGAGTCTTGCTGTTCCCCACTTATTGCAAGTTCCTGCAATCCAAAGTTGGCACCATTGAATGGTCAAAGCTGCCCAATGACAAATTCTGAACTGTGTTTCAGTAATAATAGCATGACTGAACAACTGAACAAGGTACATATTAGTTTTCTTCGATGCATGGGTTTTTATCTTTCTGGTAAAAACCTCGGAAATGCATCGCATGATTTGCACCAGTGCCCGAAAAATGTGTTTTATTTATAAAAATAATTCTATTGGCATCTAAATATCATTATAACGGTCGCATCAACTAATGCAAAGCCACGTCCAAAATTTAAACACAGTTGAATAGAAATTAAATTCATCAAACCAAATAGCAACTTGCTTAATATATGATAATTTAATTATGATCACTAATTTGTGATGTGGTGACTCATTGATTATTATGAAATGTGTTATGTGTTATGGTACTTCATGAATCACAATGGTTCGTGGTGCCTCAATGTTTAATTTCAAATTAGATATGATCGATTCAAATCATTTAATCTAATATATATGAAAATATATTAGCAAATTAAATTTTATACTTTTTAGAATTAATTTGTTAATTTTTCGAATGGGGAGACAATTATTATTTTTGGATGATATTGAAAAATCAATTCCACAAAATATAAAATTTAATATGCTAATATATTTTTATGTAAAAATTAAATTGAAGTTCAGATCCGTCGTATCAAATTTAAAATTAAAAAATTTGAGTTCAAACACTGCCTCCTCAGCGAGCACCATAAACACAGCTCGATTATTAATTTATTATGATTATTTTTTTAAAAAGTCCTCAAGTTTCAATCATCATGAATATTGTGATTTTCATTAAATATGCATCAGTACGGAGGCGGATCTAGTAAGATCAGATGGCGATCAATGCCCCCCTTCATTTAATTTTATATGATTTGTAGTGTATTTATTGTTAAATTTGTGTTCTTATTGGGAAATTTTGTTTTTTGAACCCATAAAAATATAAAAATCGTTCCACCGTTAAGCCCCATAGTTATAATTTATTTTTTTGTTGGGATTATTCTATTGATATTAATATTTATATGATATTGGCCCTCCATTAAAAGAAATTTTGGCTTCGTCCGTGACTAGACAGTATTCCCAGATTTTAGTAATAATAAGTTTTATTAAATTAATATTATTAAAAATAAGAGTGAGAAACGTAAAATTTCAAATATACGAATGGTAGCGCGCCACTGCCAGTGACGCGTTTCATTATTTTTAGGAAACGCGCCACTACCAGTGGCGCGTTTCGTCCAAACCCCGCGCAAGTGACTGCGCATTTTGTATATATAATAAGCAAACACGCCATTGCCAGTGGTGCGTTTCGTAAAAATAATGAAACGCTCCACTGCCAGTGGCGCGCTTTGCCATTCGTATATTTGAAATTTTATGTTTCTCACTGAAAAAGATATGAAAATTCTATGAAACAGAATAAAAGACTCATCATTGAACAGTTTTCTATGACATATACATGACTAACAGATAGATGTCATGGTGATATGGAAATTATGTGCTGTTTCTAAAGTATTACACCTGTATGTGTTTTATATTTATATCATTAAGTTTAAACATTTTCATGTTGTAAAGATATCAATTAGTATGTATGTAATAACAGTAGTATCAACTAATAAAAACTAATTTTTGTGACATATAAATAACTACTAGCAAGATAGATGTACATAGCAATGAAAGAATTATCTGTAATTTTTTTTTACTTTATTACACTTATACGTTATTTACATTTACATCGCTAGGCTCAACTACTTTTTGCATAGCAAAGGTCTTAAACTTTAGATCACTTATATTTTAAGATTATATCATTTTAAAAATTTTAGTTAGACATACATCAAAAATTGCCATTACACTTGTCATACATATATTACTCGTCTTTTTTTCCAATTTATAGTATTATATAACTAATCCTCACAAATACTCAATCGTCACAATTTACAAAACTCAATTCAATGCGATTTTTGAAATTGCATGAGTACACTGAGACTACTATAGTTGGGTTCACTCTAATAACACAAAAAGAGGAAAACAAATACTTTCAGGAGTGAATTGGAAATGCTGTATATCCTATTTTTTGGCTTAATATGCAAATAAACAAGTTTTAATTTTTTTTGGCCAATTATTATTTATTAGTGACGCTGCAATTTCGTACCTTCTCCGATTTCTGAAAAAAAAACAGAGCTCTCTCTCTCTCTCTCTCTATTTGAACTGCGCTTCTTTATCTCGCTCTCATCCCCTCCCTCCTTGTGCGCGCAGAGGCAAGTTATCTTTCTCTCAAGCCTCAGCTGTGAATGGCGCTGCAGCTCTGCCTTCTCCCCTCCATTTTCCAAATATAGTCCCTCTCCTTTCTCACAGCAACTGATCAACATCAACACCAACACCAACACCAATCAATCTATCTTCACATTCTCTCTCAAACTTTTACATTTTCAAAAACCCAAAACCCCTTCTCTCTTCTTCAGCATTTCCCACATAACCCAGAAAAGGAAAAAGCAAAGAGAAAGAGAGGTTTCAGTTAACAAAATGATCACAGCCCTAGACTTATACCATGTTCTATCTGCGGTGGTGCCGCTCTACGTGGCGATGATCCTCGCATACGGCTCGGTGAAATGGTGGCACATCTTCACACCTGATCAATGCTCTGGCATTAACCGTTTTGTTGCGCTCTTCGCTGTGCCGCTCCTCTCATTCCATTTCATATCAACCAATGACCCGTACTCAATGAACCTCCGGTTTATCGCGGCTGACACTCTACAGAAAGTCATGGTCTTGGGTGTGCTTTTTGTGTGGAGCCACGTCAGCAAACGGGGCTCCCTGGAGTGGTCTATTACTCTGTTCTCGCTATCAACGTTGCCAAATACTCTGGTCATGGGGATTCCTCTTCTCAAGGGAATGTACGGTGCCGATTCAGGGAGTTTGATGGTTCAGATTGTTGTTCTTCAGTGCATTATTTGGTAATTAATTTAATTTTCCTTTTTTTGTTGTTGTTTGGGGGGGGGGGGGGGGTAGGGTTGTGAAATTAGATGAAAAGAACTGTGTCAAGCTTTAGGTAATAATATACTTGTTTAATTGAATCCAGTTGCTCATGGTAGTACTTTCTCTTTCAATCAATTTACAGTAGTGAACTTGGTTTTGTTAGACTTGACTTATCTAGTGCATTCTTCAGCGAGATGTTGTGCTACAATGTTCTTTGGAATGGGTTCTATTAGAAGTTACTAAAATTGAGCATAGAACTCTAGAAGTACAAGACCGCAGATTACTCTATTGTTGGAAAAACAATCACTTGTGTCTCATTGTAAATTCATGTTAGTGTATATTATAGCCTGCTTAAAATAATCCACTTTATATATTCCTTGCTTAATGTAACTTCTGCAACATTCACATCAAACTTTTTTTTTTTAAACAAAAAGGGACATATAATGCCTTTCACTACTAGTAGTAGATCTTTATCCAATCAACTAATGTAAAAAGTTTGGTCTTTTACAGGTACACCCTTATGCTTTTCCTATTTGAGTACAGAGGTGCGAGGCTTCTTATTATGGAGCAATTTCCTGACACAGCCGGCTCAATCATCTCCTTTCATGTCGATTCTGACATCATCTCATTAGATGGTAAATAGAATGAAGTGATATATATATTTTTCTGAAATTTCTGTCGTTGACTACTTATTATGTGTACAACTTATGACCAAGAGCATCACACTTAGAGTTCCTGACCTGAGAAATTAATTCATCTTTCATTGGTAGTTATAAACCAACTAAGATATTTACTAATAGAACTAATATATAGCACTTATTAAGTACATTGTAATCTTAAAAGGCAAAGAGCCTCTGCAAACTGAGGCAGCCATAGGTGAGGATGGCAAATTGCACGTTAAAGTCAGAAAATCGACCAGTTCCAGGTCAGAGACAGCCTACTCACGCCGGTCCCACGTGTCAGCAACACCTCGCCCTTCGAACCTTTCCAATGTTGAGATCTACTCCCTCCAATCCTCTCGGAATCCAACCCCTCGTGGCTCAAGCTTTAATCACACTGATTTCTACTCCATGGTCAATGGGAAATCAGGTGTGGCCAATGGTGCAAGCCCAAGAAATTCAAACTTTGGATTTGATGAGGAAAAGGGGATTGTAAATGGAAATGGAGGTATTTTTTCACCGGTTGTTGCAACAAAGAAGAAGGTCAATGGGGCCGAAGGAGGGAAGGATTTGCACATGTTTGTGTGGAGCTCAAGCGCTTCACCTGTCTCAGAAGGCGGGGTCCCGCACCATGTTTTTAGAGGAGAGTATGGAAATGAACACGGAGTTGGTAACCTGGGAGATCATCATGGCAAAGGTTAGCTTTGGTTCTCTTTAATGTTTAATTATGGCATTACAAGTTTACAAGGGTCACTAAGTTTTTCTCTCAAGCACATTCAAAATTCCTAGCTAACAGTTTGGACCACCTTTGCTCTTGCTCAAATGGAGCAGGAACCTTTCTGCAAATTAATAATATGGGCTGACTTTTCCATTGTTGATTAGTAATCAAGTGGCATTATCATAGTCCCAAAAAGACAAATGTTAGTACTAGTTGATAATATCCCCCCTCAATTTATATAACCTGAGAAACAAATTCCCAATAAAGTAATATCAGTTAATTAGTGTGCATGGTGCTAACTTAAAATTAATACCAGCAGCAGGAACTGTTACAGTAAAAGGTTAAAAGGTCCTTTGACTCTGACAGGTGGGCACCATGAGGCTTATGATGAGTATAGTAGAGTTGACCCAATGCCGAAGGATGGTGCAAGCCTATCTAAGCTTGGGTCCAACTCAACTGCTGAGCTTCATCCCAAGTCAGGCATTGAAGGAGATGTGAAGCCGAATTCAATGCCACCTGCCAGTGTTATGACACGTCTTATCCTAATCATGGTCTGGCGCAAACTGATAAGGAACCCGAATAGTTACTCCAGCCTGATCGGCATCATATGGTCACTAGTTTCATTCAGGTTCTCTTTTAGTAGTTCATTTTTTATTTTCCTCCCATGTTTTTGTATTGGGAATCGTAAATAATTATATTTGGAGATCAAAATTTATTTGTAGATAGGGTTGGATAGGTACCTTAGATCTATGTTGTCCCTGAAGTGCAATGACTCTCAATTTATAATAATCGACTTTAAGTTATTCATAACCAAACTAGCCCCATCTATAGAAAAATCTTATCTGATAAGCAGAGACTCATTCTATTAAATTATCTTTCCTAGGTGGGGAGTTGAAATGCCAGCAATTATCGCACGTTCAATTTCTATCCTCTCTGATGCCGGGCTTGGAATGGCCATGTTCAGTCTTGGTACATGCACCTTCTCTTACCAATCACTCAATTTTAAAATTAGGATGCTTGCTTAAATTAACATGAATGTTTTTTATCTAATATGAGATAATTTTCTGGAACAGGGCTGTTTATGGCATTGCAACCTAGAATAATTGCATGTGGAAATACTTTAGCTACATTTGCTATGGCTGTCAGGTTTTTGACTGGCCCGGCTGTCATGGCTGCTGCCTCTATTATTGTTGGCTTGCGTGGTGTGCTTCTCCATATAGCAATTGTTCAGGTCTGTGACCCTTTTTTTTGCTTTCATCTGCTAAGATTTCTAGAAATTTACAGGGTAGGCTCTAAAGACTATACAAGTTTACATGTTAGAATCATTCAACTGGCACCAGTCAGCATGATAATCTTAGTATTAATGATATGACCTCTTCGTCGTAGCAATTCACGTGTTATGAATTAATTTTCATAATGTAACCTTAGATTGGGTGAGGATCTGAGATTTAAATTTAGTGTCTTAACAAACACTGGAAAATTTCAGGCTGCTCTTCCACAAGGAATAGTTCCGTTTGTGTTTGCCAAGGAGTACAATGTGCATCCTGACATCCTTAGCACAGCGTATGATCTCTAGCCCTGTCACATTGCTTCCCTGTTTACCTGCTGGTAGTTGGTACCAAGCCCATTTCCAAAAGTTTTTGATAAAAGATCCATTTTGATTATTTCACCAGACTTGTAAACCAGGGATAAACAAAACCAAAATGGTACCGTACCTTACCAGTCTTATGAAACCTGAAGGCAATTTGGTAGATATTCTTCATTTTGGATTTCAGTGAATCACTTGAGAGAATTTTTGCATTGCTTTTTGCAGGGTTATCTTTGGAATGCTTATAGCTCTTCCTATTACTCTAGTCTACTACATTTTATTGGGGCTCTAAAACTGAAGGCAATTAGAAGTAATTAACATTTTTTTTCGTTTTTTGTTCGAATTTTCTTTTCCGTCTGGTTTAGCATCTCGGAAGTAGGTACCTGTGACAGTGATAGTCAAAGTTTTTGGTTAGATTTATGCAACTCAAATAGAGCTACTACTTAGGCAGTGAACTTAGAATTGGTAGAGCTACTGCAAATGCAAAGAGAATACCATTCTGGTGATCACATTACATGTATTTTCAAAATGGTGCCTAAACCTTTGATGCAGTATATTAACATTTTCAAGCAGTATTGTTTGTTGATATCATAACTCATTTAATGTGAGTACGCTTCTTTTCGTTGATTCTCAAGACTCAGGAGTATAAAGTTTGATTCAGTTATATTTCCATATATTGTATTTTTGTATGGCCAGCCTCATGTATTCTTATTTATATTTATCGTAATTCAAAAAATAAGAACATGTTTTGTATCTTTATCCAATTCCTTTTAGACATCTGTCCTTGGGACTGGGATGGTTCTTGCAGTGCAAATACTATATATCTAGCATGGGTATTGGGTAATCATTAGCAAGTAATATTTGATAAATTTTTGCATTAGTCTTGCTAGAATTCCCACTGAATCTGTATCTTATCTTTAGTCAAGAACTGAACTCGTGAGATATTGGAAATAATTATCCCCCAATTGAGTGGCATGTTAGTTGAATAAACAGTTCTTGACAGCGAATTGTTTATGTAAATACATGTTTATTTCTTTCTAAAAAGAAAAAGAGGAGTTGAGTCATGCAGTTAATAGAACTATAAAAGGCTGCTTGCATGGCAAATGCAGAAAAATGTTATTTTTTTGTTACCTTTTTTGGTGATCAAATCAACGACAGCAGAAGGTTTGCAACTTGTTTGACCATCACATCAGCAAAAAATGGGTTGGAATCTTGCACATAAGCCCCTCATGTAATCAGATAATACACTCAAGAAATAACGTACATGGACATAAGATTTAGTTTGCCCGTCTTTTGACAGAAATAAAAGTCTAGTCTAGCTTCAAATAAAATTCCATAATTTTGTTTTGTATTTATTTTACTAAAACAACAAAAATCCAAGATTAACACTTACTACTTTTCCACTGCCATATACGGTGGCACCTGAACCGTCCGATTAGCGTTGGATGGAGTAGATCGAATCATAGATCAAATCGATATGGATCAGATGGTGAGGAATCATTTATAGAACAAACGTGCAATTAGGTGGCAGCATAAATTATGGACCAGCAATTAACAAGTTAGATTCCGAAAAGAAATGTCTACGTCAACGTGAATTCTGAATGTTTTGTTCCCTTGGATCTATTGTAATGTTATTTCTTCTTTCTAGGACCATTTTTTTTTTAAATTATTACTTGTCGATGCCTGCTTGTTGAACCATTTAATTTAGTTGTACCACGTTGCTTGTGTTGGGAATTTAGGATTTATTTTCCTTCCAATTGAAGTCAAATAAGGGGGCAAAGTCCCAAACTTTTTCTTTCATATCTCTAGACTTTTTACATGATATGTTGAATAGTATTTTGAAACTTAACCACTAATTTTTTTCTTGATTGAATCAAGCATTTTTGGATCAAGCATATTTGCAAGTTTTGTTTGAAGTTTCTTGAAAATAGAAAAAGAAAAGACAAAGGAGGCTCCTGCTTTTGAGATCCATCTAGTGCAATGAGCCTCAGTCTTGGAAAGAGGCAGAGCTTTTAGGGTTTCTTTCCTTCTCTTTTAGCATGCGCACTTGGAAGCAATGATGCCTTCTATGCAGGAAACAAAAGGGGAGAGGAATAAATAAAGAGGCAAACAACACCAAAAAAGGGAGAATATAACAAGGCAAAGCTGTCGGCTATTCAGAAAAAATGTCTCAACAAAGTGCAATGCTCTCTGTACCAAAGTGTCAAAGCAAACAGAAGGCAGAGAAATAAAGAATAAAAATGACCCTACATTTTTTTGGTTCTCTCTCTTTCTTACAAAGTCGTGCTGATATTTCTGCTTTCACTTTGGTGCAGTAAAAAGGCTACATTGTAGAAAAGTAAAAAAAAGAAGAAGTTGGGTTTGCAAATTATTTTTAAATAGGAGGGCGGGCTTTAAAAGTTTGGGCCTAAATTGGGTCTGGTTGCAATAATATGTCTTTGCGACGTAATAGAAGTTCAAGTTCTTGTAATGTTATTTGAAATGGAAGGCTTGAAGATTGGTCTCACTTGGAAATTCATTCAATTTATAAATCAAGGCCCAAGTTCTAGTAAAAAGTCCATTCATAGGCCCAAATTTTCATTGATTATTTAAAATTTATTAATTGTAGTGACAATTTTGATGTAAGCTTATTATATTTAATGTTAGTAACTGAACAAATACTATGCTATTTATTGTAAATTTTTTTATTATATCAAATAGACGGCTTGAAAAGACATAATGAATCAAATTTATTAGTTCTATTATTGTATTGTATAAAGTTCATTCATAAAATAACCTGTCTAATTAGATTGATCGGTTGTCACTTGTTAGATAGAGTTCCCCAAGTCTATCACCCTCCCTCTGTGTTATTAGACATTTTTATAAACTTAGAGGTAAGATAGGATAATACTTCAATTACGCAATAAAAAGTGATCTGCTTGTATAGCATTTACATTATCTTTAATATATAAGTTGGAACATAGTGTGCGATTAGTTGGAACGAACAATTGCTGTCCGGAATATTTCTAATTAGAAAAATATGCGATAGAGCTTTATTAAGAAAGAAATGTCCGGAGTCATAATATACGTATCATTTTTAATGGTGAAATTGTGCAAATTATCATATCGAATGGACACGGTGATATCAAAAGAAAAGAATGCAAAAAAAAAAAAAAATTGTTACGGGGATCGATAATAAGAAAAGTCTCATATTACTTGGATTCAAGAATAAAACAAATCTCAAGTTTATGGGATATATATGAAGTGCATAATATAGTATTAAATTATTGCATATATCAATATATAAAATGATGGAGATAGCTGGCTCATTTTAATTTTTAAGTAAAGATATGTATACACGAAAAATATGAATGCCGATAATTATATCTTATTTAATTCAACGGGTCCCACATAACATGACAATACTTCCCAATAACACAAGTGGTTGTGACATCTTAAGGGACACAAATAAAGTGCATTACATAATTTTCAATTTTCATACGTTCCTTTCCAGCCTTTTCAAAAAAAAAAAACAAAAAATCAAGAGCATTTTCTTTTGTGTGGAACCAACCAATCAATAGGAAACTGCTCCAATAGCTTGTTGCCATTACCAGTACCTTTACAATTTACAAGAATAAAAAAAAAGAATCAGATATGCTGATGCAAGTCTGCAACTAATTCCATTATTCCAGGTTTACGTCATAAACCACTATTTGAAGATTCCTTTGTGTTTTCCTTCGGAAATTCAAATGATCCCTTTTTTATTCCCTCACGAAAATAAGATAACCATTTAACCATCACTCATTCATCTCCTCCTAGAAAAAGACCAAAGCGAAAGAAAAGAAAAAGAAGAACACAACACAGTTTCCCATCTCCTATCTCCATCCACTTCCTTCCGACTCAATTCCAACCGCACGAAAAATAAGAAAAAAGCTAGAAGCCTAGAACCCCTTCCTTCCATTACTTCCAGTTCCAGTGAAGCGAAGAGAGCAGCGAATCAAGGATCAGAAACCTAGGGTTCCGATGCCATACCTCGTACGCGATCGCCTTTTCTTTGGCAACATCGGAGCCGCTGCCGCTGTACTATCCGGTGGCTCCGGCGATGGCCAGACGATCACGCATGTGCTCTCGCTTCTCAGCTCTGCATCGATATCTTTCTTCTCCGAGTGGCGTCCTAGCATGTCGATTCCGACTGAGGAGATCGAGCGAGTACACGTGGCAGGAGATGAGTCCCCGAAGAAGTCTCTTGCGCGAGAGAAGCTCTTATATTTGAAAGAGCATGCCGGGCCTGATCTGAAACTGGTGCGCATGGCAGTGCCGTTGAAGGATACAGAGGATGAGAATTTGTTGGATTATTTGGAGGTTTGTTTGGATTTTATTGAGGAAGGGAGGAGAGCAGGCTCAGTGCTGGTGCATTGCTTTGCTGGAGTTTCTAGAAGGTTTATATAAATTGATTTTGTTCATTCATGATGCTTCTACTGTATTTTTGTCCCAAGGAATTATGAATTTTTGATTATTTCATCTTTCGTTGCAGCGCTGCAGTTGTCACAGCTTATCTTATGAAAGCAGAGCAGAAATCATTGGAAGGTTTAAGTGACTAATTATCGCTGAATCTTCAAAATTCTTTATACTAGATTATCATTATTTCTTATAGAAACTTGATTTGGTCTTGCTCCTTTTTTGCAGATGCGCTTGCATCTCTTAAGGAGGTCTGTGAATTCGTCTCTCCAAATGATGGTTTTCTTGATCAGGTTAGATGCCGCTCAAGTTTCTGTTTTAAATTTGTCAATTATTGATATTCTCGAATCAATGTTGTCGTGTGATCGAAATGTGATGACATCTTGTCGCAGCTGAAAATTTTTGAAGAAATGGGCTTCAAGGTTGACACCTCATGCCCAATTTACAAGCGCTTTCGTTTAAAGATATTAGGTTAGATCCTTTGAATAATTTCCCCTTGATGCCATGTCATCAATTTCTTTATTAATCATTGTAAATTTCTGTTTATTTATTACTCACCAATACTTGTCTCAGGTCATGCTTACAAGGAAGGAAAGAGAGTAGATGAGTCGATATTTGAAGCAGATCCGGGTCTTTCTCCCGAATCGAGACCTGCTCCAGAAGCCCTTATAGAAAACCAAGGTCAGGAGCAACAGCAAGAACAAGTAAAACAACAGGAGAAGAAAATTTCTTATAGGTGCAAGAAGTGTAGGAGAGTAGTTGCTTTACAAGAAAATGTTGTTAGTCATGTACCTGGGGAAGGTGAAACATGCTTTGACTGGAATAAAAGGAAATACTCCCGGCCTTTTAACCCATCTGACGAGAATGAGTGTTCATCACTCTTTGTTGAGCCTATGAAATGGATGACTCCAGGTCAGTGATTCAGTATCAGAGTTCAATTTTGTACCATGGTTATAGTCGTACAAGTACATTCAATGCGTTGTATTATTTTCTGGTTTTTTTAGTTCAAAAGATATGCAACACTGTTTTGAAAATGACATGAAAGGTCTAAAAGTGAGTTCAAGTTGTAAGGGGCAAAATAGTCTATTTTAAATAGGAATACATGTCTTGATCTAGAAAGCCACCGATGATGATATTTTGAGTACCTCAATAGTTGGGTCTGATTACTCAGTGCAACGAGGTACTGATGAAATTCTATCTTAGTGCAACGAGGTACTGATGAAATTCTATCTTATTTGCTGAAATATGTGTCATCATCGCAGTTGAAGAAGGTGCCTTAGAAGGGAAGTTGCTTTGCATCCACTGTAATGCACGACTGGGTTACTTTAACTGGTCAGGAATTCAGTGCAGTTGCAGCAGTTGGATTACACCAGCTTTTCAGATTGTCAAGAGTAGAGTTGATATTAGCACTGCTTGAGAAGACGCATAGCAACGGGGAGGGAGACTGAAATGGCTTGAGAGGCGATTCTGTTATTATTTTTTGTTCCATAGAATTATGCTACAGTGTAATAATGGAAGGAACAGTTGGTGTCTCCCAAAACTGCATGTTTTTGGATTTAGTGCAGTTGGGTTTTATGTATAATAAGAGAGAAAATATCCTTCGTCTTTTTTTTTGTTAATAATTTTCTTTTGATTTGGATATCATGGTTCATTAAAGAATTTTTTTCATTGGTAACCTTTGTTTGTTTTTGTTCAAATATCATAGGCAATTTCCCATATGCTCAAATATCATGTATTTTGAGTATAGAAATTTTATTTTGCTTGCTATGTATATTGCTTAGGAGCAAATTCGATATGTAGTGGAAGTCCACAACGAGAAGTCGAGAACTAACTAGGACTTGGATCGACCTCTACATGTATGGTCCTTTGGAGGCTAGAAACCAGACGTTGATGGACAAAAATTGAAATTCTTAAGAATAAAAAATTAATTAAATAAACTTATGAGTAGGATGGCAAAAAAAGCAACACATGAGCTTCATTCCCACCGATACAACAAGGGTAAGCAGCATACAAAACAATGAACGTGGACTCTTGATGAAAACATTAATTTCATCAAATTCACTTCATAACGCGGATTTCAAACAAGAAAAGTCGTGCTACAAAGATGGCAGTTGGTTTCTCTATCTTGCGTAGTACTTCGTACTAGTAAAACTGGAAAGCAACATTTGAAGAAGAGATTTTCAGTTTTCATTAATCGCTTAAGGGTTCTTTGCCAAAGAAGCAGCAGCAGCGGTCTCTCGCTCCTGTCGACGCCTCTCTCTCTCTCTCTGCAAGAATCATCAGACATGCAAACAACGTCTGGTCATTTTCAAGTGAATAGCCTAGAAGTTGTGCATTTATTAACAATAAGGGCGTGTTTGGCATCAAGGAATATCAAAATAAGCTCTATTCCAATATGGGAGGAATGCCAAAAATAAAATAAAATAATAAAATAGTGAGTAAAAGAGGCTATTCCGGTAGAGTATTAAAATAGACCGGACGGTCCGATCCGTCTCGGATCGGACCGTGATTGTGGACCGGACCATGGCCGGACCGTGGACCGGATCATGCCCTACCACGGTCCGGTCCAACGGTGGGTCAGTCCTCCCTTCACCCGAAAATGGACCGTGCCGACCCGTGGACCGGACCAGACTGTGGACCGTGCGGGATTGTGGACCGACCGTGTTTTCTTAATAATTTTATTTGATTTTAGTGTTCTTCAACAAAGACTAAAAAATGAAAAATAAATAACCGCCGTAAATTTTCAATTATCAATTAGTGTTTTATGTATAGTTTTAAATAAAATAAAAATAACAATAATTATTGATGTAGTAAAAAAATATGTTCTAGATAACATCAAAATATAATAACTCACCTCATTTTTAATTAAGCATGTTTATAAAAAAATTTCATTGTATTTCTAAAATTATAATTTTCTGAAATTTTATTTTTTTACAAAAATTTTAATTTTTTTAGTACTATCATATTTTTAAACAATTAAAAATAATAATTCGAATTAGTTAAAAATTATTATTAAAAATATGATAAATTAGTATTTTTTCCAATTTATAAAAAAAAAATTTGGGCCAGACCGGACCAGACCGTGGACTGTCCCGTGGGGGTCCGGCCCCCGGGGGCTAACGGTGGGACGGGTTCGGGTTTTTCGAATTTGGACCGCCTTGGACCGGACTGTGCGGGACCGTGGACCGTCTGGGTTTGGACCGGACCGGACCATCTTCAATACTCTATATTCCGGTATACCACCATATAAGTTGAATAACGAAATATACCGTTCCGTATGACAAAATTAGCAATAAAATTTGCAATGTAATTAACAATATTTTAGTATATTATATATAATTTATTATTATTGTTAATATTATTATATTATTTTTATTATTAAAATAAAATTAATAATTACTATTAATTATTATTATTTTATTTTAAAATAATGCATATTATTATAATTTTTATATTATTGTTATTATTGTTACTATAATTATCATTATTCTTTGATTATATTGTATTATATTTGTAATTAATAATATTTTAGTGTATTATATATACTTTATTATTATTATTATTATTATATTATCTTTATTATTAAAATAATATTAATAATTACTATTAATTATTATTAATTTAAAATAATTCTTATTATTATAATTTTTATATTATTATTATTATTATTATTATTATATTTGTCATTATTATTTGATTATGTTGTACTATATTTATAATTAACAATATTTTAGTATATTATATATACTTTATTCTTATTATTATACTATCTTTAATATTAAAATAATATTAATAATTACTATTAATTATTATTATTATTCTTTTAAAATAATGCATATTATTATAGTTTTTATATTATTGTTATTATTATTACTATAATTATCATTATTATTTCATTATGTTCTATTATATATACTTTATTATCATTATATTATCTTTATTATTAAAATAATATTAATAATTACTATTAATTATTATTATAAAGTTAAAATAATTCATATTATTATATGATTATGTTGTATTATATTTATAATTAACAATATTTTAGTATATTATATATACTTTAATATTTATTATTAAAATAATATTAATAATTACTATTGATTATTATTATTATTATTTTGAAATAATGCACATTATTATAATTTATTATTATTATTATCATTATATTATATCATCATCATTATTATTATCATAATTATCAATATTTCTACTATTCCAATTGACATCTACCAAACTACGATTTCACTCTTCTGAATAATAAAAAATACCACTCTTATACCACTCTTCCAAAATGACATTATTATATCACTCTTCCAACATTATTTCTTAATTTGCCAAACGAACCCTAAATGTTTATAGAAAATTGGTGAAAGTTAGTATAAAAAAGTTTATATGGATGGGCTAACTCTATATTGCAAGTTTTGTTTTTAGCAAAGAAGAGTCTAAACTGTATCCATAAAGAATTCCATTCAGATTTCGAACCTTTGATATCCTACATGGACATCATTACTTTTGTTACTACCGGACCAAATACCGATTCTCTACATTGCAAAATTTGATTTGAAAACCACCATCCAAGTTGTGGCTTACTATTGGTACAGTAAGATAAGAAATTTCAAACCATGCTCGTCTTCTCTTCTCTTCGGTTTGTTCAATTGTCTGTTATTGCATTTTGCATCTTCATAGTAACGTTTCCTCCTCTGTATTATTTTCTATGAGGCATTTTCGCAAACATGTGGTGTGCATATTGTATCCTGATAAAACTAGAAACAGGAGTACATGACAATCCTTACTGTTGACACAGACGACAGGCCACAAATCTACACACGAAATACAACCAGGAGCCGAATTAATTTCAACTCTAACCAAGAAATAGATGTTGCAACTAGATAAAAACCCAAGTGATGATGATGGTATAAATTGGGAGGATAACACCATACCCTCCGCTCCCAGTAGGGAAGGAAGCAGACGAAATCATAAATAGGGGTGATGGTGTTAACGAGCACCAAATTAAACCCCCGTGAACACCAACAGCCCCGTCATTGGCCTCGCTCTGTGCGGCATCTCTCCCTTCTTCCGACCTCAACCAGTCACTTCCACTTCCTCTTCAGTTGCGCCCAATTATTGGATCGTTGCGGGAAATCAACTCCGTCCATTTCGGACAGCACGATTGAAATCAACGGCCGGATCTTGTTAGAATCGTTCCATTAAATTGCGTACAATAATATAATTCAAGTAGAGAAATGACGGGCCATGTCTCATGTTAAAACCAAGGCCTACGAAAATTGTTTATATGCTTTCTCTTGAGCCTGATAAGTTATCAGTATGAGAAGTCTACGAGATCCAATTTCAAGCGGAGTCGAATTCGTTGAAAGTTGAAAGTCTCTTTCTCGACGGGAGGAGAAAAATCCTAGAAAACCCTACAACCTAGTCCTCATCGCCATGGCGTCGATGGGCTTGCGCAAGGCGAACACTCGCCTTCCACCGGAGGTGAACCGGGTTCTCTACGTGCGCAACCTCCCTTTCAACATCTCCAGCGAGGAGATGTACGATATCTTCGGGAAGTACGGTGCGATCCGTCAGATCCGGATAGGGACCAGCAAGGAGACACGTGGCACCGCCTTCGTTGTTTACGAGGACATATACGACGCCAAGACCGCTGTCGACCACCTCTCCGGATTCAATGTGGCGAATAGGTACTTGATAGTGCTGTACTACCAGGCAACAAAGATGGGGAAGAAGACGGATACGAAGAAGAAAGAGGAGGAGCTTCAGCGGTTGCAAGAGAAGTATGGAGTCGGGTCTGGACCTTCTTCCAAAGATAAGTGAGATTTATCATGGTTTTAGACTTTTAGCTGATTGTAGACATTTTGTTGTCATTTCTGGATGAATTCGCTTATCTTGTGGGGCTGTACTTTGTATAAAAACTGTTGTCTCCTTTTAATGGATACTAGTGCTGCTTGTCATTGTCTTTCTTTACTGATGATAATTACTGGGTTCAGCTGTCTCTTTTGTTATTACTTACCTGCTTTTATTGCACTTCAAATGTAAATTGTTGGAGAATGCTTACTTTGGATGCTATCAAGTTTGTGAATTTTCTGATAAGGGTAGTCATGCAGTGCCCCGTTATTGCCCTCCATTTCCCCACTACCACTGTTTGTGGGTCCAATACGTGGGTGCATTTTGGCTGGCTCTTTTATAGTGGTGGTTGGGACAAAAGTGGGGCATCCGGTTGGCACCGTATATATATTTTCCTTCTGATATGTAGGATCTATTAGGGGATGAAGAAATTAAGGGAAAAAAATTGATCATGTTTTGTTTTTTCTGCAGTCATTGACTACGATGCCTTTTTAACCTGAAGCTTATTTTGAGTCCAGTTTATCAAAGTTTTTTCTTCTTAGATCACTACAGAAGCAACGAAAATACTTCATGCAATTTCTGATAATTAACTAGCAAAGTAAGACAGAATACAACAATGATATCAACTGCTCAGGCCATCAACTGGACACACACAGACCAAATTTCACAACACTACTATTTATATATCGTACGGTCCACCTATTGAAGCCTCAAGCAAACATAATTGATTTCCACCGATCCAACAATCTTCTCCTTAGAATACCAAATCACGTCTCTTCTTTGGGTTTACTTCTGGATTTCCTCTTCTCATCATGGTGACAAACTCTGTGTAGTCTATTCTTCCATCCTGTATAAAATTGCAATTTAGTTAAATTAACATATGGTTTTACGAACACTAACATCAATCATGAATTAATGACATTGTTTCTTACATTGTCGCTGTCAGCCTCAGAGATGATTTCCTTTATTTCTTGACCATTGTATAAGCCTTTCTCCTTCAGTGCTTGCTCAAGCTCTTCCTTGGTGATGTATCTTTAGAATTACAATAAGTAAGGTTACCTCGTTGATACTTCTAGCTATTTTTCAGTGTTGTACATGACTATGGGGATATTTTTGTAAGGCAACCGCAGAAGCAAGTAATTTTGTTTGGGGATTTTGCTTATCACATTACTTAATATGTAAATTTTCATAGGTTAGGATGTTGGCTTTGATTGTTGGAATCAAAGAAGTCCTTTTTTTATGAGTATGAAATCTGATAGGATTACAACTATGAGGAATGCAAATCTGTGAATATATACGTTATCTTGCTCTGATTCCATTATTTTTTTGTGTTAACTTCCATCTTATCTGTAATAATAGATCTTAAAATGGAACGTTGGACAAGTTCATTATACATACCCACTGTTATCTTTATCGAAATATTGGAAGGCAGTGTAAAGATGTTCTTCTCTATCCATTCTGTTCATGTGCACTGTTGCAGTTATGAACTCATCATAGTCTATTGTGCCATTTCCATCTGCATCAGCCTGTTATTTCCTATATCTATCAGATTATTATTATTATGCAAACCAGCACTTGTAAGTACTGGACCTGCTTAAAACCTTAGCATTCACATAAATAGCCCCATATCTAAGTGTTCTCTCTTTTGAGGACTAGTGAAATGTCTGTAAAGAAGCTTGGGTTGTTAATATGATCCAGTACTTATGATACTGGAGATGAATTCTGGCACCGGACATGATTTGGGGTTTATTTGGTTGGCCTGTGTGTTCTTGTATGTTTATTTCCCTTCAATTAGATGCCAAAACAACAAAAGGCTGGAAGGTATTAAATAATTTAATGATTTACAATAGAGAGTCAAAGAATTTAATAATTTGTTTGGGTGTTTTCTTACTGCTTCCATTAGTTGGAGAACTTCCTGCTCTGATAGTTTAGTTCCTTGCTTTGCCAGTCCCTGTTTCAACTCATCAAGGGTTATGGTACCGCTGTTGTCAGTATCAATGTTCTTAAACATTTCCTTCAACCCTTTGATCTCTTCTTCTGATAAGCATCCAGCTATAACCTGTCCAGTAGTTAAGACAGGTTAACTATGAATTCCAGTCCTGCAAGTTCTTCGCTTCGCCCCTCAACGTAGTAGAAAAAATTAGACCTAAGAAGGGAAGAGAAGGTCCGGGGATATAGGTACGATAGGCCATACAAAAAATGGAAAGCATCTCCTTGTGAAAAGTTGTACCTTGGTTATTTAAAAAAATGGCATCTGGGGAAAAGCTGTGCTTTTCTAATGGCAGTGTGATATAGCAGTGTTTTGGTTGTTTTTGCTGCTTCAAAATCTGTCTCTGTTGCTTTGTGTTTCGCAGGGCCCCAATTGCAATGGATTTAAATGTTCTAGGTTCTTTAACCAGGCTTAAATAGCTAAAAATAAATTAGAAAATCATGTGCGTAAGAGGAGAGAGTTACTCTTAGAGCAGCTTTCTTGAACTGGTTCATAGCTCTGAATTGTTTGAGTCTACCGATAACAGCATTATCAAGAGGTGTATCTGGTGCTTCACCGTCTTCTTTGATCCATGGATGATCTGCATTACAGTAATACTTTAATGTAACAGAATGTCACGGGGAAGGTATCTATCTATTCAACCTATATCTTAGAACTAACAAGCATTTTGTTATAAAAAACTTCTCCTTCAATGAAATTCGAAGTAGTAGATTTATTTACTGATAAAAGTAAATCAACTGTGTAGGGAAAGTATTTGCTATCATTATCGGCAGCTTTTTGGTTAAAAAACATAATGTAATTTTCTTATGCCATAACCTTTGGTTTAATTGCAAAATATACTTACTGAGAACTTGGAATGCTGTGAGCCTCTGTTTGGGATCAGGATTCAACATTTTTCTGACAAGGTCCTTTGCACCAGGTGAAATGCTTGGCCATGGATCACTTGTGAAATCGATGTGTGCACGTAAGATTGCATTAAAGATGCCATGCTCTGATTCTGATGGGGTTGACATAACAAATTTGCAGAATTGTAAGTATACTGCAATTCTGATTCTGAGAATCACCAAGGTTCGCAATGTAGAAAGGTTTGAAGTGTCAGACTTCAACACTCATGTCCATAAATTTCTCTGATTCTGTGGTATATGTCTATGATATTGGTGCTTTTTGTAGTTTCTTTTTCATGGCAAACTAAAATTTGGAGATATTCTAGGTTTATGTATATTGACAATACACGCGTCCTTAATTGAGAGACCAATCATGCTGTTTGGCAACAAGTCAGGTTATGTTGAGTTCTTTCTACATGCAATATAAATTTAGAAAAATGCAGAATCAATTTTGGATGAATATACCAGCCCAGAAAGGAGGAACGCCGCAAAGGAAAATGTAAAGCATGACGCCTATGCTCCAGATATCGGCCTCAGGCCCGTATTTTCTCTTTAGGACTTCAGGTGCGATGTAATATGCACTGCCAACTATGTCTCGAAATGTCTCTCCTGTTGGAAAAATAATATTATCGAAATCAAGAACCAATCAGTTCACTATGCATTCTCTGGTCCTCTGGATGCTTATTATTAGAAGGGAATTCTTCCATAAGGTTTTAAAACATGTTTTTGTTTTCGGATAAAACGATCAAATTAATTATGACCGTACATTGGGTGCGAAGTATGTGAAAAAAAAATATATTGCTTGAAAGAAAGGGAGGATAATCAAAATAAGTTATTAATATATTTTTTTCCCGAGAAAAAAATGATCATTCCAATTTATGCTTGTCCATTAATAGGGGAAGATAGTTTTAAATAAACTAATCATAAGCACATGAATCATTAATTTTCCTTACTCACCTTCCTTGTAGAACACAGAGAGCCCAAAGTCGGTGGCCTTGAGCGGCGCGTCTTCTGCCTTGGATTGCAACAAGAAGTTCTCCGGCTTGAGGTCGCGGTGCATCACCCCCATGGAATGGCACGTGTGCACTATCTGCACGATCGTCCTGAGCAGCCCCGCCGCAGCCCTCTCAGTGTAATGCCCCTTTGCAATGATCCTATCGAACAACTCCCCTCCTGCACACAACTCCATCACCAGGTGCACCGCCTGCTTGTCCTCGTACACCCCCTTAAGTTCTACGATGTTCGGTTGCCCTGATAGATGATACATTATTTGAACCTCTCTCCTGACGTCCTCAGTATCCTCCTTGGATGAGAGCTTCCTCTTTGAAATGGTCTTACAAGCAAGCTTCTCTCCAGTGGCTTTGTGGGTGCAGAGATGCGTTACCCCGAACTGCCCCCGTCCGAGCTCCTTACCGAGATTGTAAGTCCCGCGCACATCCTCCATTGGCCGACCAAGTACAGGACCAATCGGGCCGAGTGGCTTGGAAGGGAGGGGTGATGCAGGTTTTGGAATAGGCATTTGTGGTACCTGTCCACCTGCATCATCACCCGAAGCCGACTTTGCATCGTGGGTCGCCTTACCACGGGCAGTTTTGGTCCGTTTGTAGATGGAACAGCAGTTGCCCATTGGTGATGGGGTGATAGGACAGGAGGGGGGCGACAATGGGGCTTGAAAAAATGGAGAGGGGCAAAGAGATTATGTTGGTTGCATTTGCATCGGTGGAACGGATGCATCCAAACGGGAGGGGATAATTCTAATGGGGGTTGACAGGGGAGAGTTTTGGAAGGAAGGCGGAGAGAAAATGGCGGGAGCAACGGCCTAGATTGATTTGGACCAGCAAACTGAGAACACAGAAATTATCATTAGCGTGTTAATTACTTAGAGTTAGTTTTTACTAGTTGACTGTTCCATTTGCCTATATTTAGACTGCAACTTTTTGTTTTCTGTTTTTAGTTCACGTCATGAAGTTTTTTTTCTTCTATTAATCTAGATAAGATAAGATATAACGTGTGTAATAAATTCTTGTTTTTTTGGGGAGAATTTACGGTCTATGTTGTTTAGTTTTTTCTTTGTTATTTTTCTTGTGTAGGTAGCTGTTTAATTTTTTTTTTTCAGGACATCAAAGTGCTTAGTGCTGACACTTTTGTGAACACTCGTTTTTTTTTTGATAAGCAGGCAACAAACCTGTCAATTTCTTTCTGTTTTGAAACTCATAAAGACGTCATTATATCCTAACATAACTAGTGTTTACAAGCAGGATATATCATAAAGACTCGTTTGGTAATTAAGAAAATAATAATTAAATAGTGTTATTTTATAAGAAAATTAAAATAGTGAAAGAATGATGTTATTTACATAAAGATTAGAATAATGCCATTTTTATGCCATTCAGGTATAAAATTTCAAGTAGTTATTTCATGCATTATCATTTCACTAGTTCATATATCCGCTCTTACGTGCTAATCTTTTTTTAACATGTAAGTTTTTTTATGCTCTCAGTATTTTTAAAAATTAAATGAAGAATAATCATTGCTTATATTAATTATCCTTACTCTTATATATGATATTTTAATTTTTAAATAAAATAATTAGATATAATAAAATTTCTTAAAAAATATGAATATATAAATTAAAAAATTGTTTAGAAGATAAAATTTTCCTTAAGAAAATACTTATAATAAATGCTAGTAATTGTACCCACTCTTATGCTATGCACAGGACATTATATATAATAATTTAATTTTTAACTACAATCAATTATTATACTCTAAAAAATCAATAAAGTCTCATGTAGTGTTATTCACAAGTAATATTTTTTATATTATATATATTATTATCATTCACAATTATGAAAATATAAATAAATACATATAGTAAAAAAAACTGCACTTGTAATAGTTAGTTGTGGTGGAATTACATTTATGTATTGTGCACGCGGCCTCCTCGAATATTATTTATGAATGCGAGCTAAATAAGGGAGCTTCTTTAGTTCAGACTTTAAAAACTGCAAACCTCATAATTGATTTAAAATAATTTAACAGCACTAAACACAATAGCCAGTAAAGCAAATAAAATAATAGTAACTGAATTTTCTTGATCGTAGTGACATGTGGCACCTTTAACATCATGAAGAGGGATTGTTAACAGCTTGAGAGCTTTCAGGTCTTCATCAAGATGGTACCGAACTGGAGAGGAGGTAATGTTATAAGATCAAGACAAAATGAGGGACCAATGAATACTATATTTTAAAGAAAATTCCAACATACTTAGTAATTTGCACTTAATCATATACAAACAACATGAAAACAAAAAATAACTCAAGAAACAGGATAATATACAATATTGGTTGTACTTTGCAATTAGAAACAATAATGTATCTGACAATTGATCAATGCCATATTGTTATAGAGTTCACAATAATGTCTGAGCAACTTACCATTGATATTCCAAATTCTAATGGTACCATCCTTTGATGTAGTTATGATCTGCTCTGAATTTGGCATGAAACACAAACTGGTAACTGCACTCTGCATGATAACATAAAATTCATGTAAGACAAGTTATAACGACAATCAGGGGCGGAGCCAAGAATTTTTTCAGGGTGTAGCCCCAATCGGATTGAATATCTTAGCGGGTTGAAACCCAGAGTCCAGACTCAAGACCAATCCAGAGTCCAGAATCCAGAGAGTAACACAAAAATTTTTCAGAGTGTGACTTAGTGGATCTATTACTCTTTATTTTATTGATTTTTAATTTTCTAGGGGGTAACACTTGTACCCCTGGGCTTATATGGATCCGCCACTGACGAGAACAGTAATCATGAGAAGACTGAACCTAGCATCAGTGTGCTAATAATCAAGAAAAAAAAATGCCGTAATGTAATATACAACACAATAATAGCAGTGATGAGCTTCAATTTATCCCTTTCTTTTTTATTTTTCAAAAAGAATTTGGCAAAGTATTTTTTTGGGGTTAATGTCAGATAACCACTGCTCACCAGATGCACTTAGCCCCTTGCCAATTTCTTAAACATGCATTTAACCTATATATATATATAGTCCGACTATGGTTCTTTGCAAAGCACAGAGGCGCTGTGTGCTTTGCGCTCTATTTTTAATTTCAAGTTAGAAATAATTGATCCGAACCGTTCAATCCAATATCCATATCAAAATATATTAGTAAACTAAATTTTATATTTTTTAGAATTTTTTGCTATTTTTTCTGCTGAGGAGAAAATGACTTGATCTGAGAATTCTAATTCATTCAAAAATGACGGTTTCCTCCCTATCCAAAAAAATAGCAAATGGATTCCAAAAAATATAAAATTTGGTTTACTAATAGTTTTTGATATGAATATTAGATTGAGTGATTTGAATCGATCATTTCTAACTTAAAGTTAATAATATAGCGCAAAACACAGAACGCACATGTACTTTACAAAGCACTATAGCCTAATTCTCTCTATATATATATATAGAGAGAGAGTAAAGATACCGTGAGTTTAACTCAAAAAGTATATCAAATCATCTCTAAATTTTGATTTTTCACTCTCATTAAATTTTTCATATTGAAATCTTGTGGGGTACAAAATTGTAAGATGTTTTGAGTTTTCTAAATCGCTCTTATTTTTGAAAATAATGTACAAACGTTGAATATTTTATTATTATTTTTAGAGCTGATTTTCAAAAATTAAAAAGAGTGACTTAAAAAACTCGAAACATCCTAAATTTTTGTACCCCATAAGATTTCAATATGAAGAATTTAATGAGAGTGAAAAATTCAAATTTGGAGATGATTTGATATACCTTTTGACCTTTTGAGTTAATCTCACGGTATATTCACTCCCTCCCCCCCCTCTCTCTCTATATATATATATATTATTATTATTTTATTTAAAAAATTATATAGACGATGTGGTTTGCTAAAATAACCCTCAATTTGTACGCAAAATGAGACTTTATTTGGTTAGAATTCAGGGCAATGAAAATGAGGTAGGTGAATAGTACTATAAAAAGTAATAAATATAAAACATTATGCATCTCATAAATGAAAATGTCTTAAAAAAGTAAAAAGAAAATACAAAGAATAGAAATCTAAAACTTTATATTTTAGGGTTCTTAGCTCTAGTAAATTGAGGAAATATAAGATATAATACAGTGTGACTTCTGTTTTTCAATGAAAGATCTGCAACTCATGGGTTATTTACAAGGTTAACAACGGCTATGTGCAATTAAACCTGACTATCATTATTTATGAGGATAATAGCGGCTATGTACAATTAAACCTGGCTATCATTACCCAACCATTATTGTACCTTGTGTCGTTTTAGTTGCATGACTTTGATAACTTCCTTCACTGAACTGTCCTTCAAGTAAACAATCTCCCAAAACTAAATGCAAATGAAACAACATAAGCATTGCTATTTAACTTAAAAGTTCTCTTTGCTTTATTCATTTGGTATAAGGGAAAGAGGATAACATACCTTCACATCAGCAGTGAAAGCAGCAACAGCCAAAAAATGACTATTTGATGAGATAGTAGCCATATTGTTCTTCAGCTGGTTAGACTCAACAGCTCCAAAGAGCTTACCAGTTTTGCCATTCCATACTTTTATCTCACTCTCTGCAATTACTACAAATATGACATTATACTCTTAAACCAAACATGCCTTCAAATTACTGCAGAACATAAAATATGAGGTCAAAAAAATGAAATATATATACAATAAAGAAATATATATTTTGTAAAGCAATATTTTATCATGCTCCCACTTTTAATCACTGCTATCTGACTATTTACCACTATCAGATCTACACCACAATTATGTCAATAATTTTATTTTAACTGAAAAATAAGTTGAGAAGTTAGAAACATAAATTCAATTTTAATTTATTCTCTCTCCACAAACTTAACTAAAAATGGAGAAGAAAGTAGAAATTCAGGTACTTTCTCAATGACTATGTATGTTTTTTTTTACTGTAACATACTACTATGTAACCTTCTCCATTAGAGAGAAACTGATTTGTTTGGAAAAATATTATTTTATATAGTGAATTTATTTGGATACCAATGCCAATGTGCTCAAAATTAATTAAAAAATTATCATGAACTTCATATTAACATACACACACAAAAATCCATATAAGTATAATACTTTTAAAAACTCCATATCTAAAAAAATGAGAATACACATCAAAATTAATAAACTAACAAAAAAATAACAGAAAATATTTGTACAAACTGAGAAGAAACTCATACCTTTTAGGTATTTTGAATACCAATATGTGAGCAAATATTGGTACAAACAGATGGATATTTTTTAAGTGCAGACAATTGAAATTGTAAATTTATTGAGCAAAGCACTTATTGGATCTATTTTGTTGAATATATAAGTGCCCTGTAGTTGTTAAACCATCAAAATACACTCCCCTAATAGCTTTGGCTGCTGCTAACCTGGCGCTTCAAGCTGAAATACCGCCTGGAGAGGAAATCAATATAGAGTTGGAGAAGTCAATTAATTCAACAATAAAAGAAAAAAATTAAGAAAGGCAAAGAGGAGAAGCAGTTAGAAATTATCATTAAATCAAGACCTGCCATACTACTTACAAAATCGCCAAAATGATACAACTAATCAGTGACCAATTACTTAGAAAACTCACAAAATCCGATTTAATTTCTCAAAATCTTTAATTACCAGGGGAAAAAAATGCGTACTTGTCAGATTAGCACATACAAAAAATGCGTATTGGAAGATGCAAAATTACATATAAACAAACTATACAAAAAAGTAAATACTTATTCGTGATTATCATAAGATTAGCACATACAAACAAATAAAAAAAAATCAAATTCAAAATTCATGCTTAGGCACTAACTATCTTGCAAAATCTGGAAAAGATTGTGATCTTCACCACATTGATACGAACAGAATGCGAACTTACATAAAAATTGTATCAAATTATTAAATCCGAGCATCAAACATCATTTTTTCTTATTAAGATTTCATGTTGTAATCATCAATATTGTGTTTTTTTCACATCCAAACATATTTATATGCTGGCAGTTGTAATTATCAGATTATGAGTCATCACGGAAACACAGGAATTTAGATTGTTCAGCATGGAATTATCAACCAATTCAGCAAGGCAAACTTTGAACTGACGCAGTCAAGAAAAGAAGATAAACCAATTATGAAGAATTCTTTAATCATAGGTGAGACGGCAAGTTATCAGCACACAGTTGCCGTATCAACTATCACACCACAAAACCTTCTTTCAAGTTAGATTAATGGTTTTGAATTTAATTTGATCACTGAAATATCTATCAGCGGGTCATTCAATACAATCAAAATTAAATATTATAAATATTTAATCAATCGGCATAACATAAATCGCTAAAAATAAATTTGACCATAAACAGTTTAATAGGTCTTCGAATATATTCCTTAATCGACTATTAGAATGAATAATTATCAATTTATCATAAACAAGTGTTGGTGTTGGTTACCTAAGAAAGAAAAAGAAAAAAAAATTGTAGGAGTTGGTTTCCGTCACGTCCCGTTTTGGTGACCGTCATATTAAACGACTTTAAGATCCAAAATACACCACGACCACTAAGACATCTGTGGACCCAAAAATCGTATCTCATTCCATGTGCGGATGTGCCTTGAATAGTTCTTGTCCTCTCGTCGTCGTGTCATTGTCATCTTTGCTTCCGAAGAAATCTGTGGACCAGGACTTCAAAGACCGGCATATTGCCAATACACTGACAGCGGGGACTAACATCGAGCTAGCCCAGATATTTTGCTCCTGGTTCTTCTAGATATATGCAACTTCGGTGCTGTTTCTCTCCATCGCTTAAGAAATTTCTGGACAGCAGAGACGTCTTAGAAACGGTCACTGACGCCTTACGTCCTACGTGGCAAAACAATAATTAGAAAATTATTCGACGCGGTAACTTCACCATTGGTCACCAAAACTTCCCAGAAGGTTATAAAAGGCCCTGGGTTGCCCTAGTCGATTCATTCAATCTGTTCTTAAAATACCTCTCTAGAAAATCTAAGCGTGCTCTTTTTTCTCTCTCAAGGTATGATTTCCTTACTTTTTACTCCTCTATTCTCAACTTTTTTTTTTAGATTAGAAATTAGCTAGTTTATTGTTTGAAATAGCTTTGGATCTGTGCTGATTTTCATGGAGATAGCTCGAGTTTGTCGATAGATAGTTCTGTGACCTTTTCTGGTTTGTTTGTACCCGTTTCATCATCTTGATATGAATGATATTATTATTCAGAGGCGATGGTTTAGATGTGTGTTTGTAGGAGTTAATCGTCGGGATTTAATCGGATCTGTCCAGATCTGTTTCGATCTGCTTGTTTCTAAGTTTTTTAACGACGAAATTGGTAACTAATAACTTAAAATTGTTCTAACTGGGGCATAAGCCAGATCTATAATATAATTCAGTCTGAATTGTAGAATTAGGCTTGTTTTCATATGATTAACGGGCATAAATAGCTTTTAACTGTGCTCCGTAGTTTAGTATAAGCCAGCTCTACAATTCAGATGTCTTTGTTAAATCAGGCTTCTTTTTTTCCAATCACAGAGGGTTATGAGAACATATGTCCATTTTGTAATAGGAATTTCTTATTTAAAGAATTAGCTATGAATTTGTCTGTATCATTGTCTGATATGGAAAACATGTCCTCTTCAGCTGTAGTTGAGTCTCTTTTCTGATCTATATATATCGAGTCCATTTCATATTACTATTATTGGTTTCTGATCTTAGGCTGATACCTATTTTCTGTACAGATGCAAATCTTCGTCAAGACCCTCACTGGTAAGACAATCACCTTGGAGGTCGAGTCATCTGACACAATCGACAATGTGAAGGCTAAGATCCAAGACAAGGAGGGCATCCCCCCTGACCAGCAGAGGCTCATCTTTGCCGGCAAACAGCTCGAGGACGGCCGTACCTTGGCTGATTACAACATCCAGAAGGAGTCGACCCTCCATTTGGTGCTCCGCCTCCGTGGCGGCATGCAGATTTTTGTGAAGACCCTCACAGGCAAGACCATCACCCTTGAGGTGGAGAGCTCTGACACCATTGACAATGTCAAGGCCAAGATTCAGGACAAGGAGGGCATTCCCCCGGACCAGCAGAGGCTCATATTTGCCGGCAAACAGCTCGAGGACGGCCGTACCTTGGCTGATTACAATATCCAGAAAGAGTCGACCCTCCACTTGGTTCTCCGTCTCCGTGGTGGCATGCAGATTTTTGTGAAGACACTCACAGGCAAGACCATTACCCTTGAGGTGGAGAGCTCTGACACCATTGACAATGTCAAGGCCAAGATTCAGGACAAGGAGGGGATCCCACCGGACCAGCAGAGGTTGATTTTTGCTGGTAAGCAATTGGAGGACGGCCGCACCCTGGCCGATTACAACATTCAGAAGGAGTCAACACTCCACTTGGTGCTCCGCCTCCGTGGTGGTATGCAGATTTTTGTTAAGACCCTCACCGGCAAGACTATCACCCTGGAGGTTGAATCTTCTGACACAATTGATAATGTTAAGGCCAAGATCCAGGACAAGGAGGGTATTCCCCCGGACCAGCAGAGGCTGATCTTCGCTGGCAAGCAGTTGGAAGATGGCCGCACCTTGGCGGACTACAACATCCAGAAGGAGTCAACCCTTCACCTCGTCTTGCGTCTTCGTGGTGGAATGCAGATTTTTGTGAAGACCCTCACTGGCAAGACCATCACACTGGAGGTCGAGTCTTCTGACACCATTGACAATGTGAAGGCAAAGATTCAAGACAAGGAGGGGATCCCACCAGATCAGCAGAGGCTCATCTTCGCTGGTAAGCAGTTGGAAGATGGCCGTACCCTTGCTGACTACAACATTCAGAAGGAGTCGACCCTTCACTTGGTGCTCCGCCTCCGTGGAGGAAACTAGACCTATGGTGCATGGGTGTTTGCTGCTTTCTTGGTGATGTGATGTCTGTATCGGTTTGTGTGGTTAGTCTCTAGCAAATGTTGTGAGGCTAACCTTGTATTCTGTTGTTAGTTTGGTTAATAATGGGGCGTTTAATTATGGACTGTGAGAGCAGCAGTGGTAGATCTATTGAGAACTTAATATTGTGGAACCAATGGAATAATTATTTATGATCCGTATTTGAATTCTTTTTTCTGTTCTGTAAGCCCCCTCTGTCATTGGGTTATTATTTCTTTCATTTTGCTCCTTTTCTCCTTGTTATTTTTGAATCTTTTAAACCTGTTATTCGAGTTTCATATTTTTGGTCTCAAGTTTTTTGCTTGCAAGAAACCACTCTTCTAGCTTTGGTTGAGAGCCCGGAGCCATATTGTTGACACTATTCTACTGGCGATGTAATATATCAAAGTTAGTTGTAAGAGTTGACACTATTTTGACGTAATGGCACGGGGTAAATTATTTGAATGATTCTTACCTGTCAATTATGATGATGTAGACTCAGTATGGTATTTACCTAATCCCAGAGTGAAGGTAAGGAAACAATATAGGAACTTGTAAACCTTCAACCTTCAATGTTTGTTGTGATTTAATGCAGATATTTTCTAATGATATGAGCATGAGAGCATCTGCTTCCTTTCAGAAAGAAAAATATATCCTGCAATTGTTGTGGACCCCGAATGAAATAATACCTCAAGTGTTGATTTAGATTAGATTGGATGACTGCCAGTTCCTCTCCAACAATTATTAGTTGTTCACGGGCACCATTTTCAAAAAGTTGCCTAACATCCAATCATAATATTAACATCCCACTCAGAAAAAATATTAGTACTCAGATACCAGTTGTACATTTAAAAAAAAAACAAATCACTTGCTTTTAGGCTTTTTGAGGGCACATTTGCTCTTTCTGCGCAATAACATCAATCTGAACCGGTGCATGAACATTGCAATAAAGCAGTTTTTTTTTATAATAATTATTTAAATAATTCTAATTTTAATAATAAAAGTGATAAGATTAAAATTTTAAGAATACGAATGACAGTGTGTCATTGTCAATGACGTGTAAATACGTCAGTGACTAACACATTTGTGCAAATATGTCATTGAAAGTGTCATCTTTCAATTTTAAAAAAAAAAAAAATTAGAGTAGCTTCTTGGTTCTGACGCTAGTGGAAAAAACACCACTCCCACTGACGTCTTTGCAACGTGCCACTGGCATTGGTATTAAAATTTTGATTTTGTCACTTTTATTATTAAAATTCGGATTATTTGAATAATTATAATAAATAAAAACTGGCAATAAAGCCAATAACTGGCTGGTTTAAAAGCTTACCAAACATCGACTATTTTTAGTTCGATCTTTTTTGAAAATAGATGATAATGGTTTTGAGTTTTCAATGTAAACAACTCTTCCTAATGCCTCTGGCATTTTAAGCAGAAATCCGAACGCTTTATAAAGAATTCTTTATAAAAAAAAAACTTGACCGTCTTTGGCTTGTTAAAGTATTTTTTATATGGTGTCTCGGAGAACCAAGAGACTAATCTTCAACAAAATTACAGCTGTTAATTCAATCATGCAATAAATAATTGCGAGCCCCAGACAGTCAGACTTAGAGGACTAATAATTTTTGAATAATTTTATAATTCATGGCATATTTGGATAAATAAATGCTGTCTTCTCTAGATCGAAATTAAGGCAGAAAATGGTAACTCGTATTGGATTGGGTAATTTTCCTTTTAATTATTTTTTTTCTAAAGAAAAGAGAAATAGAGGTCATGCCTCTTTTTCTGAATAAGACCGTTACAACACAGGCTAAAGGATTTTTAAAATTAGTTGCATTTTGCATTTTTTGTACTCTTTTTGGTATTTGAAATTGTTGCATCCACAGAATCATCGCAGATTATTAATATGAAATTGTGAATTGTTTTTTTGCGTTCTTGATCTTCTGTATCCTTATACTGCTGTGATGTATATAACTTCTAGTTCATAAATCGATGGTAAGCACGTTGCGGCACATAAAAGATTCATTGTTTAGTTGCCAAATAAACCCTTACACATTTTGCATAAACTTTACGGTTTATTTATACGTTGCTCGATTTATGTGCTTATTATGTGCGCTCTATACTTTGAATTAATAAAATGATTTCAAGTACTTAAATTTCAAGAATTCAAGATTTCGTGTGATATCTCAATATGGAACAATTTGAATTATTAAAGAAATCGATAGCACGATTTTAATGTTACTAAAGTTTTAAAAAAGTTACAATTTGCTAATTCAAAACCATTAGTTAAAATTACTTAAAAGTATTGATAGATGATATCAATGAAAAATATTTAGGTTTAGATTACAATTAAATTAACACTAGCAGTGCACCAACGCGTTACAGCGAATTTTTTTATTTAGATATAAAAAAATATCACATAATAATATGTACGTCATTCTAATATGGAAAAGATCAATAAATGCAAAATCAAACAAGATTAATTACATATGCTATATCAGATATAATCTCATATAATTTCTCTCAACTTTTATTTCCTTCTTCCTATATGGCAAATGAATAGAGAAGAATACAAAATAATGGACGCTATCGTATTCGTCTGATTAGTCAAAATTAATGTAAATCATTAGATGAGAGGTATCTTGGGATATAAAAAAATTGAAGGAAATGACAAAAAATGGACTCGTTCAATTCTTAGCTGCTTTATATAATAGTATAAATTATGTATTTTGCACCGATAATATGTGATTAAAGAACAACTAAACTCATTAAAGAAATCTATAGAAATATTTTTTATGTAACTTCTTTAAAATTCAATAAAGAATATTAATTTAGACCTCACAAGATTATTTAAGATTGATAAATTGAGATTATGCGATTTTTTACTTTTCTTCAATGTGATACAACGGTTAGATGGACACTGATCAAAGTAAAATTCTAACGTTTTTCATAACAGAAAAGTCTTCTCTATTTGTAAATACTCTTATATTAAATAAATAATCACAGATACATTCCCTTAGAGTTACTATACGTGAAATGATATAAAGTGCTATTCTTTATTGTATTCGAAAAATGTTCTTACTTAAAAAAGGGAACATATCTTATATTAGACTAAAATATTTTATATTAATTTTATTTTACCTTTATTTTGCACCAGTAATCTTTTGTACTGTCAAATCAACTTCTACATAGTCATCTTCAAGAATCTCCCACACATCTTGCACACTCATGAGAGTTTTTATATGGATGCTTCAATTCTCATAATTTATCTTTGTAAACTTTGACAATATCAACTGATTGAGAGAACTGCCCTCAAAATCAACTATGAGTTTTGATACCAATCAGTAATTTTTAATTCAATCACTAGACGCTCACTTAGCCATTTAGAACAAAATACTAGCCAAATTTAACACATTTGAGAGTTTTCGGGAGCGTGAGATATGCACATGTTCAGTATCAAAGGAGAACCAAACTCTACAATAAGAGCAAGAAGTTGGTATTTATCGGCTAAAGGGATTGTCAAAGACCTACAAGCTGCACGATCCAAATAAGAAGAAGATGATCTCGAGTCTACATAAATGAGCAAAATGAATGAGATTGGAAAAAATAAGAAGAGTTGGAGGGAAAAAAAAGCTGAGGAACAACTACAACAATAACCATGATTTCGGCTCTGAATATTGTGACATCAATTTTAATTTGAGATGAAGAAACAACGGGAACAATATTCGAGACAATGAGGTTTCAAATTTAGAGAACTCAAAAAAGAGAGGAGGAAACTGAAGATGAAGAAGAGCCGAGACAACATCAGTTTAGAAGACTCAATGAAATTTACATTACAATAGGAGAAGTGTATTTGATGTCTTTGTTAGCCAATGTCGAAAATATCAGTTATTAAAAAGCTTCTAGAAACAAAGAAGGTAAAAAAGGCGTTGCCAAAGTCTTTATTGGAAAGTTACAGTAGAAAGTTGGGGATGATGACTATTTGGGATTTAAACTTAAGGGAGTGTGGAAAATGATAATCTCTAACTCTCTAAAAAATTTGAAATGAAGAAGAATTTGGAAAAGAGAAGCACTATTGGTAAGATATATAGTCAAATTTGGAAACATGTCATGAGAGAAAAAAACTGTATTAGTGTTTGCATAAATTATTTAAGACATACAACTAATATAAGAAATTATTATTTTTTTTGTCCTAGATGATTAAAACATGTAATAGTATAAAGAATGTTTATATAGAAGAGAAGGGATCAGTTGACAATGGTTTATTTTGACAATCTTGATAATGAATTTCTAAAAAAATATAAAAATTCTTAAAAATAATTTTTTTTATAAATGTGTTCTTCTATCTTTAGATTAATGGTCATTCAAATTTCATGCAATTTCATTATTATTTAATAGTCCATCAAAGACCATCAAATTTTTATATAATTTATAACAGTTTCAATTTAATAATCTTTGATAGACCATCAAACGATAATGAAATTGAATGACCATTAATCTATAGGTAGAAAAATACATTTATAAACTTTTTTATTTTTAAGATTTTTTTAATATTTTTTTAATATTTTTTTAAAGATTCATTGTCAAGGTTGTCAAAATAACTCATTGTCAACTGATTCCTTCCCTATATAAAATTTGTATTAAATGCATTAAGCAATATAATTAGATCATTTTTACTAGTAACGAAATAAAATATCAATTCATAGTTCTAACCGTGCTCAATTAGTTTTTATGAATCTAACAAGTTCCCTAACCTACCTTTATATTTCCGTCTCGGCCCCACAGTCACACGCTTCTTTCTTTTTCTCTTTTGTCGTGTCTTCTCTCCCGTGTGGCTCTGCATTGGTTCAGTCCATACGACATCATTCTTTCCTTTTGTTTGATGATAAACCTGTAGGCATGTATCAGAAGAAATGTAACCTGATACAAAAATACTGATCCAAAGTAGCACGTCCTAACTAGATCAGCATCTAGACTAAAAATAAAAGCATCATGCCTGCTCCTAATCCACTGCTTGTTGATACTAAATGAGAAATTAAAAGCAAACTGGACCTAAGTTACATAATATAGCATGATAAATAAAATTAGAAAATCCTCCTAAATGTATTTGCGCTAATTAGACAAGCAAACTTCTTCATGTCTCCGTCTGTTCTGCATCATATGCTGGTAGTTTTCACTGTTTGATCCGAAAAAAAATATCATTCTTTCTTTGCTCGTTTCCATCTCCATGGGAAAAAAATTCACTCAGGCCCCGTTCGAAGTGAGCCCGCGAGTGGGAATGAGAATGAATTTTGAACTGAAATTACTGTGTGCGTGGGGAAAATAAAATTTAGTTGAACTGAATTTTTTATTTCCTACATAAATAGTAATGAGGCTGGGCAAAATCCGAACAAGATATTAGAATAAATTTTTTTTTACCCACACACAATATTTTTTTAGTTCAATCTTTGTTCCCATTTCCAATCCCCTTAATCCACCGAATAGGGCCAGAGTGTGATAAAATAATCGTTTATTTATTGGCTCAAGTGATGGTAACAGAAGATCCATTCAAATATATTATAATATATTTCTTGCTAATGGAAATATATATTTTCGACAACTGAGATAGTCAATAAATAATTATTAATATAAATGTGTAAACATCTAACTATGTTATCTATAGTTTTAGTTGGTTTAATATTACTTAAATAATTCGATAATCTCATGAGAATAAGATTTCAATGCCATAAATTTTGTTTGCCATAAGATGCTATAAACTCACTTTTTAATTCATATTTTAATTTTAAAACCAAATCGTTGATCTTGTTAAATTTTATGATAGATGTATGCTCCTAAAATTTCATAATTTTTGGAGTTCATTTGCTACTAAATCACATTAGAATAAATAAATACATAAAATTAATCAATCATAATTAACTAGATTCATTCATTTTATTCTCATTAGATCTAGTGTCAAATAAACTCCAAAAAATATGAAATTTTAGGAGCATACATCTATCATAGAAATTTGAGTTTTAAAATTTAAAATATAAATTAAAAAATAAATTGGTGACATCTTGTGGCAATCAAAACTTATGATATTGAAACCCTCCTTATCTTTTGATTAGGATCAGGCGCTAAAATGGTATCGACAATGTTTTCAAGTTCATTTGAGTATAATCAATCAATATATAAATTACACCAAATAAAATAAGATCAAATTGCAAATAAAATATTATGAATTTACTTTTTTATTTTCATAATTAATTGATCGATTAATTAATAACATATCTAACGAGTGATGTGTTTATATATAAATTTTGTTAATTTTATGTATACTATATTATAAAGAGTGTATGTATTGGAGACGTCTATTAATGTTATCCGATAATGTGTAATGATCGAAATACTCTTATTCAATTTATGATTGAGATTGATTGATTTTAAAAAAATAATGGTTCAAATTTCAGTCAAATTCAAATTTCTTCTCCATTTGATTTTTTTTACCAATACATTTATATGAGGTTTAAAAAAAAAATTAAATACCAAATAAATTAAACACCAACTATCTTTTAAGTTTTATTGTAGAAGAAAAAGTATGCATTATACAACTTTACTCAGAAAAGAAAAATTATTATATTTTATATATTATATTTTATTAAATAATAAAATAATTTTATTTAAAAATTTAAGAGCCTTTATAATTAATTTATATAAATTATATCTAATACAAATATTTTTTATCATAAAATTAATATTAAATATAATTATTTTATAAAAATAAATTATATTTCAAATAATTAAATATCAAATATCATTAAGTTTTATTGTAAAAAAAGAAAACTACAAGTTATACAATCTTATTAAAAAATATATTATATTTTGTATATCATCTTTTATTAAATAATAAATTAAATTTATTTAAAATTTAATATTCTTTGTGATTAATTTAGACATTAATTATAATAAGATTAGTGATGAATATAAATATTTTTAAAATTCAGAGGGTACGGACGAGCGGGTTCTATGCTAGTTATTTATAAAGCCAAATAGTGAAATAATAAATAATTTAAAATAATTTATAAATATTTAATTCTTTTGACATCTAAATTTTTGTACAGAATAAATTTGAATATAAATTTATCTTTGAATATAAATTTATCTTATCCTGAATTTCATTTACCCTATTATTTAATTTCAATTTTATTTTTATTTAAATATAAAATTTTCGGTTATCTACATCCAATTTAGTTCTAGAAAAACTTTTCAACAAATACGTAAATTTTAACTTAAAAAAGGTATTTCGTCTCCAAGTTAATTTTTTTTTAAATTTAACTTTTTGAATAATAAAATTGTAATTAAGTTGTTATAAAAAAGTTGACATGACTTGACACTACGGAAACAAATAAATAACCTAACAACTTAATACTGGCTAACATACTTTAGCAATGAATTTGTGACAGACAAAATTTAATGAACATAAAGAAAGTCATCCCAATAAATAGCAATGTTGATGTCATCTACCTATACTTTATGTACTAGTAGGTACTTTATTAACTATTATTCTTGTTCTTATTCATTTTTATTACTCGAGAAGTTAAAAAAAAAACTAGAACTAAAAAAAAATTATTCCAGGGTGTTTTTATTTAGCAATGTTTTTGCATTAAAAATATGAAATTAAACTAAAACTTTAAACATATTAACAACTGTATTAGCATCTATTCCAGGGTGTTTTTGTTTCTCGTAACACGTGCAAACGAAAAAGTAAAATTGAAACCAAAAAAATTTAAAGCTTTTGCAGGGAGTTGTCACATCCACGCAGTCTGTACATGGGGGAGAAGAGGAAACGCACGATAAAAGAGAAAAAAAAAAAGAAATTCAGATTCCATTCGGGGATGAAAATATGAAAGTAGGTTAGGAGACAAAAATACGGTTTTCGTCTTTATTAGACTCGTAAAAATCAACTGAGCACGATTAGGTCGCTGAATTGATATTTTTATTTTTTTTACTGATAAAAAAAATCGGTAATTAGATGCAGTATGCCAGAAGAATGTATCGATCAAAAGATGTCAGAAAAAAGAGAAAATATATTGCTGTGTGCGAGAGAAGAAAAAAATTATTATAGTTCAAATTGAAGTTTAACATAGACTAATTTTGATTTCTTAAATCGCAGATATAGTTATTTGCGTTTTGGTTTGTTATAACTTACAAATGGCCGACTGAGACCGAATTAAAAACCACAGATTCTTCCCCAGTTCGCAACTTTCGCATCAAATACGAGGAGCTAAACCCTAACAGTGGGATGGAACCTGATCACAAGAGAACCCCAGGCGACCTGAGCGAGATCGACGCTCTAATGGAGGAGTCCGGCGGGGAGAGTCCGAGGTTTGAGTTAGATTTGGTTCGGAGGAAAGAGAACAAAGAGGAGGATTTGAGTAAGAGGAAGCTCGGTTTTCGCGAAATGGACGTCTCTGTAAAAATTGATGGTGAGGGGGAAAATGCTAGCTTTGAGGACGAAAGAGAAGATCGCCAACAGGCCTCTCCCCAGCCAGAGCCAGTCTCTACTCACGTGAGATCGTTTTCTTTGTTTTTTTTTTCGTTGTAGTAATATTTTGTATTGCTAATTCAAACTCCACGGTGTAAATCCTAACTTATATATGCTATGGTTCTTGAATATCGACTTAAATTATTGTGGTTAAATTGGTAAAACAATTTGAGAGAGAATGTAGCTGGTGATTGGTGTCAATTTTTCTATATTTGTTTAGGATCTATGTTTGAATTAAGTCGTAATATTCTATAGCTTTCATGAAATGTTAGTGTCTCAGTTTCAACAACACGTAGAACAGATGCTACTTTTGGGGCTGGTTTTTGAAACTGAGTTGTGACTCGAAATGATACATGTGTGTCTCTGAATCCTTTTCCTAGTGGGCTTTTATCGGGTAGGGGTTAGGAATTTTTCTCTTTCGTTTTGCTTCTGTGTGTTTGTAAGTTAACAGTTTCAGCAATGAAACCGGCTCAAGTGCCTTTTTTTCAAAAAAAAAAAAAAGGAAGTAGCATTTTCTCCCAGTTATTACTTTTTTAGTGAACAAAAATATGATTATAAAAAAAATAAGTATTATACAGCATGACGCTAGAATGATAATATTTTTGTTTACTTGTTTTTATGATTGCAATATGGTAATATTGATACTAATTTTATAAGTCTTAAGTTTATTTAAAAAAGGTTGGATAATCAGAAACATCTCTGACTAAAATGGCATCCATTTCAAGTTATGCTTCGATTTGTAGTTCAATCTCTGTTTTGCCCCCTTGTATTTATAATTTTCAAGTCTTACACTCTCAGCCAGAGAGAATCATCATTTTTCATTCAAAATTACTTCCACTTTGTACAGGAGGTGCCAATAATAGACATCCCAGTTGAGGTTTCAAGGAGACCGTGTTCGGAGTACAAAGATAGGTTAATTGAAGAGCTGAAGAGACCATTTGATGATTGTGAGTATAGAGAACTGATGGAGAAGTCAGCTCTTAGGACTAAAAAGATTGTCTATAAGGAGTTGCATTCCATGGAAAATGGTGTAGAGACGGAGGCAGCTCCTAGATTGAGAGAAAGACCCATAGAGACAGAAAAGGACAGTAAATCCTTCTTCGACTGGTATCCTGGTAAAGTTCATATTTTTTTTTTCGAATTTATTTCCTAAAATATATACTACCTTGCTGATTTTGGGTGGGTCATGTGTGGATCTCCACTAAAGCTATACTATTCACTCCAAGACCCCGAGCAAAACAGATTAATGAAGTTATATTTAAAAAAAAAAAGTTTCTTATCATTTGTCAAGAATCAAGATGATATTTCCTTCCATGAGAGCTCCATTAGAAAAATTGGAACATCCAACTGGTTGTCTTCTTTGGACAGGAACTCCAAAATTATTTACTAATAAAGTGACAAATGCTTTTTTTTCCCTCTCTCTACTAAAGAGGTGGAGAGGATGGTTCAAATAGCAGAACCTGGTCGTCGTTTGACTCTCCTGAGAGGTTTTTTCTTTTGGCTGCAGGTACTAATTTACTTTTTTAATTTTTTTTTTCAGTTTTTCCACCTTTCTTTTCTTTGCGCTGTAACCATGAAGAATGCTGGTTAGCTTTTTGTAGTTACTCATAAAAGGTTCGCTTCAATTGTAACCTCATTTCTCAGTAATGTACCTGGCCAGGTGCATTTCTGGCATATTATCACCTGGACTGTTGGGCAAAACAAGGGGTTACTTATTTTGTTTGATTTAAGCTTCTACTTATGTTTATCATAAGTACTATTTTCATAAAAAGTTTCTTCCAAGAGTTGCAGCCCTCAGGCCAGTCTTTACTGGTAATCTCATATGGTTAAACCTATAACTACTTTGTCTTTTATAGAACAAAATATATCAGATAGGTTTATGAGTTTGGTTTTTGTAGAACTGCAGTTGGGAGCAATCTTTCAAGCCATGGCACAAGTGGTACAAAGGATCCAAGACACCATCATAATGATTCTGTGACAGCAGGATAATATGGCAATTGATAGTTTTCACCTATCTACATCTTGACTTGGTTAGTGTGGCAAATAGTGAATTTTATGGAGTTTGTAGTTTTAGGATGCTTGTGTGTTGCGTGTTTGTTGCCATGTATCTCTATAATTTTTTGTAGTAGGCCATGTATCTCTATAATTAAAAGTAAGATATGCACTCCATTCCAACTATCTGATATTAAATTAGTATTGTACTTGGAACAGTGGTGAAACTTTGTTCGCATATGATTGTACTGTGCATCGAATTAGAAAATACATAATTACATACCTCAATTCAAATTAAAGAAGTAAATAGTCATCCACCTATCGTTAAAAAAAGCATAATTCTGGCCAATATTGGCAAATCAGAGGATATATTTTTACCCATGAATATAATACAAGCGCCAGTCCTCATAAACAATCCCCAAGTGAAATCCACAAATAGAAAAATTAGACTTTACAGCCTCCCATACCTCTGCTTAGTTATTAGCCAAGAAGTTTAGCTTTTTGCAACCTCAATTTTAGAATTTGAGTGATGATGCCAGTATTGCAGAATCAAAATTCCTTCTGATTGTTGTTTTCAAAATAAATGCACACCAGAAGAATTCAGTTGGTGAGCTCACTAATATATAAATTCAGTTATTCAAGGTTGTTAATTGAATAGTGTGCTCTCTCTCTGTACCAGTCAATGTTGTATTAGAAAAAAAACGGGCAAACAATGAAAGAGCAAAAGAATACAAAAATCATCAAAAAAGGTATAGTGGGCTCAGGTGTTGGGATTATTTGTTACATCTTTTGAATGCACTCTCTTATAAAGATAACTCCTAGTCTTTCCAGTCAAATGGAATTAATTAATAAACATGCCCATTTGGTGCTAAAAGGACCTACTCATGTTTCTAAAATCAGCTATTCTCCAATACAGGAATTAAACAGAGAATCATCAGATCACATTCACACCAAAACTTCTTTTTTGTGTTTAATAGATAACTTATATTTGCCAATGTGTCAATAGGCGAGATCTTTGATAGAATCAATTAAGAGAGTGGGGCTTACATAGTGACAACATGGCCATCAAATGTGTAGAATTGCTAGTAGCTCTAGTGAAGTATAGAACCATCTTAGTTGTATCTGAGTGCTTCACTCCTGCAATCTACAAATTTACAACAAGAATTTCAAAACAGAAAGAAAATAGAAGGGATTAATATAGGAACCCATGACAAATAATTAACAAAAAAAAAATCCAAGATTAAGAAAAACTGTTTTTTAGCTTTAAGTTGATTAAGAAAAACATAAAAGAGCAGATTAAGTGATAGGGGTATTTTATTCATTAAGAAAAGACTGAAAATGTTGAACATTACTGAACGGATTTAGTTTATACGTTCTTTATAATATAATATAAATAGTGTAGATAAACTATAAATTATTATGAATTTAAATAAAGAAAGTAAAAAAAGCTCTAATGAATGTGGCGGGATGGAAGTAAAATCAAAGTTGTCTATACATATTTATTGAGAATACAAATTACGCGTCAAGCAAAATTATCCATAGAAGTAGGGGTGTCACCCGATTCGATTTGAACCCACCCGACTTGACATGATCCGAAAATAAATGGGTCGAATATGGGTTAAATTTTTTGACTTTGAATCGAATCAGTCGGGTTCGGATCAATCCGACCCAATTAATTATATTTTTTTAAATAATTTTATGATTTAGTACTAATTAAAGCATAAATATATACTAATTAAGATTAATTATAAATTAATCAATTTATTGCTTAAAATTATATAAAAAATTTAATAAAATATTTAATTATTTTACACGGGTCAGGTCAGGTATGAGTTAAGATTTTTTGACCCGAATTTAATCGGGTCGGGTTCGGATCGAATAAAAAAATAAAAAAAATAATATGACCTAACACGAATCCGACCCATTGAGACCCCTGCATAGAAGTGAAACAATTAAACTTGTCGTGCTAACAAAAAAAGTATTTGTGTCAATTAATATTGAAACATTTTTTTTTCCATTTTTCAGTGTTCTTTATTTTCTCCCAAAAAATAATATACTGTTAGGATTTTACTGTATGGTCGTGATCCTCTAGTGAATCTCAAATATAAATTATGTTACCTTGATCCATACTTTCGGTCTTCCAGAGAGACACAACCCCGTTGATCACCAAACTCTTTTAGCCTTCCAGCGATCTTCCTCTAATCCGATGGATTGATTGAGAGGACCGGCGTCGACAATTTCTTCTCTTCTGGAACTGTGTTAAGAGAGAGATATGGATCTGTTGGGAAACAAAAGGGTGGCAGAAAATAAGGAAAATGAGAGTAGTTTCAAAAATAATAGTATCCCTGCATATATATGGACGCCCATATAACTGAGTGCAGTTATATCTTAATGGGTCCATATCGGATCCAGATTCTCTCTTAACGGATTCGCTACTTAATCAGAAAACTATCTATAGTTGTGTTCTCTAGGGACCAATAGCATAATTGTATTATTATCAGACTTTATATAATTCAGACCATCACTAAATCATAAAGTCATTAATACGCATTCTACACATTAAATGACCCACTTCTCATGACATATAATAAACTCGATATAAAATTTGATCACTTCATTACGGATATAATTTAACAGTCCATACATGTTGTAATTAATAATAATTTATTATATATAAACCCATACATGTTATAATTAATAATAATTAATTCCGACATATACTTCTCATCATATAGGGAAACACAACTTGTTGGAAACAGCAAAAAAAAAAGAATCCAAATTCCAACGAATGAATAGCAGAAAAAAAAAGTAAAATAAAAACAAAGGAACATTTTTCCTATTGCTCATGGTTAATTGGAGGGTGTTTGGGCCTGTATTTCGCATATGCATCCTTAATTTGGGCTGGATTCAGCAGACAACAGCAATTTGTGCAGTAACAAACAACAAGAAAAAAAAAAATCTTGAAATACAGGGGTACCAAGCTTTCTAATTACTATATAAGATCATAATTCAGGTCTGAGCTCGCAACCCATAAATCAACCAAGATCCTAAAGATCTCTCTCTATCTCTCTATCTCTTCCTCTCTAGATCTTTTTATTCCCCTTCAGATTTCTATTACTCCCTCCACATTAACCAGAAAACAGCAAGATGGTCACGCTCAAGAGCAGCGATGGGGAGGAGTTTGAAGTGTCTGAGGAGGTGGCAATGCAGTGCAAGGCAATCAGCCCCTTGATTGAAGATGGCTGGGATCAAATCCCCATCCCGCTGTACAATGTCACTGCAAAGATCCTTAGAAAGGTGATCGAATACTGTGAGCAGCATGTCAATGCAGCACATGCATTGGAGACGGAGATGAAGAAAGCCGAGGAAGATAGCAGCACCACGCCGGCTTCATCAAGGATGTCTGCTGAGGAGTTGCGCAACTGGGACAAGCAATTTGTGGATGTCGATCAGGAGACCCTTTACGAGCTTTTCATGGCTGCTGACTATCTCGACATCAACAGCCTGCTGCATCTGGCATGCCAAAAGGTGGCTGACATGATCAAGGGGAAGAGTCCCAATGAGATCCGTCAGATATTACACATAAAAAATGACTTCACTGATGAGGAAGAACAAAGGATTTTCCTCGAGGACCGGTGGGCTTCTTCCTGAAGAAATCTTTTGCATCTCCTGCTTTAATTGGGTTCAAGATTGTGTCTTTAATTATCAAGCAACTGATTTTTCTTCTAGGTTTTAGCAGTATGTTTTCAGGATTGTGTCTTTTAGGTGATCTCATATATAGCTAGTTAGTCTCATTTTACTTCTCTTTTCCATCATGATCATGGGGGCCAGCTTGACGGGTACAAGAAATATAGTTCTAACATTGCGGTTTGTTAATTTTTCTTTTTCAAGATTTAGTTGTAATACGTGCTGTGAAAAAGAAATATAAATGTTCATCCAATTAGTTCTTTTCTCTAATAAGTAATTTGATTGAATTTTCAGTTCATAAAAAATAGCTATTACAATGTAAAATTCATCTATGTATGAGACAATGACTGTAACTCCATAGTTGGATCTCTTTTACAACCGACGCATACAAAATTCCATCACTGCATTAGAATCTTTGTTAAATTAGAGTTTCAAGCATCTTTTAAGAAATCAAGAAAGAATTCCAACAGTTAAAATTAGTTTAAACAAAAGAATAATATTATTCTCTATTTCATGTTTTATATATTAGTAAATTCCAACAGTTAAAATTAGTTTAAACAAAAGAGATGCATAAAAACAACAGACACCTGAATAAAATAAGCTCAAGCAACAACTAAAGATGTGCTACTAAAATATCTTTAAAAGATATCATAGGTCACAAAACCAAGCACCTGGATTATTAATTAATATACGCATACAAAATCATCTGCAAACAACTGCAATAGATGCATGATAGATAAACTGACAAGCTGATGCAACATAGGACATACACAACGGCTTGTTAAGAAACACTAATTAAGAAATCAACGAAGCAAATTAAGAAACGTTAATTAGAAAGATTCAGATTATGAATCTTCTTCACTTAAAGGCCCACTCGTTCTCACGGCGGATCTCCTCCTCTTCTTCAGGAGTGAAGTCGTTTACTATATTAAAGGTCTTGCGAATTTCTTCCGGCTGCTTCCCCTTTATCATGTCTGCCACCTTTTGACATGCTAGGTCAAGTAAATCCTGTATATCGAGATAATTAGCAGCCAATAGAAGATCGTGCAGAGTTTCAATATCAACATTAAGAAACTCTGCATCCCACTCCTTCAGCTCTGCCTCAGCCGATCTCCCCTTGTCCTTTTTCTGTGCCTCGCTGTCATGCTTTGTGCAGTACTCGATGACTTTTGAGAGGGTCTTGGAGTCGACATTGTACAGAGGGATGGTGTTTTGAGCACAGTCATCTTCAATCAAGTAGCGGACGATCTGGAAGTGCATCGCCACGGCCTCAGGCACCACGAACTCCATTCTATCGGAACTCCGAAGAGTGACCGTCTTCTTGTTGTCATCCGCCATTAGTTTTTTTTTTTTTTTTGAAAGGAAGAAATTTGGAGGAAGCAATTGAAGTTTGAGGGACAGGAAAGATGAGAACTCTGGTTTGTGAATACAAATTTATCTTGAAACTTGTGGCATTATATAGAGCATAATGGTAAAATTAGCATTTCTTTTTTGGTCTTTATTTCAGAAAAAAAGGACTTCCATATATTGACTTGCAAACTTATCTCTAAAAGGCCTAATTTAAAGTGCTAGAATCTTAATTCGGCTGGATTCTTTTTTTATCCAGTTTATTTAGGGAAGTCATTATTACTTTAAGCGGATCGATCGAGCAGGGGCAGTAGCAGCTTGCAAGGGATTATCTATATATTTTTGGTGTAGTATTGAAATCGTGACAAAATACTATTAAACTGTTAAGGGATAATTAATAGTATCTTCAAATGTAACATGCTGATCGATTGCTCTTATGCTGAGAAGTGAGAATCCTTCGCTTTATGAATTAGGTAGATCTCACATTCTCACGCATTTAGTTGTCTTCAACATTAATGAATGCACAATTTTGAAGTTTTGTTCTGACAACTCGGAATATCTCCTGATAACCCATTTTTTGTGAGATAGGTGTTTCAAGTTTTACAAAATCACACCTTTTTTTATTAAATGTTAAACATAATCCCTATTATAAATATAATTTTAGCTCTTATGCTGAGATTAGAAATATTAATATTAATTTGTACTTCACCATATCAAACTGATCTTACATGTAGCCATCGTAGGGTATCGCTTAAAAGTCTTTGAAAACAAAACATCAATAACATGAAGATGATATAATTAACAAACCATTGGTTTAATATTGAACATAATGTATGCATAAATAGAGAGTATATCGGCAAAGCATATTCTGCTAAATTAGTTACGTACCCGCGCGTTGCGACGACTAATATCATTGTTCGGCACTTTATTTAAATGAGAGAGATATAATAACGAAATAAGATGGGTTAAACTTTTAGACTTTTTAACTATATCATATCAATAATATTTTTTTTATCCTTTATATATTTTAAATATTTTCATCTATTTTGATCTAATGACTCATGAATAGTGTTTCTCTTCATTTAAAATAGATGGGTATAATATACCTAAGTAAAATTTAACTCTTAAAATGATTTAAATTTATAAATTAATAATTATCATATATTATCAAGTTTAACTATATTTTTACTATTATACTTATCTTTAATATTTAAAAGGACTGTTCTTAAATTTTGGTTAATACAAAATTTTGATTGGAAATTTTTTAGTTTTCATATTTTTAATTATTAGTCTATCACTATTTTTTCATCCTAGGGATCGCCCTTGTTTATATAAAAAAACAAATTAATCATACAAATGATACTTTTTTCTTTAAAAGATGGACCAATGAAACTAATGTGGTGCCAAAATGTACAAACATCCACAAATTGTTATTTTCTCCATACATTAGGTGATTAGATGATTTCTAATGGCTTTCCTCTCCCGTGATTTATATGCATTTGTGTACCTATAATAGACGTAAAAATGTGATTACTTAATTAAGCTCATTAAAAATAAATAATATTGATTGTTGTCTTTTTATAACAATTATCAATCAATTTAAAAAATAATCCTTAATTGAAATCATTCAGGGTGTGTTTGGATGGTGTAGAATAGCCTGTTCTAGGAATAACAGTACTGTTCTCGAGTTAGCAACCATCCAAACACAAAATTGAAATAAAAAATAGCAGCAGAACAGTGCTAATTCGCTAACCCATAGAAAACGTTGGGTTAGCGGATTAACGTCCATGAGGGTAGTGAAAATAATAAGAAATTATTATTTTTCCTTTATATTAGTATGGAGTAGTATTAAATAATAATTATTATTAAAAAAATATTAAAAAATAATTAATTATTTTAACTATTCTCTTCACTGTTCTCAAGTTACCATCCAAATAATATTTTACTAACCCGGAATAGTAAAAATTAGCACCGTTCTCACATTTCCCGAGATATCACTAACCTCACACTATTTTCAACTACTAACCCAAACAGTGCTATTCTTTCACTAATTCTTTCACCATCCAAACACACCCAAAGTGAAAAAGCAAGAGAGAGTTACTTTTTGGCAACTGGTGGATGAAATGGAGAGAATTATCAAAATTATTGAGTAATCTGAGATGTTCAAACAAGAGAAATTAATCAGATCTATTCTTCAAAGGGCATTTTTGTTAGTTGGATTCTCCATTCCTTAGTTGCATTCTCCTACTCTAATTAACTGTTCGGTAATGGTTTGGAACAATTAGTGACAATTTGTATAAAATTTTAATAAAGAATAATTATGTTTATGTTTTTCAATAAACAAAGGGAACATGTGTGAAATTTCCATGTCTTTTATTCATAATTTAAAGGGAATGAATAATGAAGTATTCGCAACTATTTGGAAAACAACGATATTTGTTTATTTAAAAATACAGGGTCTTCAAGACTTTGGTGCAAATGTATGGCGGGTTTTATAATTTCACCCCTTTTTTTTTTGCAAAAATACATTGGTACATTTAATTAAAAATAACTCCAGAATTCATATCTTTATTAATAAAAAAAATGGCAGCGTTAGGAATCTCATTTCTTTGAAAAAAAAGAAATGAATAATAAAGAGCTCAAATATAAGCACTACATCGGTTAAGAAAACGTTTTTCCAAATATGAATGAGTAAATGAAACAAAATAAAATTTATTTGATTTGGACAAACAATTTAGATGAAATTAATGAACATAAATAAATCTTACGAATGCAAACAGTGATTCCCGCAGCCAAAATAAAATGTGCTTTAGGAGATCACATAAATGGTAATAAATATGCCATGGAGGATTTTTTAAGTGTTTGACAGAATTTGCAGATCTGAGTACATCTCGAAAAAGGAAATATAAAGCAAATTTGCTTCGCATAGTAACAACGAAAGTCTCAAAACAAATTTCATGTTTAAAGTCTTGACAACAACTTATTTTAGCTCATTTATCAGTCAAATCACATGATAAAGAAAAAAAAAGTAGAGCAATTATAGTTCTAAATTATATATCATTTTTTATAACAATTAATTATAAACTTAAACATAAATGATCATAGAGATAATAACATTATTTGATGAATAACTCAATCCGATGATTAATGTTAGCTCTAAAAATTTAGTAAAAAATATAAATTGTTATAAAATCAGAACACTTATGTGTTTAATAAAAAGTAGAGATAGAGATAGAGATAGAGATAAATAAATAAATAAAAAGTTTTAAAAAGAGTAACGCAGCAAGCTCAATCATAATAAAAGTAGCCGCAAATCGCCAGTTTAATTTAAGAAATGATAACTAAAGGAGATATCAATAGACAGTAATCGTTGGGCTCAAAGAAACCCTCTAATTGCATCGCTGCAAGTCTGATTTCTTACACAAAAAATAAACAACAACCAATAGTCTAGTACCATTACATGCAGTACAAATACCTACTCAGCAAAAAAAAAAAAAAGAAGAAACAAAATAACAAATAGTGCGCACTGCTCATCTCACCAATTAATTAATGAATGATTTTTACCATGGCGACGTGCTTCAAATATTTTTAGATCTCCGTCCAGCGATCACTTAGACGCCGTGTTCTTGGAATCTCTAGTTCCCAGGTTTGCTTAGATTTCATGCTCTTAAGTCTTACCATGTTTGTCTGCTCCGCCTGAATGTATTGCTAATACTGGCAATTCATGCATTAAACTCCCTCACTGTCTGATCCACTTCCAAATAAACTCCTGTAAACAACATCATATAATATTTCATTTAAGGCCAATACACCCCATCATCATTTCCAAAAATTACCAACTTTAAACAGAAAAAAACGAACCAGCATGTCACGGGCATAAGTGGAAGAAAACAAAGTTATTTAGAGCTATTTACACTGCATGGTTGAAATCAAGATCAGAGAACAGAAAACACAAGAGCACCACATGGATTTTCAAAGAAGAAACATTCATCTTGAACAAACAAAGCTGAGAAAATTTCTATGCAAATTGTCACTGGTTTGTATGTAATTAAAGCTAAATGAGATATAGATTCTGCTTTACCAATTTGGAGATCTTTTTCCATTTATACATACATATATGTCAGCCCAGTTGTTATGATGAAATTCCACTCTTTTTAGCCCAAAGCCCAGTCCAGCTCCAACAGCCTTTACATAAGATTCCTCAAGGCACCAATACCTGCACTTTATGTTAAAACTTTGTTAACAAATTTTTGAAAGCTGATAATCATATCACAATAAGAAAATAATGGACCTGTAGAATTCTGTCAGCATATCATTTGACGTACCAGCATGAACAATGTTGTCCCATTCAATAGGTGTGAAATACGGCATGAAGTTATCCAAATATTCTGTGGCTTTATGACTGAAACAATGTCAAAGCCACCATGACTTGCCTCAAAAAAAAAAAAAAAAAAAACAACAAGACTCCACGCAATGCCATGACTCATGACAAACATATAGTTGAAATCTGGAAATAATAGCTCCTCATTATTCTTCTGTAAATAAATGTCTTTTTACAATTAGTCCCAGAATGCAGCCACAATTGTTAACAAAACACTCAAATTTCTCTAAATTGCAAGTAAAACCCAGCTTCTTAATGGGAAATCTGCAAATAACACCATAACACCAACCAACAAAGCTGCAGGTCAAATCATTGAAGAACTGAACAAATTATCTTGTCCCCCTGACTGAATAAATTGATTTGTAATTTATAAGTCAAATTAATTTTTGTATTATCAGTTCATGCCAATTCTGGATTCAGCAGTAAAATTTGGCTTGATAACATTTCATTTGAGTCATATAGATGAAGAGCGTAACTACAATGCTAGGAACACCAACTGACTAAATTGATCATCTACTGATATTTCTTAATTGCAAGAAAGCCTGCAAAATAATTAGGCAGATGTCTTTTATATGAACATATTCAGTGTGAATTGCAATACGAGGAACCTTTTAGTTTGTAATTTGTACAGGATACTGCAAGAATGTATAATTTATGAACAAATTAAAGTTGTAAACAAACTCTTCAGCAATATAATGGTACATACATTGGAATGATCATACCAGGTATGATTTTTCCCTCAATGGTACGGAGAATACTTATTTTGTCAAAAGAAGTTCCCAAAACATCCTTGAGAAGAGTGTACTGAAGTAACCAGCTGCCGGTTGGGTGGGTTCGGGTCGGGTCGGGATGGGTCAATTTGATTCAGTAAGATTGTCGGGCAGGTCTGATCGGGTCATCTAGTGTCGGGTCATTTCAGATTTCAGGTCTGATCAGGTCTGCTTGGGTTGATTATCGTGTTATCTAGTGTTTAAGTCATTTCGAATATCGAGTCGTATCGGGTCGGGTTAAGTTAGTTATCGGGTAATCTAGTGTCGTGTCATTTTGAGTTTTGGATCGTATCAAGTTGGGTTGGGTCGATTATCGGGTCATCTAGTGTTGGGTCATCTCGGGTTTTAGGTTGTATAAGATCGGGTCGGGTCGGATATCGAGTCAACTAGTGTCGGGTCATTTTGAGTTTTGAATTATATCGGACCTATGTTACTCGGATACTTCCCCTAACTCATCAACAAGTATCGATACGCGGCGATACGGTGCGTGTCGATACAGTGCGGGTGCGTATCCGATACGCTATGTGACGTATCGGATTATTGTATTCACTTTGACCAGCGGATTCGGTCTCCAATACGTCTCGATATGTCTAGATACATCTTGGATACGTGTCAGATACGTCCCGATACGTCTCCGATACACCCGATACGTCTTTGATACACCCCGATACGTCTTGGATACAATCTAATTAGTTCTTTTTTCTTTATTTTATTCACTTTTAAAAAAAAATTTATCACGAATCTTTTTCTTTTTTATAATTACTGACAAAGTTACAAATCCATCTCAAATTCTTTAAAATTGTTTATCATAATAAAACAAATTATTTTATATATATTATATAAAAATATATTTTATTATTATATATAGCCGCATCCATATCCTGTATTTTTTAACTTTTCTGTATCGCAGCACCCGCACCGTATCCGGTACGATACCCGCACCGTATCCGTACGATACCCGCACCCGTGCAACATAGTATCATACTAAATTGGATCAGATCATATCAGATTTCGCCATCTCTATGTGTCTAGTCTAGTCATGTCGGATGAATCGGTCGGATTGAATTTCTAGGTGGTGCATGCTTGATTCATATAGGTTGGATCGGGTCGGGTCGGGTCGGGTCATCTAGTATCGATCATTTTGGGTTTTTAGTTGTATAAGGTCGGGTTGGGTATCGATCATCTAGTGTTGAGTCATTTTGGTTTTTTAGTTGTATCAAGTCGGGTCGAATCGAGATATCGATCATCTAGTATCGGGTCATTTCGGTTTAGAGTTGTATCAAGCGGGTCGAGTATTAAGTAACCCATGTCGATCATTTCGGGTTTCAGATCGTATTAGATTGAATCGGGTCGTATTGAATCATCCAGTCTCGGATTATTTCGGGTTTCGAGTCATATAAGATCGTGAGCGAGTTGGATGAATTTGTTGGATCGATCGATTCTCGTCACCTCTCTGGCAAGTACTCTTTTTCCATCCCGTAGCCTACACTGTCGGTGCAGTAGGGGCGGATGCGGGATTTTGGTCGGGGGGCAATTATCGGATTGTAATAGCTTATCGGGTTCAAATTCATTAACTAATCGGGTATTAAACAAAAAAATAATAAAATATAATAAAAATATTATTAAAATAATAACATTTTATATATTAAAAATAACAACAAAATAAATCTCAAAGTAATAGATAAACAAGTTGATGAAGAAAATTAACGTCTACGGAACTTTATATTTTAATATTTTTATATAATTATTTCATTATGTATTATATTAAATATTTTTTTCTCAAAAAAATTAATCGATAATTTAGAAGGCAAAAAAATTTTGAGGGAGAAACAAATTATGGAAAACATTATTAAAAAGCACTGTTTTGTAAAATTCTGAGCCAGATTGTGGATCCGCCCTGGGTCTCAGTAACTGCCCTGTAATTTTTAAGAGCGACAGTTCGCAAATAGTTTTCTCTTCAATTGAAACGTTGAATTACGAGTGCGACGCATCTCCAATTAATTGACAGCGTCAAATCATGAGCTCGCGATCGCATGATGTGGAGTTAGAGCATCCGATTGCACCGCACGGAGGATACGATTTATTAAATAACGGGCAATTAATATGAAGTTCGTAAGGAATTGTCAGGAATCAGGATATTGTTGTCTATTTCAGTAGATAACTTCGCAAGATTTAAATAGTTTGATTGACCTCTCTCTCTCACAAAGATATTGATTATGGCTATTAATTGCTTGATTGACCCATCTCATAGAGATATTGACACATCATAACATAGAACAAGTAGAACGGATGGAACTTATATACAGAGGAAAAATTAGACTAATGTTTCATAAATTTTATATTTCGAGTTTCAAACTCCTCTTTTATACGGTCCATTGAGCTGTTTGGAGAATCAGGGCTCACAGACTTTGCTTAATTGCTTTTATTCAAGCTCAACATATGTATCCATAATGAATTTTGAACGCATGCATTCGTAGTTCATTTTGAACGTATGGGAATCATCACATCCAGATTTTTACAGTTTTTTAGTACTTAGAAAAAAAAATGTCATTATTTTGATCGGTCTGAGCACAAGTATTCACATATAATTTGTAAACACATGCGTTCAGAAAGCAGAGATATTGTTGTTAAAAATTTCAAAACAAAATATTGTTATTAGAAGTTAAAAAAAATAGAAATAGAAAAAATAAATCCTCTTTTATATGGTACATTGAGCTGTTTGGAGAATCAAGGCTGACAGGCTTTTGCTTAATTGCTTTTGTTTTGAAGGGGAACAAAAAAAAAAAGGTTTTGTATATAACATAAAATGGGCGGAAAGTGGTCCCTGAAAAATAATTTTCTATATTTCCCTTTCCATAACAATGTAGGGAATACTGCTAAAGGCCAATAATATTTCATACATTGAATTTAATTTATGAAAAAGCTTCATTACCAGAAAGAAATCAGAGAAAGGGGTCGAATGCAAGCTCATCAACGCTTTACACTAGCTTAATTATTATTTGTTTCATATATATATTTTTTAGAAATAGTGTTTCCACCTATTTCATTACGAAACAATATTCGGTTGGTACCACAACCCGGTACCTTGAGTAAAGAAAATGATGCTTACAACCACATGACGCTTACAATCCATCCTGATACTTAAAGTTCCACCAAATATTGATAATAACAACAACTAAACTATCATCTAAAATCTAAAATCTCCAATTTTCCATTCTTCTTTTTAGTTCCAATCGGCATAATCTTTTTATTGCAAAAGTATCTATTCCTGCTATAAAGAAAACAGTGCACAATCGAAAAAAGAATGGAGTAGAACTACCAAATCTCTAACTAAATTCCTTGGTTATCATTTTTTAATGTTTTAAAAAAACTACTATATCAGTTCCTGCATCAAACGAGATTTCTTGTTCTGCCGCTGAAATTATATTTAAATGTTCTTTTATAATCTGCATAGACAAGTTACTAACATCAGGGATATTTGTTTTATATTTTAGAAATAAGTTTGACAAACTTTTTTGTTATGTTATGGCATGGAGAATTTTTTCTTATGATTAGTATTTTCTGTTACTTTTTTACTCTGTCGTCACAATTTCTACTCATTCTTTAATGAGAAAGGATCGGTTGACAATGAGTTATTTTGACAACTTTGACAATGAATTTTTAAATAAATATAAAAAAAATCTTAAAAATAAAAAGGTTTATAGATGTGTTTTTATATTTATAAATTGAGGGTCATTCAAATTTCATATAATTTCGTTATCGTTTGATAGTCCATTAAAGATCATCAAATTTTTATGTAATTTACAATGGTTATAATTTAACGTTATTTGATGGACTATCAAACAATAATGAAATTGTATAAAATTTGAATGATCATCAATCTAAAGATAGAAAAATATATTTATAATTTTTTTTATATTTATTTAGAAATATATTATCAAAATAACCCATTATCAATGGATCCCAGCTCTTCTTTTATTATAATTTATCCCGCTTTGATGTACTTAGCTGTGCTCCCCCGTTTTACCGGGAGGTGACAGGAAGGGAAGGAATGGAAAGATCAGGTATGAAAGTTGAATGAATGGTATGGAAAGATAAGAGATGAATTTATTTCTTGCTCCCGAGTGCAAAGAGAAGTTAATATTATTATCCTATTTGGATTAGGTTGAAAGATTTTAATATCTTTATTTATGTTGTTGGGACCATCATCATAGAAAAAAAATGCTAAGGTAATCTTGATATAAGTCTGTTGTCAGCACAGTTTCAAATTGTCTCCTCATATCATTGGTACTCTCTCATCCAAGCTCACCTCATCTGGAGCACAGCGTTTGAGGTTTCAACAAATTGGGTTGGCTCAAGTTTGGTCGTCATCATTTTATTTTTCTTAATCCGATCTGATTCTATCTGTTTAAATTTGGATCAAATTTTTTTGACCCGACATAGCCGATCTAAACAAAAAATTAAGCATTTATTAATTATTTATACATATTTTAAAAATTTAATGATAATTAAATATATTATTAATCTTAATTAGTATACCTATAAGCTTTGATTAATATTAAATTATGAAATAAAATAGAAAAATATAATTAAATAGGTCGGGTCAACTCAGTATCCAATCATTCGACTTAGTCGGGTTAAAAAATCTTGATTTATACCTGATTCACTTATTTTCGATTAAATTAGATTGATCTCATACAAATGGAAAAACTTGACTCATACTCAACCTATTTACATTCAATTAGATCAGAACATGAACCTATTTGCATTCGGATTAAATCGAACAAAGATTGACACTCCTAGATGCACTTTATAAAACGCAGGCATGCAGGCTCTTAAAAAATCATCAATCATTTATTGACTTTATAAAACGCAGGCATGCAGGCTCTTAAAAAATCATCAATCATTTATTGTCCTCATAAGAATTTTATGCATTACAAATTAAGTTTATTTGTTTTGTACATATTTTTACGTATAATTTCCATCCAAAATGTGTAGTATACAAACCTTGTTGTAAAGTATAACTTCATTTTAAAATTAGTTTGTTCTTTAGTAGATTTATTTGGGGTCAAATTCGGAAAAAGATTCTGATTGTGCTAGAAAAAAAAAAATAAGTACGATCGATAGGAAAAAAATTCTGATTGTTTTATAATTTCTTTAGTCGTTCCTCTGTAAATAAAATTATTAATGACCAATACTTTTCTGAACCTGTAATAAAATTTGAAAAAAAAAGTTATGTACATACATCTAAAACTGTGAGCATAGTGTGTTCCAAATTGAGCTGAAATAAGTCAATTAAACTTATTTCGGAAATCGAACCTGACTGAGCAAAAGTATAATAATTAAAACAAGAACTGAACTAATTTACACCTAGATGGCACCATTCAGAGACAGAGTCAGAATTTTTATATATGTGGGGTCAAAATGTGGATATACGTCATTAAAATATTAAAATTGATAAATTAAAAATATACAATATATTATAGGAAATAAAAATATATGATAAAAATATATAATAAATTTAAACTTCAATATATAATTCTCATAAAATTGGGGAAGGCGGCCCCCAAGCCCCTAAATCCGCCCTGGCGCCATATTTGTGCTGATCGTATTTAATAGGCCTAGTTGACAAGTTGTATCAATTGGTTCATTCATTTCATCTACTAGGCCACTTTTTGTAATTTAGTCTGGGAAGAGAAAAAGTGAAAGAGAGAGACATTTTATTTTGAGATTATATTAGTAGGTTGTTTTTTATGGCATTCGTTACTTCTATTCTTTTAAAGCTTTTCTACCCCATAATTTTATGCCTGGGTAATCTTTTTATTCTTTTTGTCTGATGGGCAGGAATTGGAAAAAAAATATGAAATAATTTATTATTTGTACAGTGTGCCACCACGGACTCCCTTTCAGAAATAACATTGTATGAATAAATTAATTATTTGTTAAAATAGTAACAATACTAGGCATTGTCCATTAAATAATATGTCAATCTGCTCTCATGGGTCTCTGTCAACGTGTTCCACATGGCGATGCTGAAAATGAAAATTAAGGTCGAAATTACTTATTTAATTTTGTCACATATGAATCATAAGTGAAAAAAGAATAAATATTCTTTTTTTCTTGCCCTAAAAATAAATATTAGAGCAAATTATCTATATATGCTTATTTTAATCATTCATTAGTGTATTGGTTAATTATTTATTTATTTATTTATTAGATAATAAATAAAGATCTTTTTCACTTAGTTCTAATCAAACACTTCAAATAAAGTTGTCCCGTTTCTATTACAAACAAATATGTTATGGCTTGAATTAGTTTATAGGATAATGAAAATTCGAAACTTATTTAGATTTTTGAAATGAAATGAAAATTGTCAAGCTTTTATTAAAAACAAAACATATTGTTACTTCGATAATATCATTTTGTTTTATGTTATTTATTAAGATTACACAGAATATAGTTTTTTGTTGTTGTAAAGTTCTCTCTTAAATATTTAAATACATTTATTAAATTATTATGATTTCAAAATATACAACCATTATATCAACTAACAATTTTAATATGTTTAAAAATACATCATGGTTTTTTTAATATATCTCAAAATACGGAAAGAAAAATAACGCCGAAGCAAAAAACCATACATCTAATTTGAATATTTGATTGAGAAAATAATCAGAGCAACCAACAAACAAGTATAGGAAAGTGCGATGCATACGACAACGAGTCTTCTTATTGGATTCTTATTATATCAACATGGAATCCATATGTTATACGACTCTTTTAATTTTAAAAATATTTATGTTTAACACTAATTTTATTATAAATAAATTATATATTTTAATTAGATATAATTTTCATATAAATTAATTATAAGAATTTTTAAAATTTCAAATAAATTTAATTAATTAATCAAAAATATTGTATAAAGTATAACTTTTTTCTGAATATGATTGTTCAATTACGTAATGTTTTTTATAATAGAACATAATAATAATTGATATTTAATTCATTTATTAGATATTTTATAAATACATAATAAAAAATAACAAACAGAAATAAGAGAAAAAATAAATTTAAAATCTGAACAGTCATTTTTATAAAATCAATTAGCTTCAATCATAAATTAAAATATAAATTCTTATCATTTTAAATTACAAATCAAATTCATACTCTCATTATTATAATATAGGATAGATTATATCATAAATTGTACAACGGATACGAACTATCACGTGCAACTGTGCAAGACATACAATAATAAAGGCAGCAATCACTAGATGTCTCGATCAGAGCACTGGTCAATTGGACCAGCTGAACTTGCATGTTTTATTTTTTCCTTTGGTATTTCATGGTTTATGGATGGTTCACTTGTATGTTTTTTAATCTAGTTCAATGCTCAATTCCGGATCTTCCAAAAATTTCGAAAGATGTATTTTTGTTTACTCTTGAATTATTTTTAATTTTTTTCTCTTTTTGACTTGCTGAAATACTTTTTGTCCTTTCACACTCATATTATAAAAAAATTGCTTTAATTTATTGGAGCCAACAATTTTTTTTTCATACAATCAAGTCTTCAAAATATTAGTTTGGTTCTATTTGACACTTGACTAAATAAATGGTGATTTGTTTATGGAATTATTAATTACTAACATTGCATTTCGATCAACACTGTTCTTATTAATTTTTTTTGAGGATATGGCAGGAACTGCCATTTGAAATAATAGATCAACACAGTTCGATTCTAATTAATTAACATTTTCATAAAACGTCACTCGATTTTGTCTCTAAATGTGTCTCTTCTCCAATAAAGGAGAGAGGAGAGCATGACAGAGAGAGATGAAGAACTAAAGAAGAAAATTTGGACAAGTGTGTTCAAAATCTTTGGATGAGGTGATTAATTAGTTACTTCTCAGTTTATCATGTCAGTGGAAATTAACATTAAAATCTTGTCATAAGATTAGTACAAAGATCCAATTTAATTTAATTAAGATTATTAATAACGCAGAGACTAGATGAACAAAAACAATTCGTGATCTAAAATCAAATAAAAACGACAGTTTAGCTAGCTGTATGGGGTCATGATTTAATAAGAACAAAAAACTCAATTGACCAGTAGAAATGTTAATTTAGGTATCAAAGATAGTATTTTTCAAAAACTCTTCTAGGTCATGTTTGCTGAATATAAATTGTGCTATGAAACATAATCAGCAGCATTTATTCCATTCCCTATGCAATTAGTACATTTTGTCTTTTCATATATAGGAAAAAATAATATTAACATGTAAACAAGAATGCATGATTACACTTGTCTAATTCATAGTTACACAATGTCTTATATTTTTCTATTATTGGAGAACATACATTTTCTTCTATAAGCGTTTCGTTTTGTGATTTTCTAATTAAGCACATATTAATCACATGGTTGCGGGGTCCTTTTACTAATTAATTAAACATTTTTTGGGTTTTCAAATTCACATATATCACATTTAGGGTGTTAATAGGTCGGGTTGGATCATATTATTTTATTAATTTTTCATTCGACTCATTTAAATTTAGGTAAAATATCTTGACCCATATTCAATCCGTGTAAAATAATTAAAGATTTATTAATTATTTTTATATAATTTTAAATAATTAAATATTAATTAATTTATAATTAATCTTAATTAATATATAATTAGTGTATATTTAATTTTTAATTAGTACTAAATCATAAAATTACTTTAAAAATATAATTAATCGGACCGATTGGGATTAATCGAACCCGATTTGGATAAAAATATTAAACCAAGATCTCGATCCATTTATCTCCTATCATATCGAGTCAGATCAAATTCGGGTCGGGTCGGATCAATAATTGATACCCCTAATCACATTTATAGGAGTTAAATAAATTCATCAAGTAGACACAATTTTATATAATTTTGCATCCTAAAATATACAAGAAAGTATATAGGCGAGCTTACTGGGCTATATATCTCTGCCAACGATTCAAAATAAGCAAAACAGAATAAAATAAATATATACAGATGCAAACGCACCTTCTCCGTTGACAATTGCTCAAAGGTTTATCTGACGAGTGACATAATATGCACCGTTAATTTAAGAAATTGCAAAAAGACGAAGCACATGGAACTAACCGGAGATGTCCAGTTAATCAACAGCGCTGATCAGAAATGAGATGCAGGGGCAGGGCAACAGGGGAAGGAAAAAAGAAACTCTTGCCTTCTGTTGGTGATTTGTTTGAGATCAGCTTGAATTTAGTTTGTTCAAATTAAATTAATAAGTTGATTTTAAGTTTAATTTGATTCAATTTATTATGTTTGTTTGATCCATTAAATCATTAATTTTTTATTATTTATATTATTTTATTTTATTGTGATTTTTAATATATTACATAAATTATAATATGACATATATGAACTTATTATATGAAATATAATAAAGATATATTACTATTTGTTCTTGTTAATTTTTATATAAATTTTAATATTTTTTTTGTTGAATGTTGTTAAATGTTAAGCGAGCTTTAGTTAATGAATTAGTTTGACTCGTTCGCTATCTTAATTAGTAGATCACAAACCAATATTTATGGCTCAGAACTAAAAAAGTTAATAAATTAACTCAGCTCATTAAATTAATGAATCGAATACGAACTTGGATTAGATCTTGGCTCAGCTCATTTAGAGCACTACCAGAGGAATTGAGAAATGGAGATATCCAGTAATTCGCCGGAGGAGTTTTACCAAATGGACTCTCCACTGACTCACAATCGGACGTGATTACTCAGGAGAGCTTTTCTCTGTAGAGAGCTCTCTAGAGAACCGCTAATGAACGATAGGACGGTTCACACTAAAAAACCTCATGGACCTCCGGAGAAAGCTCCGTGAATTCCTCAGTCCCAATGCCATCATCAATCACATAGAAATACAGATGAATTCGTACCTTTGGCGGGTACGCATTAATTGAATCGTTGCTCCAGTGCTCCTGCTTCCAGTCTCATAGTCAACGACATAATCACAAAATAAATGCATCGTTCAATTCGATTCTAATTCGTCCTTTGCAATTGCACATTTATATTCTCTCAATAGATAATAGAAGTGGAGCAGCCACAGAAGGAGAGAGTTCCGTTTCCAACCTTCTCACTGTCTATCTCTCCGTATAATCTCAATCTCTCTTCCCCTACCCGCACTGCGCTTGTAGAGAGCGAGAGGAGAAAGATGGCGGAGGGAGAAGTGCCATTGTTGGAGAACAAGACGGTGTACTACGACAACTGCCCCGGTTGCGTCCAAGAGCTAAAAAATGAGCGTCATAGAGGAATCCCTTATCGAGAATTTTTCCATATTTGGATCATCACGCTTTGCACATGTACGGTTCTCAAACTCTCTCTCAAAATTCAGATGACCTGGCAATTTAAAACAAAAGTATTTGTGTGCTTCAAGACAATTAATGTCAATGCGCAATTTTTTGAGAACGCGGCGCTGATTTTCCAGTTGTTTGTGGGTTTAGTATTTCCATAATTAAAAAATAATACGACATGAGAAAAAGGGATCACAAATTCACTACTTGTTGGAGTGGTGCTGTGGTGATGTGCTTTCCTCAATTTTTTTTCGATCTGTGTATAATATATGAGTGTAAAGTAATAAATATTATATAATAAATAATATGCAATGGTAAAAAATGTGCATGACAAAATTTGCATATATGGGTTAAACCGTTAAAGGCTTGTAAAATCTCATTACATAGTTTAAGCATGATCACAGTCACAGGAAGCAAAATTTGTTCCTGGCTTACGCACCACCCACACACCCGCCCCGTTGCCTCTCAAGCCCATAGGATTTGTTCTGTCAAGTGTGAATTCTGCACAAATTTGTGGAGGACTGAAGCTTGTGGATGTTTTCACTGTGGGGTGATGTGGCATGTGGTTGTTGGAGGTAAGCCAGAAAACAAAACTTTTGCAGAATAGAAACATTAAATGCTCTAAGTTTCTTACCTGAACCGGTAACTAGATCTGTGCCAGTGCCTTTTCTTCTCTGTTTTCAGATTATTCTGTCCCTGAGTATAATATTTCCTTATTAATGCAGTGCAGAGTGATACATATTAGTAGTTACTGCATAATGTTACAATATCATTTTTCATTTTTCTTTTCAAGTTTTGGATAATATGATAGCTAGTCATATTCCTGCAATCAGTTATTTAAGGTATGCAGATCATCTGAATGAGACATCTAGCAACTTCAATCAAAATTCTAAGGAAAAAAGTCCCATAATCGAGTCTAGACAATGCAATTTTATGTTAACTGTCACTCTATAATTGTCTAACATCTAAATCTTTTCAGATAAGTTTCTTGAGGGGTATAAAATAATGAAACACACTTCGCTGAGAGTTTAGCTTTTTAAAACAGAGTATGTTTAACACTAACCCCATATTTGGTAATGGAAATAATTAGATTTTAGGATAGATCGTTCACTGAATATTTATGCCTGTGTCACAACAACGATAGAAGACTGTAATTTGAGTTGTTAATTAATAAGAAAATGAAGTGGTAGTTGTTTGATCATAATATTTGCCAAATTGTTCAGCTATGTATTAAGAAAGTACAAGTGTAGGGACATTTACATACATTTCTTTAGCAACAATGCCAGTGCTGGTGTCCTAGAAAATTATTTGAAAATTCATGATTATTTTTTGAACTAATGCTTCTATTGCCTATATTTCCTTATTCCAGGTTTGCCAATAGCATCACTGTTTCCCTTCATATATTTTATGGTATGAATAGTACCTCACCTCACCTTACCTTCATTAAATAATTTTCTCATCTAATCAGGCTTAAACAACTTTGTAATTTTTAATTTTTCTTCTGACAGATCAGAGATTTGAAAGTTGCAAAAAGAGAAGAAGATATTGGATTTTATGCTGGTTTTGTCGGTAAGTCATTATTTCCTGTTATCTGAAATTAAATTAGTACTTGTTGTGTCATTGCAGTTTGCAGGCTTGAACCCGTACATGTGAAGTTGTTGGAGAAAAATGAATTCTGAATCTTTGTATTATTCATGATCATCAAGGGCGGATGCATGATTTTGGTAGGGAGACAGAATTGAATTGTAATAGTTTGTCGGATTCAAACCCATTAACGAATTAGATACTAAATAAAAAAATCAACAATTCAATATGTATTCTTACCTAATAAATCGGGAGGGGGTCAAAAATTAGATTCAAAGAGGTCAAATTGGCAAAAACTTGACACCAAAACATTATTTTTCAAAATCTAGGAAGGGTCAGCTGACCCACTTGGATGTACATACATCGCCCCTGATGATCATATTTACGGTTTGATATTGATGGAAATTCCACCATTACTTTATTTTTAGTTTGACAACTAGGGAAATCCAGTAAAATGAACAAGAAAAGAAAGAAAAAAGAGCAATTCTTGGTTTCTGAAATTTATTACAACTTTAGGTGCTTCGTTCATGTTCGGAAGAGCCGTGACTTCAACTCTTTGGGGACTTGTGGCAGATCGGCATGGCAGGAAGCCAGTTATCGTCATTGGTATCATAGCCGTGTAAGTCAATACCCGCCCCCCTCTTTGCCCCACACATAAAATGATAAGATCATATCAATTGCATTTCTTTGTCAGTATTTCATGGCATTATTAAAATTTTCAGGATAATATTCAACACTTCGTTTGGTTTGAGTGTGAATTATTGGATGGCAATAGTTACAAGGCTCCTTCTTGGTGCTCTGAATGGTTTACTTGGCCCAATCAAGGTGGTCTTAATTAAAATTATCTTCAAGATTTTAGTTTTACTATTACATAGATAAGTAACTCACAATTGATTTATTTTGCAGGCCTATTCAATAGAAGTTTGCAATATGGAACACCAAGAACTCGCACTATCACTTGTAAATACATTCATCAGCTTGTATCATGTTTCCTATTGAATTTCATATTTTCATTCTTTTCCTGATTGTTATTTGAAATTTTTTATTGTTTTTAAGGTCAGCACTGCATGGGCGATAGGCTTGATAATTGGTCCTGCAGTAGGGGGCTATCTTTCACAGGTTAATACTCTCTTTGACATCTATAATAGTTCTCTTTTATTGAATCTTAACACTTAAGATAGCTTCTGTCTGTATTTTTAATAGCCTGCCGAGAAGTATCCTAATGTCTTTTCTCAAGAATCCATATTTGGGAGGTAAAATTTAAAAAAAAAAATTATCCTTTTATTCATCAAGCATTCCTTGATTTTCTTCGATTCTAATATTGTCTATGTATTAATGTTTTAATTGTAGGTTCCCCTACTTCTTACCTTGTCTTTCAATAAGCCTATTTGCCGTTGCTGTGTTAATAAGTTGCATATGGCTCCCGGTATGTAAATTTTGGAATTAGTCATAGGATACCCAGATTAACCATTTAATATATTGTTTGTTCATAACCTTGAAGATAAAAGATATAATATAGGCCATTCTAAAACATGGAGCCTATAACATAATATAACATTATGTACATTGAAGTTCTTTCTATGGTAGGTATATGTTCCTATGTCATTTCTCTTTTTTGTAGGGATATATGTGCTATTTTGATATTTATTGGGGCACAAAATTAAACCAACCTGTAAAGCTGTATTCTTTGGAAGCTTTTGAGCAAGGAAAAATGTGTTTTTAACATAATAATATTTCTATTTCAGGAGACATTGCACAACCATAGAATTCATGGGAAAGTGGAAGCTTTGGAGGCTTCACCTGGAGCCAAAGGTAGTATAAAAGAAATTGAGGCCTCACCACCTAAGAAGAGTTTATTGAAAAACTGGCCACTGATGTCATCAATAATTGTCTACTGCATTTTCTCTCTTCATGACATGGCTTATACTGAGGTAATACACAATCCTTTGTCATAATGAAATATTTAACTTCATTTTATATGTATTTATAAATCCCATGTGGATGACAGATATTCTCTTTATGGGCTGAAAGTGACAAAAAATATGGTGGTCTGAGTTTTTCATCTGAAGATGTTGGCCAAGTCCTTGCAGTATCAGGTACTTAAAAGTAAAGTTACCACACTGCCCTTGGCGCTGGTAATGCTAATATAATACATGTTTGGTAGTACCAAGCTAAAAGTTCCTACCGAGCTATTCAAAGCAATTGGAACCAATGAACACATTAAAACTAAAAAAAATCAAAAGTAAAATAAACAAGGACTTGTGGATTTAAAAAGGTGCATGCTCCTAATTACAATTGTGGCGGTAAAACAACTGCCAAAGAAAGTTTACTTGTACAGTAACTATATATACCCTTAACGGTGAAACTTGATTTGTGTCGTTCCATATAATGTATGCTGTATCAATTTATACCAGCATTCAGAGTGGTACGTACAACCCAATCCTGTTTTATAATATATTTCAAATCTGTAATTTATTTTATTCTTTAGGTTCTAGCCTTCTGGTATACCAGCTATTTATTTACCCTCGATTAGCGAAACTCACAGGACCCATCATTTCAGCACGCATATGTGCGGTAAATTCTCTTACTCAAATTTGCTGGTTCCTATTTTCTTTTTCTCTAATTTATAACACATTGAACTTACTACTTTTACCATTTCTCAGGTTTTCGTTTTGCCCTTGCTTTTTGGATATCCCTTCATGACATACCTATCAGGGCGTAGTCTTCAAATTGTTGTCAACTGTGCATCTGTGTTGAAAAATATACTTTCTGTAAGTACATCTTTACAGAAAAAGCTATCGATTGTGTTGTTTTAACCATGTATACTAGATCCAAACATGTTCATTATTTAGTTCACAACAGAAGCTCTATGATTTTACTATACTGATTATTGAATTTTGAATAAATCAGGTGACTATAATCACTGGCACATTTATTCTACAAAACAATGCGGTGGTATGTCTGAGCTGGAGCTTTTTGTTAGTTACCAAACTTTGCATAGTTTTGCACTTGATTAAAATATTTTTATACAATTTATGGATGACACAGCCACAAGATCAAAGAGGAGCAGCAAATGGTATTTCTGTGACTGGCATGTCATTCTTCAAAGCAATTGGACCAGCTGCGGGTGGTATTATGTGAGTACATCAACACACCTATATTGCATTCTTTTTCTTAAAATTAAAAAAAATGGATTTTTGGATTCTGAAAATATAAACCCTTACATTGCATTTTTTTTATGACTAAAATCAAATTAGACAAAATGCATTTTTGAATTCTGAAACTTGGATCATTGATTCTGAAAAAAGATTGAATCTATGTAAATTTGCTCCTGATTTGTAATAACCAAATTAATGGGACCCACATGGGCATTTTGTTGAATATTTTAGATGGGAGGGTAATTTGTTTATAACTTTTCATAGGAAGGTAATCTGTAAAATCTCCCCTTAGTTAATGAACCATAGATCACCGTTAATCCAGAAAATTTGATATGTACTTCTCTTTTTTTATATATATTTTGTAAATAGTTTCATTTTCTCCTAGCATATTTTGGAGTAGCAAGCTCTTTCTTCCCCTGATTATTTAATCAATATCATCATGCCAAGAAAAGGTCAAGAAAAACATGCAGCATGCCCAGTAAATATAAGATGTTTAGCATAATTATTAAGATAATGAGAAGTCTATGAGCATGTTTAAGAATGCTGTTATTATTGTTAATTACATATTTTTCTTAACAATACAAAACAATACATGCAGATTCTCATGGGCGCAAAAGCGTCAGAATTCTTTCTTCTTTCCAGGTTCTTACGGATTCTCAGTTTTCTCATATATTTACTAATGTTTGATTGTTTTCAATGTGTAGTCAACGCATACATATTTCTTCTAAGGAATTAAAAATTGGGAAAGCAATGGAAAATGAAACCTTGATAAACAATTTGTGGCTGGACTGTTGGAGCCACATCAATGTTGCCGGATAAGGCAAATAGAATGAATATATATTGAAAAAAGATTTCTAATACTGTTCAGAAAATATGCAGGTGATCAAATGGTGTTCTTTCTTTTTTGAATGTGGTGGAATTTGTTGGACTTATTTTGACATTTAAACCATTTTTGGGTGTCGCCAGTGAATAAAGCATCGATTTTGGTAAAATTTTGGTATTTGCTGGGGCTCTGCTTTTCTTTATTTTTGTTTTTGCAATTACAATGAAATCCAGTAGAACAAAAAAAATATATATGGTGTGGAACTTATCAACATATGTTTGTTATTGTTGGGTGCTTAATTTTTAGTCAATAGTGAATTAATGACCGAATGTGAGATCCGATATTTAAGTGTAGGGGGTACAATAACTTCAGCTGATGACTGCATTCTCACAAAGAGAACAAAAAAAAGCAAACAAAATACAATATTGCACATTTGATTAAAGAATCAATTATTTCTTTTGAATTTTAGTACACATTAATAAATTCAGAAATGACAAAACCAATAATAAAATCAATTTTCTTTTAAAAAGTTATCGAATCAATTATCAATTACAAAGATGAACAGAAACTAGAATAAATATATTCTTTGGATGGCTTTTCTTTATATTTTTCAAATTTTCTGACTACTGAATACGAAGAAAGTTTTATTTTTTTTTTCATTAATATGTATATCTTTTTCCCTTAAAGAAATTTAATTTTTATTTCCAAATCGAAAGTCTAATTCCGCCAATGAACACAGAGTGTATTGTGCTTTACATTAACACACATCTATTAAATATATACACACACTCTATTAAATCCAACGATATATATATTTTTATGTCCTCATTTAAAATAGATGAATATAATAATGTACTTGAGGTGAAATTTGATTCTTAAAATGATCCAACATTTTGTAATATTATTCTTTATAGATTATCATATTGAATAAATAATAATGATAATATTATTATGAAATACATCTTTAAAATTTTAAAAAAATTGGGTTCAAATTTTTGTTAATGTAAATTTTTTATTGAATACACTTAGAATTAACTTTGTAATTATTTATATAAAAAATATCTTAACGGGGGAATCCTGAGTTACAACTAGTAGTAATAATTAGTGTGTGACCACTTTTAGTTAGCAAATATCGAATACTTGAGCTTGCTCGTGCAAATTGAATTAAGCGGAGATAAAATTAAACCAACTTGTCATTCTCGCTCATACAAATAATATGAGCTACTCTGCTTCTACCTTTCTTTTGTTAAATAACTCAGAACAAAATAATAATTCATTACAAATTTCCACAAAAGTATGGAATATAGAGTTAGTTTTTGTGATTAATTGCATATAAACTAAGATGTTGGTGAACAACTAACTATATATAACTAAAATTTTATGTTAAAAAATAGTATTTTACATTATTGTCATTGCAGTATAAAAATATTTTCTCTAAAATAATAATTTAGTCTAATCCATTATACAACATATTGTCCTAAAAATAACAAATTGTAATATTTCACTGGTGCAAGTGAAATTAGTACTAGGTTTGCATATTAGTAAAGAAAGAGTGGATGAGTTTGAAGAAATAGTTGATTAAAATTTTAGAATTTAAAATTAAAGGAGTGTAATATGTAGTAACTAGTTTATATTTCGAATATTGCATATACATTACATATGGCGGAATGATGGATAACATCTATAGCATTTTAGTGGAGGAGGGGGAGAACATTAAATGTATAGAGAATTAAAATAAATCACATGAAAAGAAAGTGCTCCACTAGAGTTCTAGTTCATCTCATTAGGGGTTGACATAAAGTTTCTGGGTAGAACATCTGTGAGAGTTTCACTGCATGTATTGGGTGAGGTATCTACATTTACTTACGCCTGTTACAACAAGCCCAAGTAGAAGACATGGTCCAAGTTCTAGATTGCTGCTCTAAGATAAGAGAACACCAATTTTTAATAGAATTCATGATGGATCCAACCAATCATGAAGAGGATTTATTTCTGACTTTCTTTTCCCCCCTTGAAGAGACTGTGAATGGTCTAATTTAATTTTGAAGTATATTGCATATACACTTCTTTTTGTTTATAGTTGGCATGTTTCCCAGCAAAAGCTGACAGGTACATAAAATTTTGCATATAGCCGTTATGTTTAACATGCTTAGAATTGTTAAATCAAAAAGCGAATACTCACATTACACAAAATGACAACCACATATATATAAGAACACAAGACATCACGTTGTACAAAATACCAATCTCTGTATCAAATAATTCAGAACAGTTTTAATTAACTTCTATTCTCAGCTATCATTGAAGGAAAAAAAAATTGACATTTTAAAAATTAATTACAGAAAAGCACACATCATGCTTAAAACACAAACCTTACTTCAGCTCCAGAGAGTGACGATTTCATGCTGTCTTCATCCCACTCAAAATTATTCCACCAATTTTCATTAACCTGTATACAATTCAATTTTCTCGGAACGTTATCTGCTCTGAAAGGAAGTTTCTTCAACTTTTTGCATGCAGAAATTTTGATAGATTCTAGAGCAGGAGAAAGTGATCTGGGGGTTGCAAGATGATTTCAAGCTGAACTAAGATGCATCAATTCTAATAGTTTTAAAAACGGGAAAGTCGGTTCAATTGGTTCTTCTTTGTCTACGTGGATCGAATTTCTTTATGCCGTAACATTCGATTACCTTAAGTTCTTGAAGACATGGAAGATGTATCACCCATGAAATATTTATCAGGTAGTTACATGTTTGGATTGTTAAGTTGTTTGAGCCGTGGAAGAACATCCTTTTGAATCAAGACCCTTCCACACAACATCTTTCATTCTACCACTAAACGCATATATAGTTCCTCTAGTCTCCCAAATTGACACCAGCATGGCTTTCTACATGGGCTTTCAAAAATCACATGTTCTGCTTCCATATGTTGTGATATTAAGGGAAAATAAGTTGTTTATTGACTGGGCAGGTCTCAAGAAACCAGTGGGAAATTGAAAAGGTGCTTAGTTCTTCCCACATTGTACGTTGTTAGCCATCGGACCCGCACGTTTGATAATTCAGTTAGCTTTCTGGAGTTGCATCATATCATTAATCTCAATTCCAACAGCACCAAATTCAGGAAGGCTTTGTAGTTCTTCCAGCAGTGATGGGACAAAATCCAATTTAATTTGATATATCATTTTGTAGTGACCAATTCGACGAGTTAAATCCAAAAACTGTAAGCTTTTCATTTTAGATAAAGCACCTACCGAGTGCTAATTATGTTTCCTCTTAAAAGCAGACATTGCATTAGTAAGCTCTCCCACTTCATTTGGCAATGACTTGATTTCATTACCCGATAAATCAATGAATTTGAAGACTTCTTAAACCACATATCTCTCACAGGAAAACTTCAAACCTATTTCCATCGTAAGTTTAGGACCTGTAAGCTTAGAAAATGATTGTAATGGAAGGACCTTTATATCATTTAAGTTGTTAGGAATGAACAACAAAGTAGTGAGCTTACTGACATAATGAGGTAAAGAGAAGGAAATGTCATTCTTCTGGTCCATTAACATATTTTCTCTGTTTCCCTTTTGAATGAAGATCTCCGATAAGCTGGACCCAACAATCCATTTGTTCTTTTCAGTTCCTTCATTACTTATTATCCATAATGACATATCACGGATTACATCATGCAACTTTAACTTGGAGACTCTTTGTCAGTTGTTTCTAGTAAGCATACAGCTTGCAACCTGCTTATGTAGCTATATCCAACATTATATGCCATGTTGATATCAGGATCATCTATCAAACCTAATCCCATCCAAAGCCTCTACTAGTTCATTTTTCTCTATCATATTATCCTCTGGCCATAACGAGCAATGCAGGAAGCATTCTCTTAAATTATCACTTCTCAATTTATCAAAACTAAACTTTAATACTTTTGAACACGGTTTCATCAGTACCTGAGAGTTCAATGTCATTTAGGCGTGCCTGCCTAAGTAGCTCCACAGCAAGCTCCCATTCACATGGATCCCTTTTATCATACATGGCTCTTCCAACTGTAACAAGAGCCAATGGCAACCCACCTAGTTCCTTCCATGACCTCCACTGCACACTTTTGAAGGAATGGATGTGATTCAATCGTCTCTGCAGTTGCTTTCTCCTTGAAGAGATTCCATGCTCCATCCCAATTCAAAACATCCACCCTGATAGTTTTCTTCACCTCCATCAGCCCACAAACATCTGTTGATCTTGCTGTCTGAACAATTCTTTGTTTGCATGTACCAGCATGGCTAATAATAGGACAGGAGGAATACCTACAATTTCTTACAAGATCCATTCTGCTCCAGAGATCATCCAAGAGGAACACAAAGCTTCTTTTTCTTCAGGAAATTGAAGAGGGTGATTTGTTTCTGCTCCATGGAACTC